>JARYHS010013630.1:234809345-235090715 GCA_031002005.1 Vandiemenella viatica
GATTTTGGTCAAATCCCGATGCGTGATGCCACTAACATGCAACATGCGACAGAGTGAATGTTTTGATTCGCGTGTGAATGAATCTTTGATTTTCTAACGTCAGTATTATCGTAGTTTGTGGTTAGGTTGAAATGCAACCTGGACCTGAAAGACAACTTAAACTTTGCTACAGCGCAAGGCACGAGGAATTGCAGTGTACGTTATGTTATAACAACCCTAATTAGTTAAGCAATTACTATGAAACGAGCAAACTGATACATATGATTTCCCTTAACATTCCGTTCAACCCGTCATTTTTGACTGGCTTTGAGGCTAGTGATTATTATAAAAGACTAGGGTTAGCACGTGACCTTTTTTCTTTGCAGAGGTCGTCATGGGTCTAGAATAATTCCAGTTTTTTAGGGTCACAGATCATGACAGGTTGACTGTGTTTTACCCTTAGAGCGAATAAAATCTCTTAAAATTGAAGAACTCAAAAGTATTAATAGACGAATAAAACACGGTCAGAGAAGATCTTGTTATCGTGTAAGTCTTAGACGCGAAATTCCTGATGTACAAACCCTTAAAATTTGAAGAATGTAATCTTTGGTCATACTCGTAGTGTCTGTAACTGCCAGAGAACTTAATACAGATTCCAGATTATTAAACATTAGAGCAACTCTGTGAAATGAATTGCCAGAATACTCGATTCGGTAACATATTTGGTGTGATGTCTTCTTTAAACAACCTAATAACTGACGTACATCGAACATGAACAATGACCATTAACGGAAGCGGGTAGCAAAATCCGTCAAAAGTAAATAAATTGTAATATATAAACTTTGGTGAAGCAACAACATCAGCGAAAGTTGTGATTAAACTGAAATTCAGCCTAGGCCGGGATGACAATTGGTATTCGTGGTTACAGCAGAGACGATGAGTAAGTTAAAAAAAAAAATTATGTTGCTTTCATTAGCAACACATTACTCAAAAGCAGTTCCACGTTTTTTCAGCCGTTAAGTTTATGGATTTTTGGTAACTATGAAAAGCTAAGTTAATGAATGTATTATGGCAATTAATCTGGTAACAGTTGTTTAGCTATTAAACTGTGGACATAATATCGAATTTCTTCTAATGATATCTCTGGTAGCTGTTAATTTTCGAGCAAAGGCTGACACGTGACACCGTTCTCCAACCAATATCTATCGAGTTGACTGAGTGAGCTTCGGAAATTATATAGTGAAGCTGTCTCACAGCAAATGGAAATAAACTGAAGAATATTTACGACCTACAATACTCAGCTGAACTTCCTGCATATTCGCTGGAGATTTTTCCTAGAAATAAATTTTAGTGTCGATGAATTGTTACCTTAGTAATTTCTTTTCACTGATTATCTGCGCATTCGTAACGGTCTGCCTACATTTATTAATGTGCCTGCTTTTCTTTCTTCTAAAACTATGCTTTTATTTAAATTTTAAAAGGCATAGAGTAAATTCTTGTGGAAACCCTGTGTAGACTTCAACATCCTACAGTAATTTTCGATTAGTAACCGTTTTAGTGGATTTCTGAGGGTTCACTTTTCTATGTTATTTTTTTAAATTTTTGCATTATTTATATTTTTGGTTTGGATTTTACTGTTCGTTGACATCGAGGTCACTAGGGTCGGGAGCGGATAGCGGACAAGGAAAGTGTAGGTTTCAAATGCTATCGGGAAACCATTAAACATCGAAGTCTGGTTAGACTGACTGAGACATGAACCAGCATCTTCCCGAATGCACGGATACATATTTCATACGGGAGTCTTCAATCGTTTCAAGCAGATATCAAATAAAATGTTTTGCAAATCTACTGAATAAAATTAAATTTTGCCAAAAATTCCTTTATTTTGAGCTGCAGTGCAAGATTTCCATGTTTGAATACTTCCATTTTGTTTGGAATTAGTGTTTGATTTTTTTGTGACACTTTTTTAACGTTGCAGCTTAAAGTTTTAATGATTTATATTTACAACTAATTTTTAAATTTTTTATTTTTTAAAATAATTTTTACAAATTCACTTCGAAATGTTTATTTTCTATCTAAGAATTCCACAGAAAATAATTTTGCGATTTTCTGTTATGGTTTTGATAATGAGATTGAAACTGAAATTAGGCTACTGATATTTGATTCTACCGCAGTTATCGTAATTCATTCATATAAATCAAGCTGATAATCAAAAAATTTCCTGATTTGGAGCGTGGCGCAATTGATTCTATGGTCACTTTAATGTGATTTAGAGCTATAGGTCTGTAGTCTCTCCTCTTTTATCAACCGTGATTGCCATCACAAACATTCATCGCAAAATCTGAAACAAGATTTCGTGTTCAAAATAAATATCGTTTGTGAGATTTGAAAAATAGTGCCTCTTCTATCTTCATCACACATGTAATATCGATATTTTTTAAATTAATTTTACATACCAAATAAAAGGAGTCTGAGAATATTTTCATTGTAATGTAATTAGTTCAGTTTTACGCATGATAACGAAAAGGCCACTAATGAAAAATATTTCGGGTATTCCGATCTTAAAAAACTCTTAAACAGGACGAAACTAAATTGTAAGTTTTCCATTTAACTAGGTGTCAACGAGAAGACCGTGCCTAAATGAATAGTCTAGTATGATATACTAACTGGATCTATGCACAAATGTTAACAAGAAACTTAATTTTCCTTAAATGAGAAATGAACGTTTCTCAGACCTGTTACGTTTTACATCCAATCAGATGTAGTAGAATGGTGTTATCTAAACCCTTTTTTTTTTTTTCTTTTTTTTTTGCCGTCATCAGTCTTTCGACTGGTTTGATGCAGTCCTCCATCTCATCCTATCCTGCGCTAACCTTTTCATCTCAACATACCCGTTACAACCAACATCCTCAATTATCTGCTTCATATATTCTAATCTCTGTCTTCCTCTACAGTTCTTACCTTCCACTGTTCCCTCCAATAACAAATTAATTAATCCTGCATGTCTCAAAATATGACCTACCTGCCTATCTCTTCTTTCTGTAAGCTTCTTCAACAAACTTCTTTCTTCACCCATCATTTCCAAAACTCGTTCATTTCTAATTTTGTCTGTCCACTTAATTTTCAGCATTCTTCTGTAGCACCACATTTCAAATTCTTCAATTTTCTTTCTTTCCGGTATTCCTAAAGTCCATATTTCGCTACCATAAAGTGCTGTGCTCCACACATAGAGTTTTAAAACTTCTTTCTAATCCTTCGATCAATATTTGAAACTAAAAGGTTTCTCTTTTTCATGAAGGCTCTTTTTGCTAGTGCTATTCTGCTTTTAACATCATTCTTGCTCCGACCATCGGTTGTAATTTTACTTCCCAAGTAACAAAATTCACTTACTTCTCCTATTGCATCCGATCCTATTTTTATATTTAATTTACTAGTATTGGTATCATTTCTGCTACATTCCATAACTTTTGTTGCATTGATTTATATTCAGTCCAAAATCTTCCTTCAGTATTGTATTCATGCTATTCAGTAACTTCTCAATATCCTCAGCCCGTTCTGCTAACAAGACAATGTCATCAGCAAATTGTAGCATACTGATTTTTTCATCTAAACCCATACAAACACATTATCCAATTTGTACAAAATTCATTAAGTAATCTCAAACCCACGGCATGAGATTTCAATAATTCCACAGTGGAAACAACCTTATATTATCTTTTTTCTACTACTAAAAACAATTTGTTACTTCGGTTTATGGTTACATATAAATTCGGCTGGTTTGGCTTGTCAAAAGTGAATTCCGAATAATAAAACATTCAGTTACATTCAGTCACTATCTAATGTAAACAATAACATAAGAAAGTTACACATTATGTGCAAGCATGTTTCTTTCCTTAACAACGAAAATTATCCTTGTCGAGTACAATCCTAGATAACTTTTTTTAATCGATATTCAGTCGGCTACGGATGAAATAAAAGATGTAGTGGAGAACTAAGCCCCAATATGTAACAAAATAATATAAACAAAATTGCATTTGGAATGTAGATGAAACTTGGCTCATATGGAAAAGTGATTCCTAAAAGGTATTTGAGTAAATTTACGTGGCAACATCGATTAATTCAACTAACAATTAAGTCGGTGTTGAAGTAATGTGTTTTTTCTTGAGTAATATCATTGTTTTGATGTTAAGAAATAACGGTAAAACTTAGAAGGGTGTAGTTACAAATTTTAATCCGACGTCCAGCGACAGAAAATTGCCGGTTGCATTCGTATCAGACAAACCGCTTCTAGGCCGTTCCCTTCACTGCATACATCCCGGCCGTGGATGCTCACAAAAAAAGCCGATTCTCTTGTGCTCTGGCCGTGTTCAGTTCGCACCTTTTATTTTAATGGTGGCGGAGGCGATGGACGAGTGTGCGCCGGGCTCCGCCCAGGCGAGCAGACATCTCGCTCGCCGGGTTTGCACATGAATAGTAATCCGCACGCGAGCGAGCAGTCGGCAGCCGGCGCGTGTTTGTTTTACGACCGGCTGCGGCGGTCTGGCGGCGGTAATAACGTTCGCCACTGTCTGCACCTCCAGCAGCAACTGTCACCGTCTTATTCACTGCGCTTCACTCAAGTCTGATAACTTTGTCTGCTGCAAGACAATGCGCTCAAGTCTTGCTTCGAGTGGATACGATTCCATTCAAAGAGTACTTACTGAAGTAAGGTTATTTGTAAGAGTTCACTTGATAGTATGATAGATGCTTCGTGGTTTAATTATACGATAATTTAAATAGTCCACGTTATGTTTCAATTTAAAACTCGTTTATTTTCTTAAACACGTCGTCAAAGATACTGGTCACATCCATTCATACAATGCAGAGATAGCATACAACACTTCTTCCACAGACAATACAGTTCCCGGCCGTAGCAAACTGAGTCGGTGAAAACTTAAACTGTCTTTCTGCTGACTGCTTTATATAAGCAACATCGAAATTTCTAGAACACTTCAAAAGCTCCCGACAGATATTTCTCGAATATTAACAATACTTAAACAATTGAAACATATTAAAACAATCAGAATTAATACCAAATCAGTTGCAATCAATACAAAATGGCCAGAAATGGAAATTAAAGATACTTAAACACAAAAATTATTCACAGAAATCGTTTTAAACTGTAGAAAATTGTTCTTTAGACATCGTAACATGCATTAATACTTGGAATTACGAAAATTTGAGCAATTCTTTTACACAATTCTGTTCTTAAACATTTTAAATGGCCTCTAAATAATTTCTTTTCATAAAATAAAGTCTATATACACTGGTTTACAGGAAACTGCAAAACAAACATACAAGATCATATTCAACCAAACTCTAGCTTACTACAAATGCTTCATAAAATATAGTTACATTTAATTTTAGGTTTGAGGGCTGTTACAAGTAGCTGCGATTATTATTCGGCCTTTGATGCAGATATTTAACAGCTTGAGATGCTACTAATTAGGAGGCGTCCAAAAATTACGTGAACTCAAAATGGGAGGGAGGGGGTGCGGCAAAATATCATTTTTAAGGAGGGGAGAGGTCCATAAAAATCTCAAGTCGTTTTATTTTATTTCAAATTGTCGCCCTTCACAGTAGTATTAAAAAAAGACGTAAAAATTACGGGGTCAATTTCACGTTAGGGGAAGGAGAGCTAACCAGAATTCAACAAATGGCACCAAGTGGGAGGTAGCGATGGCAAATTCAAGGCAAATCACTTGGAGTAATTAATCGAAGCGCCCTAACAGTATAGTAGTCCAGTAGTTAAACCGCTTGCTTTAAAAAGTTAGGTGTTTCGTTGCGGGTTCAAATACTGGTGGGACAAGGAAGTTTTTATGATTTGTGTTTGATCATATGGGCTACCCCAGCTCGTTTCCTAGTTCGGATTCCATGTTAAACTGTAGGTCCCAGAGGATAAGAACCGACCGTCTGGCACAATAGATTATTATGCATCCTTTGGTATGCTCCAACAAACCTTCGGGTTGTGGACCAAGTAATTTTATGTCACTTATGTTCACGGAATATTGTTGTGACGATTTCTGTAGTTAGGGCTACTTTTTCCATACTTATTATTTAGCAATGGTCAGATGCTGTGTTAGGCAGGACTCACGAACTTCTGAAGGAAAAAAATGACTAAATTAAACTGGATTCCCGGAGTTAGTGGATGGAATGTTAATATCTTAAATTACAGAAGATATGTAAATAAAAGGATACGGTTTACATAAAAATGAAGCATGAATCCTCACATTTTTGCTTCTTGTTAACGCTGTAAAATATCGAATGATGAGGTAAAAGAAAGAAGTTTATTGTAAAAAAGTTCTCAGCGTAAAACGCTAATAGGATTTTAAGAGGGTAAAAATGCAAATACACAAGTAAAATTTTGTATGAGGATAATCATGCAATCTTAAATATTTGGTTGACTTTGAGGTTATATAGAGAGACACAGTTGTTGACAACATAGTCAATTTACTGTATGTCAAAAAGTGTAACTTATTTCCCATGAAGAAGTCTTATGTAAAGGCGAATCTAGTGACGGAGCTTCGGTTTCTAAAGTAGAGGTTGTTTAAAATACTATGATGTAAATTATTTTTCTAAAAGCCTATTAATGTTTAAAATACCAAGTCAGCTAATGGCATAACCTTCTCCATAACTTAATTCTCATTCCTGCTCGCTCTAGCAGAAAAATGCAATGGATGGTTTTTCACTTTTGCTGACTTATATAGGAAGCATGAACAGGAAACTCTACCATACTTCTTTAAACAGCTAATTAATTACTGTTTAAACGCTTTCAAATTAATTAACGCATGATAACAGCTCTATTTTTAATAAACTGTTCATTTTCAAATGCGTTTCAACATCATAGTGTTGGGAATCATCGGTACAAACTTAGTGTCGGCGTTTACGTGTTGGTCAGAAACAGCATATGTTGTAGCACAGTCATTAATATAACCTGTAAATCACTGTGCGTATGGGAATAAGCATATCCTTAGGGAACAGTTTTTAACACCATTATATTATAATCACCAACGGAATAAGAAGCTTCTGGTGACGTAGTTCTATGTAATATGAAGTTTTATGATTACTAATTTCAGAAATATAAGAGTTGTTGTAAAACCCTGCGGTATATTGAGACAGTACAGAGCGACGCACTGCAAGGTGTCAACAGATGAGAATTGGACAAAGGAAGATAAGATGAAGGATCGTTGATTTTATCATGATGTGTGAGATTGGACAATATATGAAGTACCCTCAAAGACTTAATAGATAATGAGATATCTACTGTAAATGGTGTATTGTGTAAAGATCGGATGTGACCGGTATACATTGTAAAATGTGTTATATGAAAGTTCATGAGTTGTAAATCTTAGTTGTAAAGTGGAATATTAAATACACTGATTACTGTCAAATGCACACGCAGTCACTATTGGGAGGATAAAGGAGGAAACATGTAGTTAGAAGGATATGTATTCTATTCCAGGTTTTCACAAAATGGTTATAAAATTAATAACAGATATGGATGCAATGATGATACTCTTGGGCTTTAGAAAAAAGCTACATTTGACGTAAACCATTTCAATTATAGTTTATTCATGATCTAGGATCTCAAAAGATGTTGATGCCTCTATTTAGTTTAAAATCTGCTAAAAATAGTTTATGGAAATGAGTTTTTATATTCAGGCGAAGATTTCCCTGTTTAACGTGAAACTGACAATATTATAAGTATGTGATATATCACCTCAAAGTCATTTTTCGTGTCACACAGAGAATTTTATACCGATTCCTGATTCACGGAATCTAGGAATGCCCACAGTACATGCATAAGGAACAAAATATTAATTTGAAAAATCATATAACACGACAAAATTGCTTTGCTTATGTACAAGACATTCGAAAAAAAATTTGATAATACAAAGTCATCGATACCTTGAACTTGGTTTGAAACGGAAAAATCGAGGGTGGAAATATATAATGGAGTTAGAAAAATATTTTCGTAAGTTTCCGGGTAAGAAGGAAACTTTAAGTCCTTTTAAACTTATAGTTATGTTACTTGCTGCTATTATTTAATTGTAACAAATTAACGGCAAAGCTAATTTTTACCCTAGACAAATGACTAAAGATACGTTCTAAGGGACTGGTTTGAATTTTTTAAATTGAAATACAGTGTCTAATACTGGAACCATAAAAAGTTTGACTGTCGAAACTGTCTATATAACTGTGAAATACTTTTTTTGTTTGGTAAACAGTAAGATCTTTTTGAATCATTGTATAGTATAATCACAAAAAAATAAAATCTGCCGGAAATAGGTAATAAGCATGTGTAGATATCTTCAAACTGAATTTATCATTTAAAATACTTATTAAAAACGAATAATAAGGAACGTTAGGCTAAAGCGTATGTCATTTTATCTTCCAGCAAGATGTCAAGTTCTACTGTAAGGACGCTTAAAATGATGCACAACTGCAGCCGGCTACGGAGTTTCGATTACTGAAGTAAAAATATTTAGCGTGTTTGGACGTATTTTTTTTAGACATTACCAAGTCAGTAGAGGTATATGCTCCTCCATAATTCGCTGAGGCCGAAAAAGAGGAACAATCTGTACAATTGCAAGTATGTGTACCAGCAATTTTCACCAGTAATTAATATGAGATACATGTTCAACGTTTATATGCAGTGAATTTTTCTTTTTGTCTAGTGTATCCGCCAAGTTCAGTCAACGATGGAACAGCCTACCCTTCTCTCGAAGCACTTCGGACTATTTTTGTGTTTTAATGCCTTTAGTATGAATGACACTATGTGCATCAAATGTCTGTTGTGTACAGATATCACAAAGTTTTGTAAATTCATTAAATTTTGTTTTCCTCTTCTTAGTTCGGCAGTTATACGTATACAATCTTCTCTTATTGTGTAACTCACTCAGTGAAGGTCATGAAAAATATAAAAGTACTTCCAACAGCTGTAGAAAGCTAAAATTATGAACATAGATAACGTTTTACCCAAAATCACAACAAAGGTCCAAAACTGTTGAATTTCCATATATTTACCCCTTATAAAACCTCATATAAAATCACTTGAAACCCTAGAAATTTAGTGTTTTTCTACATGAATTGTTTTGTTGGTTTGTTTTGTATTTAGTCTTAATGCTTTTATTTATGGTTTCAGTATTTAGAATTAGATCTTTTTTCTTTCCTGCAAATCTACAGTACTCTTTGCTGATTGTGTTTGAGAAATTAGTATTTCTGATAATGTGTCAGCGTAATATATAAACTTAAACCATCATTAAGAATAATTGGTTCCTGTTAGTTAATTGTGTCCCTCTCGCACATTCCTCTATCTTTGTTGATAGTAATGTATTGATTTGTAAACGCTGTTGTGTTAGTTTGCTGAAAGTAAACAGAAAAAAAGGAACTGATCGATCAATAATTTGTTTTGGGGCAAATTATCTGATAATTACAGCTAAACAGAAACATTCTAAGAAGTACCACATAGGTTAATCTATTAGAAGTATCAAAGTTATTAATCGATATATATTTAAAGCAGATTATAGGTAACCTAAGCTAATATTAGTATTGCATTAATCTTTGATCACATGTTGTTAGTTAATGGAACAAGGATTTATTGAATATTTAGAACTTATCTCCTCGAATATTGATTATGCCTTCATTTAATGACTTTCAATCATCATTTTCCATCAGAAAAACCAATTTACATTTAAAAACAGATGCTGGACGTTACCGATGGTATATTTTACTGCTATAAATAAACGTAGAATTTCGTTTGCTCTTATTTTACGGACTTTATTCCTCATACAGACTTGAATATTTGACAAATTATAAAGAAGGCTACGTTTCCCGGAAATGCTGATTGCATATGTTTCTGACTGAGACAGACTGGGTGATGCGAATCTAACGAGCCCTTGTAGTCGCTGTTGTCAGTGACCGTAAAATGCTTCGTGTTTAAGACCTTCTCTCCTCAACTTCTTTCTTTATGGGTCCGCGCGAAGACAAAGGCCATTAGAGTCAAACCCTCTTCTGGAGACTATGGGTCACGACGCTGCTCAGAGAGAGAACTGGCCTAAGAACTGGTAGGGAACACATCACTCTGGAATCAAAGCACCACATAAGAATTGTGGGGGTTCTTGTATGACGAAAAGTGTGATCTTTAGATATATAATTCAAAAAAAGGGAACTAAGTTTAAGTTATTAGGTAACGATGTGATTAATTAAAAAAATCAAATTTGTTGATTCAGTACTACGGTAAATTACGTTGATCGAGAGATAGGAAGATAACCGTCAGATTTTGAGGGAAGACACGTGGACTGCCTCAGAAAACTGCGTTTTGAGAATGGATCTGGGTTGGTAGTTACTGGAATAAAGCAGGCGGGTGGAAAACATGCCGGGGGTGTGCGGTAGGGCCTGCATGGGTATTTTTAGAATAATTATCAGTGGTAGGTGTTTTGGAAGAGCATTACATGACAACAAATTAAGCACTTGATTTCAGGAAACAGGAAACTGCATCAGTGGTTTCATGGATTATAAATTGACCTCTGAATGTCCCGTCGTATGGCAAAACCATTTTCAATCGTGTAATACGTTTTTATTTTCGAAATGATGAAGCTACCAATTCTAGTAGTAGAAGTTGAAGTAACAGATGAAACTTTAAACTAAAAAAATAAGTCATTATTATAATTTGCCTAAAGGAACTCCACGAAAATCAACGTTATGACCTTTAAACCTAGTGCAGTGAGGAAATTCTGAAAATGCAGCTGACAAATTGTAATTGACTTCCATGTACAGTGAACATATTACAACTCATTTTCAACCCAACCGTGTTACTAGTCAAGAATTATAGTCATGGACTCGTCCTTCTCGTGGTCAAGTAACATAGAGTTTTGAAAGAAACTACATGCCAACGCATAAACACGGTGTTAGCGAATATGAGCATTACAAAATGTTGCAAAATTTCATGTAGTACCTGCTGCAGTGCTTTGAATTTTCCTGAGGAATGTGTTTGATCACATGTTTTGTAAGTCATTTGGCGATTGAAATTTTTATTAAAAATATTGGATTTTATTTTCACCAGATTTTATTACTCAATATCTCTTATCAAATAATATATCTATTTGTAACAGATGGAGGATTGATTTGATATTACGGGCTGAACTATTGAGTTTGTTTTCGAAGCACTCAGAATATCAGTTTCTATAGATGATTTGGTATAAGTGATAAGATAATAAAGCCAAGAAGCTAATTATATTAAAAGTACTCTTACCAAAGAAGAATTCATGTAAAAACTTAAATGCCTAAATGTATTTTAAAATTATTATCAAGTGGAAACTGGCCGATCAGGTACTATCTGGCAGTAGTAACATTGGCTCCCATATTTTGAGCCTTGTTGCCTTTGGTGTTCGTTTTACAGGGAGCACGAGAGTGAGTACACTACTTTTTATCTTCTGGCGAATGTAAGAGACTCTCAGCCATATATCAAGTGGCGGGGGTACTACTAGATATAAAAATAAGTCATGGAATATAAATTACATGATTCTATGCATGCAACTGGGCTAACTCAAAGTTTTATCCTCCTTTTAAAGATATTCAATTTTTCTCCCATCACTTCTACACGTGTAAAAGATTAGAATATTTTGAATACTACACGCCACTACAGTTCATGGAGAAACCAAACAATTACTCGTAGGAAATGAAATTTATAATGGTATCAGCATGCTTTTATTAGACAGAGGTGAGAAATGTTTGCGTCGTGATGCAAAACAGCGAAACTATTTCTTTCCCGGATTAAGAAAGTAAATTTCTATCTCCGGAAGTTGGATGGATTTAAAGAAAAATTGTTAAATTGTGTCATCAATTCCATCGTCCAAGAGATGGTGGAATCAATTTCAGCTGTGAACGCCAGGAAAAGATATCTGACAAGTACTAATAATCATGATCTCCTGAAGTCCAATCCAAAAAATAACTTGTGGGGCTGGTGTAAATGAATGTAATGTGTATGTTTTTGTTTTCTAAATAAAATCTCTCCATTTTTTTTAAAAAAATTTTGGTGATAAAATGAGTCAAATTTTACATCGGCTAGCTGAATTTTTGTGTCGTGTGCATTAAGATTGTTTTTAGTAATTACTAGTTTTGAGTCGTGGGAATGAAATAACTATGTAGAACTAGCTTTACCTGTGACTTTATCGGCGTGGCCCAGAGAATCTCTTGAGACTTTTGATGGTGGCTTGTAAAATAACAACATAATTTACCTAGATTTGGAATATGCAATTAGCTTTCAATAAGTAGGAGGGTTTAGTACAGTCATTATCTTTAGGGACTGAATACCAAGTACGTGTGAATATACGACGTTATGGTAGCCTCACGTGTACTTTTTTGTCAATATTTAGATGAGATTCTAATTTCCTGCTCCATCTCAAGTTAAGATATCGTAATGATACAAATATCAGATTTGATGCCTGATACTGTGATAACACAAACAGAAATCTGTGTATAATGTGCGACAATTTATGCAAATGGATTAAATTTTAAGTACAGACTTTAATTTCCTTTTCCAAGTAAGTAATTATAAGAGATAACCCACATTTTCAAGCAGAATTTAACGTTTGAAACAATGAAAACCCGTCAAAATTGAGCCTGATTATTTACCAGTGAGGCAGATTATAGGTAAAAGAATTTTTTATACCAAAATAGTATAACTTTCTGCTGGTACATCAAATGATAAACCTCCCAACCAAAATGTGATCTTTAGATTTTTCGTGACCAGTGACACACACAAATAGCCCTCTCATAGGTTTATAATAAATATGTTACTTCGCTTTTTAATTTCGCCTTTTAACTGCTGTTGTATTGTTTCTACGAAAAAGGATAATTGAACATTTCTTTGTAATTGCAGTCCATATCGTTTGAAAAAATACATAATTCTCTTAAATTGACGAATTACTTTTACCAAAATGTAAAAGAAATCCGAAAAACAACATCAAGCAGTATAAGCGTTTACAGCTGAGATCCCCTATTAGCTGGTGGCAATGGCTTGTTAGCTTAGGCAGATGAGACATAAAGCAAGCAATCATATCGGTGGCGCCACATGTAGCTTCAGCTTTGAACTACTACATGCACAACATGCAAGCACATGCCGGAATGCTGAAGGTAATCAATTCCGTCGATACGATCCCTGTGCACTGCTCAATCAAACACCCCACACCCATCGGAATCCTATTACACCGCGTAACTCTTGACGGCAAAGTTACATCTACGTATCAGGTCACCAGCTTCATAAAAATTTATATAACGTAAGTCTGTGATATAAAATGTGCCATCAGCTATTTAGCTTTTCCATCAGACCCCTTCTAAGGATGTAATGTAACATTTCTCATAGTACTCTGCTCTGTTGATTCTGTTTAATGGTGTAATGTTTCATCACGTGAAACGGAAATTTAAAAGCAATCACTACTAATTTACCAGAAAACGCCGACAAAATTCTATTAGAACAATTCCAGGTCAATATTTATATGCGGGATAGGAGGGTACGTATCCCTTTATCAGAGAATCACAGGCAACTACTCTATGCAATATTTAATTACACAAAGTTTTCCATTGATTACAAAGATTACATTTGCGCCTAGACCAGAATTTCCGAAGCAAACAATCTAGAAAACAACCTGTGCAATATTATAAGGTAGAGTGCAATGATTGTAATAAAGTTATTGTTCTCAGTAGCTGTGATCATCGACTAGCTAACTTAAAAATGTCAGTGAGCATGAACACTCTCGCAAGCGGCACCGCGATTAATTGTACTGGCGGGGACCGTCTGCATTTTCAGACGTTAATCGGCACAGGGCGTTTTCTGGGTGGAGCGCACGAGATTATAGTTTTAGTGATAACCCACAAAAGTACATTACCAGCGGGTCAGTAGTCCAGTTTCCGGTATCAGCCGATGGCGGTAATGCAGCTGCACGCTGAGGTCGCGTATACTAAACATTTAAAGGCTGCCGTCCAGACAGGCGGCGTACACTTTCACTCACAAACTAAGTTGAAATCGCACACTGTAGGGTACTGGTGAGCGGACGCTCAGGGGACGGATACGCAGCAGCGCCCAGCGCAGGTCGCACCCAGAGTGTCGTTTCGTCCAGCGTGCGCGAGGGTCCGGCGGAAGGCGGGAGTACTTTCCGGCACCCGTGTCGACCAAGGTCATGAAACATCCGATATATGTGTATCAGCAACGTGGATCTGGAGGTTACCATTCATTGGCCACTCACTTAAACCTCAAACAGTGCGAAACCTTCAGCGCTCCTAATTGGCGGGAAGGGTTATGGGGGCGGAAATCTATTACACGAGGTCTTCCTCGCATCTCTACCTGCGACCATCCTCTGCAAATGTGCTGACAGTTATTAAGCACACTGGATACTCACTTTTCCATGCAGTGCTTGAGTATACAACGACATAGTTAACATTAAATTTATTTTATTCTTTTATTTTTCTGCTACCTATGCACCGCATTACTTCAAATGATTATTGTATGAGGTATAATAATCAAAACAGTACTTCCATGAAGTTTCCTGTTACATCGCCTTTCTGCCAACATTAATAAATATTTTTTGCTCACATACCTAATATACCTATATAATGTAAGGGTTTGGGAGAGACTATATTAGCCTATTCCAATCCAAATGTCACCCTGTTTGCACGGACGAAGCTCTGGAGACTAAATGATTCCCGGTATAAGGAGTCATCCACGGCTTGACAGCAGCCTTCGAAAGGAGTGCTGAAGAGCGGGGAGTGTTCTAGGACACCCTCTTGCCCTTGGGGTTGGAAACGGCCCCTAAAAGTGGATGAATAAAAAATGATCAACGGCGTGGGATGCAGAAGGCTACGTGAAGCCACTGCATTAAAGATCCAAAGCGTATCCGGAGGACATTTAATCCTCACAAATTACATACATCATGATGGCTTTTTCCTGGGTAAAATATTTCGGAGGTAAAATATTCCCCCAATTGGATCTGCAGGTGGGGACTGCTCAGGGAGGAGTCATCAGAATGGAAACAAACATTCTACGAGTCGGAGCGCGGAATGTTAGAAGTCTGAATAGGGCAGGTAAATTAGAAAACTTAAAAAGGGAGATGGAACAACTTAAGTTAGATGTTGTAGGGATTAGTGAGATTAAATGGAAGGACGCACAAGATTTCTGGTCTGGGGAACAAAGGATAATTAGCACAAAACTGTCAATGGAATCACCGGTTTTGGATTTGTAATGAATAAGAGAGTAGGGAAACGTGTGGGTTATTATGTGCAGCTTAGTGACAGGATTATTTTGATGAGGTTAGAAACTAAGCCCGCACCAACCACTTCCGAACAAAACTGTATGCCAACGTCACAGGAGAATGACGAAGAAATAGAGAAAATATACGCTGAAATTGAAGAACTAATCTAATATGTGAAGGGGGAGGAAAATGTAAAAACAATGGGGGATTGGAATGGAGCAGTGGGAGAAGGAAAAGAGGGGAATACTATAGGATCATTTGGTCTAGGAGAAATAAAAGCAGAACAGACTAGAAGTGAATAAACTGAAAGAATCTAGTACTAGAGAAAATTTTTCGGAAATGGTATACTTAGGTCTATGAAGTAATTTGAAAAATAGCTCTACCGAGGACGAATGAAATGCATTAAAGACCAAAATAATGAAAGCTGGTAAAGAAACATTAGGCTTTGGGAACAAGCCGCCAGAAAACCTTGGATCACAGTGGAAATTTGGAAACGGATGGATCAGAGGAGAAGGCACAAAAATGCTCAGGATGAAGCAGGAAGAGAGCAATACAGGCAATTTAGAAATAAAATAAACAGAAAAGCAAAAGAAAAATGGCTACGAGAAAAGTGTGAAGAAGTCGACAAGAAAATGGTCATAGGTAAAGCAGATGTTGCATACAGGCAGATCAAACAGAATTTTGGAGTAATGTAGAAAAGAGGTGTGAACATTAAAGCTGCCTATGGGAAACCTCTTTTAAGCTCAGACGATAGAGCTAACCGATGGAAGGAATACATTGAAAAACATTGTGATGGGGACGACTAGAACAATAGCGTAATGGAAAAGGAAAGCGATCTCGACATTGATGATTTAGGAGATCCCGTTTTGAGGACAGAGTTTAATAGGGCTCTGAATGACTTGAAAGCAAATAAGGCAGTTGAAATTGATGAGATCCCCGCAGAACTTCTTAAATCCCTAGGAGAAGAAGGAATCGAAAGATTAATCAGGCTGATATCAAAAAGTTATGAAACAGGATAAATTCCAACTGATTTTAATAAAAATATCATCTTCACATTTCAGATGAAAGCTCTAAACGACAAATGTGAGAATTATCGCACCATTAGTCTAACATCACATGCTTCAAAATTACTGACCAGAATAATATACAGAAGAATGGAAAGGGTAGTAGCAGAGATAGTAGGTGAAGATCAGTTTGGGTTTACGAAAAATCGTGGTACGAGTGAAGCAATTCTGGCTTTATGATTAATACTTGAAGGGCGGATCAAGAAAAACAAAGATATTTTGGCGTTTGTTGATTTAGAAAAAAGCTTTTGGGACAAGAAGTTCAAAATTTTGAATAAATCAGGTCTAAAATCTCGAAATCGAAGAATACTTTATAAACTATATAAAAATCATGTAACTATAATAAAAGTAAAGAACCGTGTGAGACATGCATCAGTTAAAAAGGGTGCGAGACAAGGTTGTAGTCTATGCCCGTTAATATTCAACTTGTATGTGGAAGAAGCAATAAAGGAAATAAAAGAATATTTTCATGTAGCATAAGTGTTCTGCCTCTCGTTGTTCAGATGGGGTATGACGTATTAACTGGCAGAGGAACAAATTTTAAAAACAATACGGTGATCACGTTATTACACAGATAATTGTACCAACTGCAGACAAATTCATTCAATCTTTAAGTATATTATTACTTCCACAATCTGTAATTAGCAGATCCTTACAAATAAACAATATATTCCATGAAGCTTAATTTTTCCATCGATGTGGATAATCATTCCACGTAAATTCAAAACTGGATCCTTTCTATTAATGCAGTAGATATTGGGTCTGACGTTACAGAAATCCAGATTGGTTCAAACGCTATAGCTTGTGGCTGCAATTAATAAGTTCACAGTATGTAGCAACTTATTAATTTTGAAAGCAACATATCAAATCATCGTCATCATCAACCTCCAACCATTGGCTGTGTCCGTTTAGCATACCAACATCTCCATCTCCTACTTTATTTTCCCACCATGGATCCATCACAAGTAGCTCCAATACTCTATATATTTGATGGAACGATTCATCGGCTATAAATAAACTAAATTTATTTCATAATGTTTACGGAATGTTGTCAAACATTTACACAGACTATTAAATGAACTGATAAAATTAACGCCACTGGAATTGTTTTTGTATGCTTTAATGCCGTACACTTGTCGCCTCTCATAAGGTATCATCAGCGACGAATTATTTACATAATTCTTAAGGTTCGTAACCACACGTATCTGTATCTCCCCAACACATGTTTTTGCTAAAGCCATTTGTCTTGGCTCTTCAGTAGATGAGAGGCAAAACGAGTACGGCATTAAAGCATACAAAAACAGTTGCATTGGCGTTATTTTTATCATTTAATTTACTGATCAACTACAAAAAATGGCCTACAACAACGTTCAAACTCCTGTGAAATACCACATATTTCATTTCTTCAACTGTAACATAACGAGATAAAGAAACCAATTTAATAAGGACTGGATGACCAGTGGGAAAATTTCGCGAATTTGATGAATAGTAAGGTTGCTGGTTTGTAATAGTACGCAGGGCCGGCGTTAGGGTGGGGTAAGCGGGTCAAATGTACCCGGGCCCGCCGGCTAATGTGGGGCCCCGATCACCGGCTGCAGGCAGGGCCGGCGGATAATGTGGGTATGGTGGGTAGCAGTACCCACCCGGAATTTCCCGGGTGGGTATTTTACCCACCCGGAATTTGAGAGTGCATAGAGGAAAGAATTGCGTGAAAGAAAGAAAGAGAGAGTAGACTAGATAAGTATGTTAGTTTCATCCTTCAAAATGCGTGTCTATCCACAACACCATTAGCGACGCGCTAAATCCCTTTGATGTTTCAATAGAGACCGCCACCCCAGCTGTCGCCAACTGAGCAAACAATCGTTGTGCGTGAAAGCAAGAATGCTACGGTAACATAGTGTATGTCCAAAACAATCGTGTGTGAAAGCTACATTAGTGTATTTCGAAGGAGTTTCAAAATCAAATGAATAAATTCATAGTGAAACTGAAAAGGAGAAATGAATTGAGTGTAGATAATGCTAAACGACAGCAGAACGTGGAGGATAAATTTACATCGCCCTTAGACGAAGCACTGGAACATTAAAAGATGGCCTTGTTCAGTCAGCTGACAGTCAAAGTAGTGAAAGTAAGTAAAATTCTTATTCTTGTTCTTCACTATATACATAAATACGTGTGCATGTAATGACTATTCACGTGTATGTATTAGAGATGTAACGGAAGCGGCATTATGGAAGCGGAAACAGAAGCCGAAGTTTAATTTAATTGTGCACAGAATATTCATTTAGTGTCTAGTTACTTCTATTTAATAAAAATTACATGTGGAATGATGTTTATTTTAATAATCAAATGAAACTAACAGTAACTGACTTTGAAGTAGTAGTTTTCTAGTTACTATAATTAATATTCGGAAGTTAAAAGTGACAAGATTTATTTTAAAAACAAACGCTTAGCAGACTTTTTTCCTTTTTAATTTTTTTCTTCCTCCCCCCTCCCCCCTTCACAAATTAAACCTTCTTTCGCTGAACAATTTTTCGCTAGTGACACTACTAGGCGGGGCTAACAAAACCCTGCGGACTAATGGAGACAACATAGAATATTTGCGATTGTTCATTTGCCATCACTTAAGAGGATGTACTTTTAATTGAAGTCCTTTTTGCTTTTACTAGAGTGATATTCGTTTTTTTTTTTTTTTTTTTTTTTTTTTCATGTAACTTAACATCAACATTTAATTTTTCAGACGTTTTAAATTCTTCTGGATGGATGGATTTAAAACTTTTTTTTGTTTTGTTTTTTTGTTGTTTTTTTTTTTAAGCAATGGTGGTATGTTTTTTCAGAGAATATTCTTTATACCTAATGTACATTTTGTCACAGATTCAGTTTTTTTGTACACAAATATCTAAATAGGACTTAGTTTTGGTTTCATTTTGAGACACGCTACTATCATACGATAAAACACATACATAAGAGGCCCATAGACGACCAACTTGATTGCCAACTTTGTAGTGAACTTTATTGGCAACCCAGTTGTACATATAAACATCACGTCCGCGGTCTGAGTACATGTCATCAGGTTTATTTGCTGGATGTTTTCTCTTGCTATTTTCTATTATTTTGTATGGCGGTTTTAAGCATTTTGGCTATAGTTTGTGAAATATGAGTGGGTGAAAATTGTATAGTTTTAAGAGAGTTGTGTGAAGATGAGATGCACCCTGCTATTCTCAAAGGAATGGCATCAAAACTGCACAGATTTCTCCGTTCAATTTTTAGCGAGGGAGATACACGTCACTAAACCTGACTATTTTCAAAACTTTTTAAGACTGGGAAATAAAACCTACTATGAATTGTAGGACAAATTGCGAAAATTTATTTAAAAAGACACCAGCATGAGGATTTTATTGCTGTGAACGAATGGTCGTTCGCAGCCCCGATACTTTTAGCTAGTGGTCAAAGCGTTGAGGATTTAAAAATTTTCACCGCTATATCGCCATAAATTCTTGGAAGAAAGAGACTTGTAGTGTCATGAAAAAAAATTTTTCTTTGGGGATTTTAACCTCCTGGTACCGTAGCGAATAGTGATTTGAAGTAACATGCCATATACTCTCTTTGGCTCCTGCTCCAAACCTTTAGCTCAGTTGTATGTTTCTCAATTGCCTCCGGTAGCCAGTTGAAATATTTCTGATTCTTTCTTAAAACTATCAATATTCGTATTTAGACCAATTTTTTTTTGTTGCGATCCTTGAAAATTTCATATTTGACGTTCCACAACTTTGGTAAGTTCTCTTAGCATATCAAAAAAATTCACCCAGATTTGAATGTTTGGTATACTTGCCATATTCGAAAAGCAATATTTGACCTCAAACTGTAGTAATGCAAATAACAACTGATGATAGAAATTTTTTATTGCGTCGAAATTTTGACTGCAGATATCTAATCTATGTGTTATTGAATCGTGTGAGAAGACAGAAGCAATCTCGGCCGTTGTACTGTGCTCGAGAGTCAAAATTCGAAGAAATTTGGTGGAAAATTGAACAGTTAGGTACTAACTTTGAACTCGGCGACCCTCAAATCCCACATCAACGCAAAATTTCGAAGCGTCTCGATCAAGGTAAGAGTGAAAATCTCCGATTCGAAACACCTCAAGATTTTCTCCGCAAATCTTATTTTGAAGTTTGTGACCAAGTACTAATGTCGTTAAAGAGTCTATTCGACAACGATTCCTCCCAGTTCTTCAAATCGTTAGAACTGTTAGCTCTGGGACAGCCCATAAATGTAGAAAAAATTATAAATTTCTAAAATTATAATTTTGACCAAGAAAGATTGCTCATGTTTTTGCAACTTTTGAAAAGGCAAGATCAGGAGCCAAAACATTTAAGAACGGTTCTAGATTCTTTACAGAAGTTCCTATGGACTAGAGGACTCATACCAGAGTTTGTACGCTTTTTCCGACTACTCATCACAATTTCTGGGTCGTCCCGTTCAAATGAACTAAGTTTTTTGATCTTACGCCGACTCAAGAGTTACATAAGATCGACAATGTTGCTAGATCGATTAAATAACATTGCTATATTACATGTATATAGCAACCTTACTGATGAACTTGATTTGGAAAAATTATTGAATCGTTTCATTTCCAAACAAACAAAAGCGCAGTACAGTTTCTGCATTGCGCAATTAATACTGAATAATAGTAAATTTAAAAAATAATGATGTTTTTTACACAGCTAAAATATATTTAATAAATACAGTGGCGTAGCTAGGTCAACAAGGGCCCCGGTGAAAAAATTAATTTTTGGCCCTCAGGCCAAATGGTTTCCCAAATCACTCCAGGCAATGCCGGGATGCTTCCTTCAAAAGGCCATGGCCGAATTGCTTCCCAATCCTTGCCCCCCATCCTGTCCCGTCTCTAAAGACCTCGCTGTTAGAGAGACGTTAAGCAGATAAAAAAAAAAAACAAAAAAAAAAAACAAATGGGCAACCTGTTTTTGCTTTGTATTGCTGCTAGAGGCCCCCTAACCTGAGGATGGGGGCCCCTGAGTTGTGCCTGGGGCTCCTGAGCAGTGGTTGGGGCACCCATGAGCAGTGAGGGGCTCCCTGTGTCTCAAGGGGCCCCCTTAGACCTTAGACGACGGTAGAGCTAAACACAAAAAGGTCGCCAGTTTGCCGTGAAGGCCCGTGGGCCCTCTGAACTTCGCTTGGGGCCCCCTGAGGTATGCTTGGGGGCCCCCTGAGCCCTTGAATAAATATATTAGTGAATAAATTTTATGATGAATTTTTAAATTCATTTTCTAATTTTTACTCCTATAAATTTCCCTTAAGAATTTTATTTCATAGTTATCACTATTATTGTTTTAAGTAAGATTTTTCAGGTAACTGCCCCCCCCCCTTTTCTTGTCTGACTACCCACCCGGGCCTAACACGAAACGCCGGCCCTGGCTGCAGGGGCCCCCAGGCCTCGAAGCCAAGAATCCGCCCATTGTCGACCCGCTAGTTTGTAGATTTTACCCCGGGCCCGAAATTCCTAGCGCCGGCCTTGATAGTACGAAAGAAGAAACACCTCATTTGTATCAATTGTTTATTTGTTTAGTGTAATACTGTAGATATGTAACAAAAGACGACGCCCGTAAACCTTTTTTTTTTTAAATATACGCGTGACTTATACAGTTATTACTTATGTCGTTCAAGGGTCATATTCCGAAAAAATCCTTTCTTGAGATACGATGTAACAAACGAGAAACATTATTCATTAAAATCGTACTTGATTATTACTAATTGCGGTTATATACCAAGGGAGATAAAAGGCTCGTGGCACAAAAACGCGTTGTAGAAATATTGATACTACTTCCCTTTAAGGGTCGAATTTGGAAAAAATTCTTTTTTAAAACATTATCTAACCAAAGCTGATATCTTTATCTTTAAAATCAAGTAATTATTTAAGTAAAAAGTATCAAATAATAATTAATATGCTGATTTAAACGAAATATATAATTTTCTTTCACTTCAATTCTGTTATTTGCAGTTGCTTAACTAAATAGAAACGTTACAAAATGAAGTTGAATGTATTTCCTCGTGCCTCTCACACATATTAATGCATGTACTGCATCGCATTTTAGTTGCAATAATGCATAGCGATATGAATTTTTTCAAAAATTTTCATTAGTTCTTACACTTTCTTTTTTGTTAGCCGTGATTCTGGTCAATATTACAATGTTTCAATGGCTGATATAATTACATGTTACTGAAATAATAGCCTCTGTAATATTTCTCAGTGAAAGCAAAGAAAATTAAAATGAATCTTATGAACTTACATTATTCCACGTAATATTTGTTTTAATTGTAGTGTAGGCTGCACAGATCGCGATCAGTGGACAACTGTTTCCGTTGAAACGATTTAAATAATTTCAATAATAGGACACAGTTTAAATTATTTGAAAAAAAAAATTATTCATGCCCTCTGCTGTAACGTCAATCGCCAGTTGTAAATCTGACCCAGGGTAAATAACAATCTAATCAAAACATCAATTAACAATGATGCTCAAAACTTGAAGCTTTTATCTTACATATCTACGGACAAAGAATTTAAGGAATACTTCTATATATCAAAAGAATATTACGTAAATATAAGAATCTAATGATTGATATATCGACTTAAACGGAATACAAACTTTTATTTCAGTGTTCTGCCAGTCAATTTATTCGCGTTTGGTTGGAAATGTCATTAAATAATGTACATAAAACTAAGAACAAAGGTGTAAAACGTCACTTCATTGCGCGATGTCATAGAGTGACGTCATGAAGTGACAGATGACTTCATAGATGACCAATAGTTGTTTATTATAATATTAGATGAGTCCCTGCAGAAATATTTATTAGTTTAAATACAAAAATTTCTGATGAGTTACCATTTTCTGTAAACAATATTTTGGAAGAAATTAATTATAAATTTCTATTTATGAACAAGTTAAGGCAAAATAGATAGTTAAAAGGGTTACATAGCTTTAATATAGGCCATTAAAAATTTTTAAACATTTTTATCCTGTGAAAACATGAAATTTTACTGTTTTAACGATAGATCTAAATTAAACAAAACATCACATATAAAAATTTGAAAGTATACCCTTTCTTTCTCTGCTGGATTTCTCTTTTATGCATTCTTCTACTTACAACAATCAGTAAAAGCAGTAGATGTGAAAGTTTCTCCAAAATTAAAACCATAAATTCATGCATAAATTAGCAATATTCTTTGTCTTCAATGTGACGTGCTCTCTATAACCCACAAAAATTATCATTAGGCACGACTGAATCATTTTCATCCTGCCGTTCGCCTTTCTTCCTCAATTACTTTTATCGCAACTTTGAAGTTAATGCCTCGCAAAACATCTTCTTTGATTTCCTATCTATTTTTCTTCTCAGTGGAGCAGATCACTAACATCTGCGGAACAGTTTCTTCTGAAAAATTTGCCGTAATAGCTACCCATTTGAGAGTTATGGAGCCTCGTTAAAAAGTTATAAATACGGATGCGCGATGAGGCGGCAGCGAGGTGATTGAGCCGGCTTGCTGATTCCATTTTTATTGATTAACGCCGCGGGTGGTCGCTCAAGCATTCCCTGATAACAGCACCACCTGCGGCATCCCGGCCTAACGACGAGGCGTGCGGCCTCGTGTATGTACAGTGGAGTTGCTCTGCAACAGTACAGGGCTTTTATTATTCTCTCATCGACCAGCAGGCAACAGAAAAAAAAATAGTGCCAAAGGAACGAATTTAAATTCGCTGTTTGTGGTAGTTTTTGTAACGGGCAAACTGGTGTTGTGTCAGAGGGATTCCTCTCTGTAAAATTTAAATTCTTTGACGTTCAGGGATTCTACAGCAACATAATAACAAAGGAGAGTTTGTAATATTTCTATCAACAATTGGTGTATCGATACTTTAATGACTGGTTCGACGGTTATTCAATCAGTCAAAACAAAATTTTGACCCATTTTAATACGTTCCCTAACGTCGTTTCGTTGATTTCGTAGTAACCACTCGCCGACCCAGGCAGCGTAGGGCATAGCGTGCTGGCCTCGCATTGTAGGGGTCGCCTGTTCTATTACGGCTTGGTCATGGGTGGTTTTAATTAAGTGTTCAGTTTGTCTTGAGTCGTCTGTACCATACTGTGTCTCGTATACACTGAGTGCACCGATAAATACTTGTGATTTACTTTCTGTAATGTCTCATAGTCGAATGCAATTGTATCCACTTAAAATGATTTTTCAAAGGCATCACCAAAAAGCTAAACATAATTTTCTTTTGCTGGTAAGTGTGTCAGGGAATGAGTCAAATTACCAAGTGATGAATGATTTACCAAGGACGCTTAAAGAATTTAAAAATTAAAATTTGTAAATCGGAAAAGTAAATGGGGGAGGAATTTAACACTCCATTTATAATAGAAGATTTAACAAAAATATTAAACGAGTAGTTAGATGACAAGGTAAATTGCCATCAGAGCGTTAGCTCTATAGCAATTAAAATTAATAATAATAATAATAATAATAATATGATAACTGTACTGAACTTACTGTTTATTTATATATAGTTCTCTACTTAGCCTGAATAATTATTTCTTTAACTAGAGCAGCCTATATCTTAATTGCCCACATGAACGAAATCTTGGGCAAAAGTTTTTAATGTAATAGGAACAAGACAATTGTTATTAAATTACAGTAATGGTTTTGGCAATGAATAAACACAATAGGAAACCATAGAAAAATGATTAGATCTTTTCAGATAATTCCCCTATCTGTTTCAATTTAACTCCATGATTTCAATTATTTTAAAACCAATGAAACAGTGATTGAATAATATTTTTACAACAGTAAAGTGGAGCTTTCAACTTCATTTGAATATATTTTTTAAGTCATGGACAGGAGGAATTAAAGCATACTATGGGAATGTCGGATTGCTACATATCTATTTATTTACGTTTGATTTTAACGAACGAATACATCAAAACATAACACATTTTTTAGATCCTTTCAAGACACAAGCAAAAGTAAATTCTACAGCGCTAGGAACCATAAAATAATATTTTCTCTTAAAGACTGGATGATTAAAATCTTATTTAAGGACAACGAATTTAGAGAACGGCTACCCATATAAATGAGGAGATTTGTTCTGCTTTTTGTAGAATGGAATAAGTTAATTCTGCCTTAAATTCAGCGATGGAATGGGCTGATCATGACCGCGCATCAATGTGTGTGTTCTTAGAATGTCGTCATCAGTTGTAAACCATTTTGGTTTGGTTGAAAATGTTTTTTTCACTTTTATAAAATTTCTCAAAATTTGTGGTCTCATATTTGAAATTACTGACTCACTTATACGAGTATCATGGAAAAGGATGAAGCTATTTAAAATTTTAACCTTTTATTGTCTTGTTCTAAAAATGTTTAGTAGTAAACAAATTGGTAAGAGATACTTGATTACTGTATGTGTTATTATTATTTTTGCCGATAGCAAAAGAAGAAATTCCGGCATATCCAAAAATTGTTCAAACTGCATGCATTATAATAAATGTTAAATATTTTTAAGTTCCTGGCCGTAATATAGTTCTATTTTTTGCATTTTTTTTATCAACACGTTTTTATTCTCTACAGCTACAAATTGTTTTGAAAATCAGTTAATTTGGTTAAATAGCAGTTGTATTTTTCGAAGTTCTTTCGTTTTGTTGTAGCGAAATAAATAAACTACAGGCCGCGTGTTTTGCTTTGAAAGGGTTAGGTAAATATGGAAAATGTTAATTCTGACTTGTAAGGTAATTGAATTTTGCATAGTCCAGTCAACATAGGTTTAAAAATAAAACAAGCCATCCTGTATGTTATTTTTACTCTAATCGTCTTCATGCAGTGACTTATTGCTGCAATTCTTCACTTATTTTGAGCTCAGAATAAAATTTAATTTTTCTAAATAAGTATCCTTCTCCTGAAATTACGTGTAAACAGTACACGATACATATTCGGGCAGGACAAATCCTTCTCCCTATCTGCAAATATTTGCGCGAACTACGTCGTTAATTTATTGCGGAGTCCCCGGCATCAGAGCGAAGTGTGAAGTTAGGCAAAGTTGTTGGAAGTTGTGGAGGGCGCATTCCTGTGCCCGGGGCCGCAATATCCACGCGAGCCTCTCGCTCAGGTACTCCGCAGGTGCGGCCGCAACTTTGAGCCGCCGATATTACTTCGAAACTCGTAACTTTTAAAAAAATGTCCACGCATTACGCGAGCCATTACGTCGGATAGGACACCAAGACAGTCTGATTCTGCGCTTCTAACAAGCAGTGGACACATTGTGTCAGACATAAAAGAAACCATCTCGCCGAGTACTAACAAAATTTCATAAATAATTATTATTTTGGTAGTTTATCCGTTAGAGGCTGTATATGAGGTGAAGCGAAATTCCAGAAGCAGAATGTGCAGCCAATAAACTTGACTCATAACATATTCTGAATGCTAAAAAACGACGTTTAGGTACTTTTAGGTTCTAACCATTAGTTTTTGAAGCATTAGAGCTGATTTTTGTAAAATCTCGAATACTTGAGACATGCGAGAACTGTTGAAAGTAGGCCTAATCATAAAAGAGGTGCTCTAAATAGATATTGCTGTGGTTCGAATGTTATATCACCATTTTCTCTCTCGGCTATTTCTTCAAAAAAGAATTCCCCAAAAAATAACTATAAGTAATTATTTGATGGAATATTAATACCCAAACATTATTAATTCTACACGCGTTTTATTTAAATTTCTGTTAAATATTAACGACTTACAAGTGATACTTCAGTGAAACTATGGAGTAATAAATTTATAATTCAAAATAGTTATCAGATCGCAAATTTGATTGGCATTCCAGGCGATAGAATGTTACACAGAAGGAAAAAAAATGAACTCAGGATATGCGGCAGTTGCCTAAGAAAATATGAATGAAAGCATTTTTGTATTGTAAAAATCATGTTACTTTAGTATGAAATTAAAATAATCGATCGTACTTTTTTGCTTCTGGCTTTACTCGTTGAGGTCATTAGATGTGGGGAAAGTTCCTTAGCCATAGTTGTAAATTAATAACTTTAACAACAAGTTTTACTTGTACTAAGCTTTTAGATGTTAACCTGCACCGTTCTTCAAAAACAATGCACATCAGTAGCTGTTTCATTTATTCTTAGATCTCTGTCCTCTTTGAAGTTAGTAGCGTTCATTACAATTTATGCTGTATCTTTGGTCATGTCTATTCCAAGACCTGCCTTCCCTCCATAGTACGCTGCTTACAAAATTCAACGCCGTTTCAGGTGTTGATCACAAGGCGAACAACAGTGATCTGTCGCCGTTGTCTGGATGCGTTCTTCATTTTTATCTGCCACTGTGCAACCAACCTCAATGATATAGAGATTGATACAACTGCTGAGTATTTCATAGACTCTCACGAATTGGTGCTGAGGCAAACGATCTCTCGCGCAACTCACTTAGCGTTCAAGTATGCAGTGTGCCTTAAAAATTGTTGGCAACACCACCCACATCAATGCGTCCGGTCCATTGCGTTTTATATGTATGGACAAAACGCTGATTTCCGTGGTAAACTAGGACTTATATGATTGAAGGCCGTTCTGGCATCAGCAATAGGAATTAGAAAAGTATGTAACTCCGAGAATCTGACATAACAAGTGGCTATTCTCAAATAATATTTCTGGCCAATGGCCCCAGTGAAACGGAGGGCGGAACGGTTTTAAGAGTTCCTACACGTGTGGAGGATGTGACATGTCTCTTGAAAAATATTATAAAGCCAGCAGGTACATATTTATTTTCAGATTTCTGTAAGTTTAGGAAATATTGACTTTTACGCCTGAAACACGGTGTTTATTTCAAACGGTTGTATTACCCACAATTTTTCGGAAATGGATATAAGCGACTGTTTTAGATCACTTTGTGGTTGCAATCCGTCGTAGGCTCCGCTGCTGGGGGACGCCTAACTGACAGCGGGCCCCGGGAGGCTGATCGATGCGAATGTGTCTCCGGCGGAGCCCGCTAGCAGCTGGGACCACACAGCGACCACAAAGGAACAGGCCAGCTCGCGCCAAGGAATTCGCAGTTGATGAACAATTTAGTGACAAATTCCCCTCAAAGGAGCGCCGCACGTGATCGACTATGACCGCCAATACATGCCAAGAGAAAAGACATGTCCAAAACATATTTTTAGTCGATTCCAGCATATCGAGATAATTTGAGATATGCTGAAGAAAAATTGTCGTTGACATCCTGTATAACTAACTAATCAATGATCACTTGAATACTCATTAAATTACAGTAGCGGATGTTCGAATAGCTACAATCCCAAATGCACTCGGAACCGAAGGATCCAATGAGAGGCGCTGGTAATCACAACAGTTGATATTTCTGGTTGTTGTAAGATTTCCTTCTTATAGTTCAAAACAATATACGCAGATATTACCTAAAGATAAGGATAAAAAATATGCAAAAACTATTAACATACATGGACGGTACTTAAAAATGGACAAAAAGACATAAATAACACAGGATAATGCTACATTTGTGAAGTTGCAAAATTCAAAGTTACTGAAGTGAATTCATCATACCTTCCGGTAACATTAACCATATGAAGTAACTTCAATACAGATCTAGCAAGTTGTTTAAAATCACCGCCTTTGCGATAGCACTCTAAGCAATATAGTTGAGCCGTTGGCATAGTTTATCTGGAATTGTTGTCATATGAATGTGTGACTTAGGACAAGATTGTCCCACAGAAGTAAGACAATCTGAAGTAACTTTACTTATTTTAATAAATAATTCCGTGAAAGCGATATTTTTTTGATTTGGAAAGTCTCTGATTGTTTCTCGTTAATACCTAAATATACTGAGTAGCCGAGAATAATGACAGTGAAATCATGAACGTAATTCCTCAAAGCATTTTTTTTTATCAGAAGCGCGAGTACTGATAACACGGACTACATTTCCTAAATCTTACAACTAGGGGCGCAGATTTCAGCCAAGAAGCCAAGCTACGTAGAAAGGCGACACCATGTGATTGGCCTGTACCTGTACGCCGTAAAGCTTTGGTTGTTGCTAATTATTTTTTATCCGTTCGCGGTAGACAATATCTCACAGTAAAATCATGCTTAAATACACTGTTTGAAAATTAATAAACATCGACTGGTATAACTGAACACCAACTTTCGCTGTTGTCAGTTAACAGGTCAGGTACAATGGATGGGGTCTGCAGCGCTGGAATTGATCATTTACAAAATTGAGGCAAGTATCAACTGGCAATACACTAGGCTATGTGGTCTAGTGGTCTATAGACAGAGGCACCGTAAACTGTTTCCTTATTTCAAATTTATTTAAAGAATATTAGATGGAGTATAAACTTTTCTTGTAATGTGTATAACACAACTTTTTTATTATTTTTTTAATATTTTTATATATAAATATTTTTTTAAAGTATTACTCCGCACGGGATCTCAATGATAAGGAACAAACTCGAAAAGGACTCCGGGTAAACCGGTCGTATCACGTTACAAAAATTGATGTAGTTGTCTGTTTCAGATAACCAGAATTGATGGCTTAGAACATAAATCAGTTAATTCTTGTCGTCTACAAATGTAACTTTATTAGTTAGCTCCAGAGAATTATTCCAAGTGCAGAAACATTGGGTTACAAAACTTTGGTCAGACCATTGCTCGAATATGGTAGTGTAGTATGGGACCCTCATTTTACGTATCAAATACAGGAGTTGGAGAGGGTGCAAAGAAGGGCTGCTAGATTTGTTTCTGGAAATTATCGCAGAATGCAATCAGTGACGGATATGATAAAGGAGCTGGAATGGGATTCATTGCAAGACAGGAGGAGGATGAGGAGGGTCATGGGAGTGTACAGGGCATATACTGGTGATGAGGCATGGAAAGATATTGCAGTAGGTATGAAAAGTAGTGCATGGAAGGGAAAAGATGACCATGACCACAAGCTGGCACTCGATTTCAGGCACAAGGGTGTAGGAAGATTCTCTTTTTTAGGTAAGGGTGTCAGGGATTGGAATGAGTTACCAAGAGAAACCATGAATAATTTACCGAAAACTTTGAAGGAATTTAAAGAAAAAATTTGTAGAGGGCAAATGTAGGTGGGTGCAGGATAGGGGGAAGATAGCTGTGTAGGGAAATTGCCACCGGAGCCTGTGCTCCATTGCAATTAAATTAAATTAAAAAAAAAAAAACACTAATTGAGAGATAGCGGGACACTAAGACGTAATAAAATAGACTCATAAAGTTTCGGCTCCCTGTTCTTAAGGTCTAGAAATCATCACTCAGTTATTTGTTCAAGAAATTCTGGAAATAATTTACCATTTCAGAAACAACAATGCGAAACACTAATATAAACGTGTAATAGGGTACTTGACATTAAAAGGAATTTATTATGAAAGTTTAATTGAAAATGATAGAATACGTTTTAAGGATTGTTTGATAAAAATTGAAACTATACTATTTTTATTAAAATTAAAATTAAAAAAAAGTCATTTAACGCGAAAACACCCATCAGAACGCTTGACGTCACATCTCAGAAGCCCCCAGATTGCCTCCGTGTGTTAAGCGCCTGTAGACAATTTTTGGGTCGAATATTTAAGGTTTTAAGTCAATGCGTTACTTGGTTATAGTTACCAGTCCGTAAAACAAATAATATATGTAATGGAAGCTGGATTTAGAAAAACAAACAACTATAATTTACCCAAAACTTAGATTGCGATGTTGGCAAATTTTTTTCACATGAAATTGTAATTTTTGCACAGCAGAATTTCGGATCGTTAAAACTTTTCTCAAAGTATACGTGCTCAAAAACTGAAAGTGAGAATTCAGACTATCATGTAATTAAGGATAGTTATATATGAATGAAGTTATTTTCGGTTTTGTATTTGAATGTTCTCTTTTGAAGCTAGATTTCAGAATGTTATGTAGCTCAGAAACAGTTGATATTATAAGCCAAATTTGTTTTATACGACCAGCATTAGTAGAGGCAATGGTTAATTTAAAATACTGCTTAATTAGCTTGAACATATGTAGACAATGAACTATCAACAAACATTCGTCGCGACAATATTCTTCAGTTGCGGAAAATCATTAATTGCGAGGATAAAGTACAGTTAAACCTATCAAAATGTAATTATATTTGTATTAACCATAGGCTATTTTATAATTCGGGGGCTTAGAGTCATAACAGCTTATCTACAAAATTGGCCATTTTGACATATTCATACCACTATTATTGTGAAGAACCAATCTATCCAATGGAAAAACACTCGGACTCTTATCTTTAACCGTTCCAGTGATAATGTGTAGCGTATCAACAATTTCACTTTACTGTTTATTGTGAAAAAGACGTATTGCCTTTTGCGTCATTTCAGCTCCCTTTGCAGTACTGTATTGTTTAGAGACAAAAGAGCGTATCTCCAGATATTATAAAGGAAAAACGTTGCGAGTAGGATTTTTTCTACAAAAATTTGTCAGATATGAGTGTTTTTACCTTAATTTAATGCACATGTCATAAATTATTAACAGTATTTATTCATTATTCGATTCTTCATGACATTTCCTAGGTAAATCATTGTTTTTTTTTTTTTTTTCAGAAATCTTTAAATATTCCACCTCGGCCAAATATTGAAGCACAAACAATCGATATCGACAATCAAAATGTTTTCTTACAAGAACGAACCAATCAGTTCTGACTTTAAGGTGATGCTGGACCAAAAACTGGCAATAATAGCACAGACCTGCTCGTAACATTGAAGTAGAGAATGAAATAAATGTAAAACGCAGACGAGTGGCTCAACCTGAGAAATGGAAGAAAATTGATAGAAAAATTAATTGGCAGTCTGGGAAACCGTATTATTCCTGCAAAGGCAAATATGTTCCTGGGCGGTCAGTTAAACCAAAAGATTGTTCAAAGTGCTCGAGAAAGTGCAGCTTTAATTTTACTGAGGCTGACAGATTAAAAATGCACCAACAATTTTGGAATCTAGGTGATATAAATAGGCAGCGTAGTTCTTTTTTAGAAAAGATGGATAAACAAATTACTAGGACTTCTGAGGGCTCGTCCAGGAGAAAATTTACAAATTAATACTTTCTAACGAAAGATGATGCAAAATTTCAGGTTTGCCAATCATTCTTTCTTACTACGACTGAATCATTCATACGCCAGGTTCTGTTAAAAAGGAATGAGCACAATATCATTTCCAAAGATTAAAGAGGATGTCACAAACCAGCACAGATGCTGTCAAAGAAAGAATTGGATCTCACATTAAATCATTGAAAAATGTACGAAATGTATGTGGAAACTTGCGAAAACGGTACCGCAACCCCTGAAAAGGAATCTTATTATCGACTAATATCTAAGACAGAATTTAATCTATCTTTCAATATACCTAAAAATGATTTGTGTGATACGTGTTACAGATTCTCCCACATGAATGTCAGAGAGAAAGAAATTCACCGTTCAGAACAGAATGCTCGTATATCTCGTAGCCTAAGTGTTTAGTAAGGGCTCTGAAAGACCACATCAAGATAGAAGCTGCAACAATGCGTTGTTTTATCATCGAAGACTTGCTGTCTACAACCTAATCATATACAATACAACTTCAAAAGAAGCTGCATTTGGCATGTGGAGTGAAAGGAACGCCAAATGTGGATTTAGAGAAATTTCTTCATGCTTATTCAATTATTTAGAACAAAATGCAGATGGGAAAGATTGGAACTTCTTTTCTGATATATTTTGAGGGCAAAATAGAAACGCAAATGTGTCTGGCATGTTCCTGTATGCTGTTAAGCACCTTGATATCCCTGTTATAAATCACATGTTTTTTGTGCCAGGTCACTCGCAAATGGAATGAGACTCTGTTCATGCCTCCATAGAGAGAGAAAAAACTGTTGTATATCTTTGAATCATCAGGATGGTTCACTGCCATGAGAATGACAAATAATATCATGTCATTGAAGTTCAGCAAAATGATGTATTAAATTTCCCAGAACTGAGACGCTTCATGATAAAATACAGAAATGTTGATAGTGACGAAACTAATGTCAATTGGTATTGAAAGAAGGCTGAGTGTATTTACTTTAAATACAACCATACTACTGAAGAATTTAAAAGACTCGAATCCCGCAGAACTAAAACAAGTCTGTAAGAGGGACGTGGGAGCACCCGATAATGAACTTCAAAAGCGATGATTAATTCATCGATAGGCATTTAAGTTTGTCACAAACAATATATTAAGATACATAACTTATTAAACATGGTAAAATATTAAGTAAAAACTTACATCAAAATGTACTGTAGATTTTGTAGCAAATAAGCAGGATCCTGGCAACCAAGTTTTTGACACTTTTACGTCATTTTTCTTGTCTGGAACGCGAATAAACAATTTATTTAATTCTTAAATTGACGTATTTACACACTAAGACGATTCACACCTCTTAAACAGTAAAACATATTTTATCATGAAAATGAGGGAAGTACTGCTTTATTTACAGAGGCATGAACTGAAATGTGACGTCACAATAGACGAAATGATAATATCGGGCGTTTTGGTTGTTATTGACGTTAATTTCCGATACGGACTGCTTTCCAAAATTAGTCAAGTAGCGTATTGTTATAATTAAATGTCAATTATGCTTACGTTAAATAATAATTGATGGCACAATATATTTTTGACAAGGTAATCTCGGTCACGTTCTACTTTCTAATAAACATTGTCAATGAACGGATTACATTTATACAAACTTTAACCAAAATCAAGAATCTACTCGCCCACTTTTGTGCATCAAGCTCCTACTATTTATCATGTATTGCTCGTAATTTATTTTACGATTCTTCATTGGTGCTCTTGGATTTTTTGCGTCTGTTTCATATTTGCCAACGAACACTGAGGAAATACGGTTTTTAGTATGTTGGAGAACTACCCCAACACTCGGCTGTAACGATTTGTGTATATAACTGGAAAATGTAGACCCGACGAACATACCGGCATTAGAATGCTCTATTTCATAAATCGATTGAAAACTTTACTCCCAAATTCCTAAATTGTGCCAGTGACAAATAAATATTGTGGAGCCATTATTTTACGATTAAGGATCAGCATGTCCCTAAAACTTCATATTAAAGTTTGTATCATTACGATGACGAATTTTATACTAATTTGATAGTAGCATAATGCCATAGAATTAGATTTCATAGCTCCGGTGCACTCACGGTTAGAATTTTTAATGTATCTCTGGTATATAAATAAATAAATTCCTAAAACTCGAGCAGCTCCTCCGTTCATGTTACATGACATAAATTTAATAAAAGCTTGATAACAATTCCAATTACTGTATTATTCTTAACTGATGATGAATCTTGTTGAAAATCTCATTACGCTTCAGAACTAAAATTGATTGGGCAGAAGGGATATAAAACTGCGAATAAAAATTTTCTTGACAATGGAACGTTGCGGAGTATATGATGTTGAACACACATGTATCACAGGCACCTATATTGAAGTATGGTACAGATATACGAATATATAGACTTCAAATTTACAGTCTAAAAGTATAAAGAACGCTAATAATTTTTTCTTATCAGTACATATTGTAGCGAAGGGGTGCTTGTTGGCGGGAGGAAAGGGTGAAAACCTTTATACTTCTATTTTTTGTGATTCAAAGAAAACCCTAGGCTGTTAATTTATTGGGTACTCATACTGGCATACAGGTGAGGCTTATTTAATTTTAACATTAACACATTCGATTAATAAAATATCAAGCAAAGCCTCGTCTGTTGCCAACATAAAACATTAAACAACAACATTTAAGCACTACTACATATATAATTGATGGAGAAGTAAATTCCCAACATTAATAAGTAAACAAGAAAGCTTCACACTGGTTTTAAATGAAAGTTCCCTTCATAACAATCGGGAACAATAAATCAAATACCATATTAACATGAACTGTATCCGATTTAAAATGCCGGGCGCCAGGATAATTTAAATTATCCACCAAGTGATTGTGGAAAAGCTCCTGAAAAACTGTACCAGCTAGCACAATATTTGGAAGGGCGAGAACTGCTAATCATTCAGAGGTCGTTACAGGGTTGTGGCCAATGACTGAATGAAAGTACCACACTGCACTGTACAATGATTACCGTGACGGCGCGGCGGTATGTTTTCCTCGACGGCGGAATTATTATAGCCCCTTGGCTATAGCGGACAGTGCACCACGTCCTTCAGTCAGCGTACTGAATGAGAGCACAGCGACCTCACTGTACAGGACGCTCGTATCGACCCTCAGGTTCGATGCCAAGGCAGGGCGATCTCCGACCTCGGAAGATCCGCTCCTTCCAGTCTGAAGACTCGGCGTCGAGTGCACTCCCACGTCCGCAGGAAAAGCTTTTTCCCGTCACTCGTGGTTCACATGGAGAAAAAAATCACTGGCATTACAAAATGCAGAGGATACTCTCCCGTTGATTGGTTCTGCTATTTTTGGCTCCTCCTACCGGCTGTGACGATTGGAAAACCTTGTCTTTTGGAGATTGGTACGAACTCGGCCCAACTCGCCCTTCCCCGCCAATGTGCCCGCTCGGGGACCTGGGTTTGGCGAACGAGCGTTCACCCCGCTGGGTATTTTCCCGGAGCTAAGGAATCATATGCTTGACCAACTCCGTTAGAAACGATGGCTGCATTGTTCGGTCGCCGCCTGTCTGGCAGGACTCCTTGGCGCGGCTAGCTGGGAGGTCCAGCAAACACTGACAAGCTTCTCCGATAATACCTTTCATTATTCATTTTTATATATTAAACATAAAAATGTAAAGAATGGCCCATTTTGCTCATTCTGTTACAATATACTTACCAGTAATAATTCGTCACTATCCATCTACAACGTCGAAGAAACAATTATTTAAGCATATAGTCAAATCCCTCAATTTCTTTTTGTTTTCTTTTAATTTAACGTATTTATGCTTAAGTTAGCTAAAAAACAATCAACAGGCTAAGGAAAACATCCCATAACGGTGGTTAGACAAAAGAAAAGGTTTAAAAGAATTTAAAACAATAGTTTGTGTTAAAACAAATCATGGGCTATGGTGCCAACTAGTGTTGCAAACTGAAAAAAAACAAAATGTTTTTCTTTCAGCTTTGTGAAAAAAAAACATGAAAAAAAACCTAGCACCCGTGTTTTTTTTCTAAATTTTTTTTTTTTTCAGAAAACAATATATTTTATAAATTATAGTTTTATTTAAGGAACTTCCATTTTACATGTGTGTTTTAAGTCTTACTGAATCATATAATGTCTCACATAATTATTCATAAGTGTATCTATATAGGTAACATAATTTTATTCATCCTCTATGTCAGTACCACATTCACTAGTATCAGCACTACCAACATTAGTTCGATCGGTGTCGGAATTTTCTGTCTCTTCTTCTGTCTCCTCTAGATCCATAACTTCAGAAATAGTTAAATTTTCTTTTACTGGTTGTTCTTGTATTGTACGCAAAAGATTTTGAAATTGCAATTTTAAATAGTGAGCAAAGTACACACTGTGCATAAAGACTGTGCTGATAATTCTGTGTTACGGTCTTTTAAGTTTGAATTAAAATCTATTATCATACAAAATAGGAGCTTTACTTCTTTTCAATCGTTTGTTTACACCAACGGTTGCAAGGAAACGATTCATAATTAGGGACCGTGCACAAACTACGTGGCTCGTTCTAGAGGGAGGAGGGGTTAGCTGGAAGGCTATGCTGGGCTACGTGGGGAGAGGGGGGGGGGTTCCGAGCCAGGCCACGTAACTTTCCTTTCGTAACATTTTTCACAGTTAAAATGAGGAACTGAACTCACAACAGCATGTGAGTATTTATTTCCCTCAGTTAATTATATCCGTATGTAATTTACAATAGTCTGACAAGAGAAAACAGTACAAAATGTCTTCTGGAATCAAAACGGAAGTAAGCTACGTGCTCCGTGAGCGGGGGGGAAGGGGGGGGGCAAAAGCCACGTGGGGGTACGTGGGGGAGGAGGGGGGGTTCACAGGAGGCCAAAATGGAGCTATGTGGTTTATGCACGCTCCCTTACTGACAATTTAATGAGTTAGTACCACTATACTCTGAGAGTTAACAAGTATACGAATATAAGGAAAGCCCAATAAGTAATAAAAAGAGGCAAAAAAACCGTGGATAAATTTTAAATTCCTATTTTTTTAAAAAGATCTGTAGGTAATTTTGTAGGGTTGGCAGCACTATTTCAAATAGCAAGTAGCAATCCAAACAATGGGGAATGGGGATTCCTTTTCGCGCAACCTAGTCTCTTCGGGAAATCCCCGTTCATAAAGAAAATTTCAGTCAATTTTGCCAATATTTTCGTAATTTTTTTTCCTACTGAACCAGATAAATATAGTAGATTTTAAACTAAGAGAAGTACTTAGAATAAACTCTAAAACAGTCATTTTAAACGATAACTGCCTTAGAAATTTGAGATTTAGTAGTTGTGAAAAAAAACGTGTTCCAGAAAAAAAACATGTTTTTTTTCAAAGGTTTTTTTTAATGTTTTTTTTCAAGCCAGAAAAAAAACGTTTTTTTACAACACTAGTGCCAACATTCCTTAAACATTGTCGACAAATCACTGTGCGAATGAAGAAGAAACATCAAACCTTCTTCTTTTTGGCTGTGATACATATACTGCTGCTGGTCATACCAACATCGATACTCCGCAGCCACAAATAATTTTATCATTTAACGACTCCATTCACCAAACATAACATAACCATGCGAATAAATTCAATTAGTGTGGTTGACAGATTGGTAAGTAACGCCACAATTAACACATGACTCCTCTCATATCAATCTCGCAGAACTAGATGTATCTCTCTGATATATTCATCGTAAGTGTTGTACAGCTATGACAAAGAATGCATTTCACCTTTTATGAACGTATAGTTGCCTCAAACCGCGACATAAATTGCGGTCTGAATGGGGTGTTCTGTCAAACTATTTCTAAGCAGGTGCTTAATTAAACAGAACTGTTATAAAATAACGCTCAATGTAATTACTCGTACCTTACGCGGTAGCAAATTATTCAGTTTTCTCCCTGGTCCTGGATCTATTTCAACGTATCTTCAAACTCCCAAGCTCCGCTAATATTGCTGCTCCGGAATCAAAATACAATCATACGGGATTTAATATATTCACTGTATCACATCTTAGTGACATCATGTATCACTATAGGGGGAGTCCAGGAATGAAAGAATAATGTTGCAACCGCAGATAGGTCACATCGTGTCCTACTATAGGACAAAATTTTATTTTAGTAAAAGTCTCACCATTTTCGAGAAATTGATTTTTTTTTTTTTTTTTTTTTTGTTGATACATGTGAATTTGTTCAGTTTATTCCATGCCATTTCTACAAATTAAGACTTTTTGAAACTTGTTTTTTTTTTTTTAAATTTACGCGAGGATATCTGAGTCATCTACTACAATTTTCTTTAATACCTTCGTGTTTTAAAACTACCACAAAAACATAATTTTAAAAGGGATGTTAATCAATTATACCATTTTTAAATTGGCAATTGTGAAACAATTTTTAATGTAATTGGAAAGATCCGCTTAGAATTATTATTATTATTTTTTACACCAGGGCTGTCAAAGTCAGCCGTTTGAATAAATTTGTATACACTTTTTACATAAGATTATATAACGGTTTTTTAACATTTTAAGAAAAAACAATGTTGGTTTAGATGACTCAAACAGCCATGAGTAAATTAAAAAAAAAAACAGGTTTCAAAAATTCTTGGTTTGTAGTGATAGCATGGAATAAGCTGAACAGTCACATGTTGTTGTTGGTTTTTTTTTTTTTTTTTTTTGTTTGGATGGTGAGATTTTTACCAAAATAAAATTTTGTCCTATAGTAGGACATGATGTGACGTATCTGCGGTTGCAGGATTGGACGCCCTGAATAAGCTGAACCAAAAATCTTCCCTAGTTACTTTTTCGGATTTCAGGTCAGTATTGCAACGATTGAACAGCTGACGCGTTTCGAACTACTTACATACCGCTAAAATAATGACGTCAGTGAAACCAAAGGAAATTAAAAACAAATCTTTAAAGCTTTCGCTATGCTGCGTAATATCAATTTTAATCGTAGTCGAGGCTTAGGACACGCTCAATGTGAAACGAGTTTTATTCAAAGTAATTACTGGCTTCGCCTTAACGTCGCATGTCGGTTGTCATTCTGACTCAGGCTAAACAAAATTTCCGCTACCATTGCTGCTCAAAAATTTAAAACATTTTCTTACATACCTGTGGCAAAAGAATTTAACGAAAACATCTACATAAAACAAATATAAATAAATAAAAAGCAACTAATAATTCATATGTTATTTGATTGAGATTCATATTATTCTTTCAGTGTTCTGGCAGTTCATTTCTTCACGGATTCTTAACTAAATCGAGCTGTTATTACTCAATGCTGATAAACTGTACTGTGTAGCAACATCTCTGGGCATTGTTAATCAAGCAATGAAACCTGGGTGCGTGATGCGCAAGCTTATAATCTTTTAATAGTACTGATAGGTATAATACATGCATCATTTTCTTGTGTGTGTGAGAATGGAATGGGACAGTTACCCAGTTTTCTAATGATCTTCTTGCTAGTAATATAATCTGTACTGTCCAATTAAGCACTTACAGAACAATCCACACAACGCACACTTTAAGGCGTCCCTTTCGTTTGCTTGATACTGAGAGGAGAAAAAAAATCTTCAGAAGATAAAGGAAAGTATCTATTTTTAGTCGAAACCACACTGAAAAAACATATTTAAGGCTTCTTAACATTTCAAAGATTTTAGCATTCCTGAGTGACATGTTAAATTCATGACTGTTATTCAGTATTGGAAGGAATTATCTTCTTTTCTGTTAACAAGAGATCTCTTATTAACACTGAACTTTGAAAAGAATTAGCTTCACCCTACCAATCAGCTATGGAGAGTAAAAAAGTTTTATTTGAAATACGAACTGTTTCAGAAACGAGATCTCCAGCCAAGCAGTAAAACCAATTAGTCCTCCCAAATTCCTTTTACTTTTCCAACGAAGATCTGAACTTTTAAATGGAGTAAGCCTACTTTTAAACACAAGTACTGGAGACGTTAGAGAACGGAAAAAAAAATATTTTTTGGTAGTGGTAACATTAAAATTGAATTCAATTGGACATAAAACTGATTTTTTTGTTTTACTTGAGACTCTTCTATACACTATCACTATGTTTATTTATTCTCATCGAAGAGGGTAAGTAATACTAATGTTAATAATATTGTTTGCGGAGTTCCTTATTCTATTCGATCCAACATTATTTTACCTGTTGAATGTCTAAAGTTTAGTTAAGTTGATAACTGTTTCGAATTTGACAAATATTCTGTGTATATGTGAAGTGAAAATTTAACCTTAAGAAAATTGGTAACAATGGGTGTAAACAAAGCTCCTGAAGATTTCAGTGGTTTCCCGTTCCTATGGAGTAAGTTTATAACACTTCACTTAAAGTATATTATTTAGCAGCAGACTATAGAATAGCATGTTTATAAAGGATATAAGCTGTAAGAATATGGTGATGTCACTTTGCATCTCAACTCACTCACGTCTCCGTCATATGTCGGAAGCGATACTGTGAATGGAGGTCTCAAAACACCGTCACCTTATATGCAAGAAAATTAATTTCTCCCATTATGGGTATATTTTATGTACTAATTCTTGTTAGCGTCTAATGAGAGTAAAAAGGTCCATAAAGTTTTCTTGAGACCCTTTCATCTAATCATAATACTAAGAAGAACTGAAACTTGGATTTTTTAAAATACTATTGTAACTGTCTCGTTATATAAAGTGAGTTGTCTGACAATAAATAGGATAAACCGAACACCACATACACGGTGAATTGCAGGAAGTTATGGGTCATAAAATATCCTGGTTATTTTAAGGGAGATTCTAAGTATGGACTATTTTAAGGAGACCTACATTATTATTTTAAAGAAAGGAATACACAAACTGCCTGCGAGAGGAACAAATCCTGTTGTGCAGAACAACCGACACAACATTACTATAATAAACTAATGGACAAATTTTTACAAAGATACACATCCTGATAGTTTAAGCCAGTCGTTGTAATCTTTATATATAAAGATGAATGTTTGTTTGTTGGTTTGTTTGTTCTTCATACAAATCCACAGTTTTCATCCGATCTCGATGAAACTTTTCACACTTATCCCTAGAAACAAGGAGAAAAATACTGTCTACATTTGGTTGAAAAATTATCTGTATAAATAACACATGTTGTGTCATAACTTCGAAATACGGCGATAGACAGACACGTTGGATGTGGACGTCTCCAGACCGTATTTCCGTGTAGTGAGCTGGCAGCTCAGTGGCAGTCGCTTGCGGCCGGCTGTAGCGAGCGGTCGCTTCGCATTTTCCTGGTGTCTGGTGTTGTGTGGTTAAGTGTTTACCAAGTAGATACAACAAAACCTAGTGAAAGTCATGGAAGCAAATCAATTCGTACGAAAATCTAGGATAAAATTTTCCTTCGCTTACGAGTACATGCGTCCAAAGGCAGTGGAAATCGATGAGTGGCCCTACAATGAAATCGGCTTACGAGAGAAGAGTGTGTACGGCATTCAAGTCGACTTCCTCGCCAATGTGGTGTACGTCAAGCTTCGAGATGAAGAGGAGTGTCTGCGTATCATAAAGGAGACTAATGGAGAAAGAAAATTCGTCCACAGCAATGGCGAGGTAAGCAGCGTCTCTATATCGCATGCTGGTCTAGGTATAAGAAATGTTAAGGTCCATAACGTCCCCTTCGAAATCTCAACAAATAGCATACAGAGAGCTTTCGAAAAATAAGGTACAATATTCAACGTATCATCGGACAAAAGATATGGTAGTAGGAGATTCGTGGTAGACAGTGGTATCAGATCTGTCAAAATCGATCTAAAATCCCACATACCCTAGTATGTAAATATTGCAGGGTTTAAGGCGCTTGTCATTTACGAAGGACAGCCGAGAACGTGTGTCATATGTAATTCCAATGATCACCTCAAGGCGGAATGCACTCAAAGGAGACCCTTGCAACTACCATCTGAACGGCTGGCCCCCCATACAGCCATTACAGGGGAGCCGCTAAAAGAAACATATGCTAATGTGACAAACGGTACTATCTGAATCAATACAACAAGAAATGATGAACCTGTGCTAGAAATGGAAACGGATAACCCACCAAACACCCCAATTGAGATTGAGAATACACTTATAAGAGAAGCACTCCAAGAATCGATGTACGAAAAAGAAAACAGTCTCACATAGAGCAAGGAAACAACAAAAATGTCAAAACACGCTCTTCCGAAACACCACTGAAAGACGAAAAAACAACCGTGCCAAATGCCAAACAATACCCATTGCTTACAGTTGTAATAGTCATCTAACTTTACTTATTAAAATTCTTACTAATATTAATTTTTTTATTTTTCGGGATCCAGAAATGAAAGATTTCTAACTAGATAACACACTTCATTTAATCTACATATTAGTCTACAAGATGTTACGTCAAACAAACAAATAAATGATTATACACATATAGTTATCTCAAGATCACTTCCAGAAATTATTTTCGCTTAGTATAAAATTACAAATTTATCATTCATACTGCGGTATAAAATCATTCTACCCTCTATATACATATGAAATTAAATATGATTAAGCCGGCTAACTATTAGGCAACCCCAAAACACTGATTGCATTTGCATTATAAAATTATCTTTCAGGGCGTGTTACGGTTTCCCTATTCGTCATTGTTCGTCATAATGCAGTTGTGATTTACCGTTTCTTGTAGAATACAGGAAGCGGCCACAGCTCGCTTTGTGTCTCGTCGCCAAAACAGGTGGGCTAATTGATACAGTAAGTATTACTATTAAGCACAGGTAGAAACCAAGCTTAACCAATCAGCCGCTCGTTAGCTTGGTTCATCATGCTGCATGCAAGCAACAGAAAAAACTTTTAACACTCCTACTGGGCAGTCAGTAGAAACTGCGTGTAACACGTTTAGTGCTCCAGAACAGAATGAATGTTTTCTGAGCAGGTCTCGGCAAATTCCTACGCACAGGTAGAGAGCGACCCTTCTCCCGTCACTAAAGGATGCCGCTAAGCCGCAAACAACAGCATTTGGCTAACCTGCCTGTTCGACCCTTTGGGAAAATCTTCAGCACACTTCCTCCCAAGCCCCGCTAATAATCGATACATTCATAAAAAAAATACTAAAATGTAATTTGGACCATTACACAGTACCCTTAGAGAAAAAGGAAGCCTTATCAATGGGAGAACGAAAGCAGGAAAATACACCCAATACCAAAAGGCCAAGACTCGAAAGGAGGAGAGTGGACTCAATAGCAGAAGAACTAGCAGAAAAATCAAGGAAAATCCCCGCCATTCAAACAGAAACAAAATCTGCTGAACTTTCCCATAGCGGAAACCACAACAAGGAAGCAAGCAACAACGAAAACAAGACCGTCGAAACACATGACATGGATATAGCCCGTGAAGAGAATATATCCTTATGGTCGGAAGAACTAGATGACACCGAGGAAGAAGATATATCAAATGAAGCAGAGATATGAACGATACAAGTACACGTGACTGTAAAGATACATAATGGCAGACGCGGACTCAAACATACTGTGTGTCAACCCTAAATGTAAATGGGATAAAGAACCCAACAAAAATACAATGCCTAAAAGAATATCTATGGGCGGCGGAGGTAGATATAGCGCTCCTTCAGGAAGTGGCCTGGGAAGGTGCATTAAGCATCACTGGATACAACGAATTGAAGAATCCCGGCATAGATAACGGTCTAGGAACGGCAATTTTAACCAAGGAGGGTATCGAAATCCAAAACGTCGAAATCTTAGAAAATGGAAGGGGCATAGCCTGCATGATAGCCGGAGCGCGCATTATAAACATTTATGCGCCTTCCGGAAATCAAAATAGATAAAGCAGAAGATATTTCTACAAAACAGAGATAACCCAATTACTGACAGATACCTGCAACAGTCTAATACTTGCAGGAGACTTTAACTGCGTCATATCTCCAAAAGACCAATACCCAAACTTCAACAAATGCAAAGAACTCGAGTATTTAATAAAAAAATTAACACTGTCAGACAGTTGGGAAGTAAAAAATGGGCAAATTCCTGGTTTTACATACACCACTGAGAGCACAGCAAGTAGACTGGACAGAATATATATCTCACCTGACATAACCAGCAAAGTTTCCTCAGTGGAGATCTGGCCTTTAGCCTTTTCAGACCACAATGCATACCACTGTAAAATAAACTTAGACCCGCAAAAAATAATCAGAAAAAGAGGGCAGTGGAAATTAAATACCTCCCTTCTAAGCGACAACAAACTGAAACACGTAGTCAACGACAAGTGGAACCATTGCAAGAGGCAAAAAAGTAAATATAATACAACAATGCAATGATGGTTGGAATGTGCAAAACCCAAACTCAGAGACACCATGATAAACTACTCCAGACAGAAAAAGCAATGGGAAAATAGCACCAAAGAATTCCTTTTCATGGCCTTGAGAGAGCAATGTACCAATAACATAGAAACGTTGCAAAACAACCGGAAAATAAAACAACTCAAAGCCAGAATAGTTAAAATAACAAGCAGGAAACTGCTAGGATATCAAATAAGAGCAAAAACGGGCTCCATCCAACAAGAAGAAACAACATCAACCTTCCATCTTGTCAAAGAAAAAGAGAACGCAAAAAGAAAGCTAATAACTGAGCTAAAAACAGAAGGAGGAGACAGACTTGTGGATCAAAAACAAATAGAGGAAGAAGTAACAAAATACCTAAGCAAAACATATACAGAAGAGACAATTGATAAAGAAGAAGTCAACAAAATATTACAATGCATCAAGCCGGTGTTATCTCAACAAGACAATGAAACCATAAACCAGAAAATAACACGGGAAGAAATAGAAAACGCCATAAGAAGAAGCCCGAAAATGAAGTCACCTGGCCCGGACGGACTACCAATAGAATTTTACATGGAATTCTGGGACTTAATAAAACAAGAATTTGAAGACATGTACAACGAGCTATTGACTATGAACACAGCTCCAACTGAACTAGTAGAAGGATTAATTATATTAATCCCCAAAGAACCAGATAAGAAAGACATAGAAAATTTTAGACCACTCACTATGCTGAACTCGGACTATAAAGTATTCAGTCGAATTATCGCCATAAGGCTTAGAAATGTATCCGAGAAAGTAATAGGGGAATATCAGACCTGTACTGGGAATGGCAGATCGATAATTCAAACAATAACAAACATCAGAGATACAATTGCACTCTCGAAGGCTGCAAACGCAAAAACATCCGTCCTGTCATTAGATTTCTATAAAGCCTTTGACCGCATAAACCATACATATCTAAAAGTAACTATGGAAAAGATGGGCTTCAGCCAGCAAATATGTAATATAATCTACACGCTGTTACACCAAGCGACATCAAGAGTACTCATAAGCGGGGTAATAACAAAGCCATCAAGAATAACAAGATCCATACGACAAGGATGCCCACTGTCCATGCTTTTGTTCGCACTCGCAGTTGAGCCCTTTCTAGCAGCAGTCTACAATACGGTTACTGGATTAAAAATCCGAGAGAATAAAATTGCGGTGTGCGCGTACGCAGATGATATAAATATTATCACCACCAACTCATTAGACATACAGAAAATACGGGAGTTACTAAGGACATATGAAAGGGCTTCAAACGCAAAACTCAATGTAAAAAAATCCGCAAGTCTGAAAATAAGTGATACTATGGATGCGGAGAGCACAAGCTGGATACCAACACGTGACAAAATAAAGATCTTAGGCATTGAATTTAATAATACACCACAGAAAGCATCGGCTGCAAATTGGAGGACGCTACTAGCAGCAATTAGGAGCAAGATGAAAGATTTCTCAAACAGAGAACTAAATACCATACAACAAATACAGCTGATAAACACAGTTGCCCTCCCAAAACTGTGGTACCTAGCTCACATATTTCCAATACCGATTGAAATAGCAAAGAAAATGGAAATGGCGATAAATTGGTTCATACAGAGTGGACACATTTTTAAGATCCATCACAAAATACTTAAGATGCCATATGATAAAGGAGGACTGAAGCTCGTGGATATACAAACGAAATGTATCGCCATCTAAATGAGGAACATGTACAAACACCGTTAAGACATGGAAAGTAGTATAACAGGGTACACATTAAACGAACTAGAACCACGAAGCAGTACGGCACCAGTCGATATCAGCCATATAAATGCAAATTTAAGACATTTTCGCATATTCTACATAGAAAATAGCTATTTAAACATAACCAGCGGTGAGCCTATTCCAACAACTAAGAAACTGTATGACATGTTGCAAAGAGAGACGCAAAGCAAACTAGAAATTACGTACAGAAGAGACGACTGGAAAAAAAGATGGCAGAATGTGCCCTTCCGCACAGTGTTTACGCTGTAATCTAGAGGATACGATACAACATCATCTGCTGGGATGTGAAGTTCCAGACATATGGAGGTGGACGAAAAGCAAACTAGCCATAATCAATAGAACTACTCCACAGAAATTCACGCCCGAAGATATTTTATTCCCAGATGTTACAATTTATCCTGCGACTAAAAGAAATGCTCACTTTTGGCTGTTGGGCAACTACACCCACTACGTCATCAGAAGAAGAGGAGAGATGTCAATAGAGGACTTCTGGTATTACCTAACCATCGAACACAACAAAATACTTAAAAGGGAAAAATACAAAGATAAGATCGCACGCTTCTTGAGCGTGATAATGCCTCCATAAAACCAACAGAAGAAATAAGAGTTCCAGCACCCACAATTATCAAGCGATACCATTAAGTCAAGACAACGATGGTGAAGCAAGACGGAAGATACGGACTCCGAAGAAAAGACGCCGGTAAGAGATGTTCCCACGTCAGAACCGACACCCAGCAACAAACTGAAGTGCGGATTGATGCAAGAGGAAGAAGAGACCGTCGACAATGAGTACGCCCCAAGAGGCCTTGCAGCCGCCACAGTGGTCCCCTCGAGCTTCCCATACGCCCCGGGCGCCCCGTCGAAAACGAGTGAAGAGTCTGAGATGGGACAAATTGTAATCCTTTAGATTAGTTATGACCAGAAATCCAAAAAGAAATTCTGTTATTCAAATTTGTAAAGTGGCTAAAGAGCTTGCTTACGAACGTGGTGGTCTCCGGTTCAAGTCTCTGTGGAGGCCAAGATTTTTAAAAATTGTGTTTCATCGTAAGAGTCAGGCCTGGGCCGTAGGTTATTTGGATTGAATGTTAAACTGTAGATATTAGAAAGTTAGGGGTGCAATGCGAGGCAAATCATAGGTAGTCATGCAATGTTGTAGGTGTACACTTTTTTACGTTATAATGATCCCTCAGGTGTTGTTCGCAGTCATTGTGTGAGTGTAAACCACAGTAATCTTTATATATAAAGATGAATGTATGTTTATTTGTTTGTTCTTCATACAAATCCACAGTTTTCATCCGATCTCGATGAAACTTTGCACACTTATCCTTTGAAACAAGGAGAAAAATACTGTCTACATTTGGTTGAAAAATTATCTGTATAAATAACACATGTTGTGTCATAACTTCGAAATACGGCGATAGACAGACACGTTGGATGTGGACGCCTCCAGACCGTGTTTCCGTGTAGTGAGCTGGCAGCTCTTGCTTACGAACGTGGTGGTCTCCGGTTCAAGTCTCTGTGGAGGCCAAGATTTATAAAAAAAAATTTTCATCGTAAGAGTCAGGCCTGGGCCGTAGGTTATTTGGATTGAATGTTAAACTGTAGATATTATAAAGTTAGGGGTGCAATGCGAGGCAAATCGTAGGTAGTCTTGCAATGTTGTAGGTGTACACTTTTTTACGTTATAATGATCCTTCAGGTGTTGTTCGCAGTCAGTGTGTGAGTGTGAGCCACAGTAACACTAATATAAATACGGAAGTAAGTCTCTGTCTTTTTGTTACGTTTTGACGACTTTATGGCTATATCGTTGTGATGGAATTTTATAAGGAAAGCTGTATGAAGGGCACAGGATATTTTTTCCAGTATGATTAACAGTTGTAGTCACGAAATTTTGAAATCTTATCGAATAGTGACAGAAATATGTTGGAAATTGATTCTCTTCAAGAGGCAGGTTCGACGGTAGAATGATATGGTGATAGCTTTCCTGTCATATTATGCCGACTCGATATTGTTTGGGACCAATCCTTCGTTACCAACAACTTTTTATATTTAATTCTGGCAAAAAAATTCTTAATCCACGCGTACGAAGTCGCGGGTACGAGGCTAGTAAAGGATAATTTTTATCCAGGTTAGTAATATTCTTACCGATGATACAGTAGCCAAAACATTATAAAACTGTAAAATTTGAAATTTTTGTATCTCTGTCGCCGCCAAACACAAAAATTAATTAATGGATTTTAACGAAACTGTGTATGGTGACAGCTTATATCACTAGTTGGGGTATAGTATACTTTTTATCGAGTTAGTAACATATTTCCGGATGACTCATGGGCCAAAACAATCCAAACGTTTCTATTCTGTTTGTCTGTATGTTCGCACTTCACGAAAAACTAATGGACAGATTTTAACAAAGCGGTAAATTAACAGGAATAATTATAAATTCGCGGTTACAGGTAGGATGTTTATAAATGTACGCCACCTTTAGTTCTTAATTGGGGAAACCTTACAGTGCTGAACCCACGTAGCTCCTTCCCCAGGCAAATTAATACCTTGTAAGCTGGCGTTTGAGCTGATTCTCTACTTGGGATGGTAAACCTCGTACAGTCACTATGATGATCTGCGAAGTTCGCGATGCAGCTACTTTTAAAATTAAAGTCCCTGATCGCAATTGGCTAAAAATAACCAACTATGAAACTAAACCATATTCACATAATACTAAAATCCATACAACTACTTCTGTTAGCGACATTTTACGATTAAAAATAAAATAAACCTTTTTATTAATTATCTCATTAACTTCATTATGAGAATACGATAATAATCACCTCAGTCTTCTTTGATCTCGACAATGCGTAAGCGACCCATGTACACAGTTAAAGGTGTTGTCAAACCGTGATTCTACAGTATTGGCGTAAACCAACCATATTTCATTTTGTATTTTTATATCTAGTCAGGGAACAATTGATGCAGTTGCTGGAATTCATTTGGGAGCAGCTGACAATGTCTTGTATTCTCTGTACGTGTTTTATATGTCACGTATTTCAGCAGTGAGATATAAACTGTCAGAATAGTCTGCTTCAAAACAATAGCGAGTAGATACATTTTACTGGATTTTAAGTGTATTTTAACCTTTAAAATCGTTCTTGCACGATGATCGCGGGCGTTCCCTCATTTAATTCTTGCAGTAAGATTTTCTTTTATTTCAACTAAAATATCATTTATAACTGTGAATACTTACAGCGCAAAAACTTTCCATTAAAGAGTATATAACTAAAACCTTATAAATAAAATCCTCTCTTGTTTAAAAATCGTCTAGCCCAAATACTATTCCTATCGTAAACTATGTACAACTGTGTTAACTTCAGTTGTTATTGATTGTAGTGGTATCATTTTATTCGGTCAACAACGTTTATAGCTAAAAGATAATAAAAGTACATTCATTAACTATTTTTCCCTCAATCTTCAAGGTAGAACTATCAAAATTTTTATTTCAACATCCAATTCTCTATGTCTTTCCTAGTCAGTGGTAATTTATAGACAGTGAACCAGCCGTATACATTATTCAATATTGCTTAAACTAAAATTTACTGGTGTATCGTTGTGTGGTAATAACAGCATCTATTGACAGATCTGTAAATTATACGCCTAAAATGTTTCCGTTCATACATGCATCACCATAGTTCGTATTGGTGAATATTTATATTACCTACCAGCACCACCATCACATTATTTGTATTTTTACTGTTACTTAAAATCGGAAGCAGATTGTTTGTGTTTCTTAGGAACATCAGATAGCGGAATTAATCCGTGAAGAGAACCATCAGATGCAATGTAACCATAGCGATGCTTCACAGTATTCTTACTATATTTAACGATTTTTAATACTGTCGAATGCCATAGTTAGATTTTAGAAGGTTGGTACACATTTAAATTTTTGTTGAATTTTGTAAAGAGGAAAATACCTGACGAATATTCTTGGATACAAGCTAATTCAACTTTTCAAAAAGTTCATTTTTGTGTATGGATCCGTTAAATTATTCGAAAATAGAATTTTCCCCAAAAAATATATGAGACAATGACGGAAGTTTTCACAGTTTTCAACCAACTAATTTAACTCTTCTGCAAAATGGTCTTCTAACATTGGTGCTATAATACTAATAAAGATTATGAAACTTTATCATAGGTGTGTGGTTTTGGTCTTTCGAGGATGTAAGAGATTTCTATTTCTTTGTTGGATGTTGGAACGTTTTATCAGCTGTTGGTGGTAATGGCCTAAGCAAAGCCATCTGCACCAGCTTTGAGGGCTTCTCTTTTTTTCAGAGGAATGTCAACACATAGTTAATTGTTATAATAGTATTTATAACCCGCTAGTTAATTTTCATGTTAAAAATACACGTTATAAAATATTTAAAGAAAACACTTCTGTGCGTTAAGTGATCTAATAGTTTTTCTGAGTAAAACACAACATTTAGTTGTTTTATTTCCCATTTTACAATAAACATTGTATTGTGATTTGAGAAGGTTATTTACACTTTTTCTGACTGTAATATATAGTTCCACTTTATGCCTGCAAGAAAGTAGTCCCCCTAGTTATATATTGGCTAATGGTCATTTAGCATTGTTATTTAATGACAATTATTACATCGTTAGCTACCATTGCAGTTAGTAACATGCATTTAAAACGAAATGCTGAGAAACGTCCCCTTGTATAATAGTGTTTTAATATGGAACACACTGGATGCTACTAGGAGATTTCGTAAGTCACACACATTAGACTACATTGGGGAAACCGAGCCAGGCCGTTAAGAGACTAACAAGAATTTAATATTATAAACGTGAAAGTTAGAGCCGCAGAGATATTTCCCAAGTTTATATGTCATCACCCACAGCTGACTCCAAAATAGTACTATCAGAATGTAATTAAATACAATCTGTGTGGATGAAACGCTGTAATTAGGCTGTGCGTAATTTTATTTGAATACTACTTACAAAGATTAAACTTCGTCATATCGTTTTGCCCACTATCAAGTGAATGTAAGAGTAATGATTGTTACAGTTGTAATTATTTTTAATACATAAATAACTGGAAACATGAAAAATACTGTTGTTATTATTAGCAGACTGCATACTGCTAATATTTATAACTACACTTCTACCATCTGAAAAACTGGTGTGAGGTTCCTTTATTTTGAGTGGGTTTATATTTCGTTAAAAGGTAATGATATCATGAATAGATAACCAAGCAGTAATGAAAAGGTGTGAAAGATAATCATGTGTAGGATAGGTACGAGCTGATTAAATCAAGAACACAGAGTGACTTTGTTTGTGGTCTTCCGTAATCATTATAATAGATACTAGGAAATCTAATTTTATATCGTATTCCTTTTGAGTTTATGTTTTAGAAAATCACATAAAAAATGACCCAAATTTTTAAAGATAATGCTTAGAATCAGTTCCTTACAAAGCTCCTGGTCCATTAACCATTAAGGTCTACAAGGAAACGGTAGCGTGCGTCGTGGTTGAGCGGTTAACGCTCTGGCCTCGCATTTGGGGGGACGTGGGTTCGAATCCCCGTCCGGACATCCAGATTTGGGTTTTACATAGTTTCCCAAAACACTACAGGTAAATGCTTTCTTCAAAAGGCCATGGCCGAATTCCTTCCCATTTTTTGTCCCCAGTCCCATCCTGCCTCCAATGACCTCGACACCATTGGTTTTTTGGTGTGGTGCGGTAGACTTCAAGTACTATTCAACCAATTTCTATATTGTTCCTTTCGTGAAAAAAATTCCAGGCTTCATATTGTCGTCACTAATTTTTCTCTGGGTGTTAGCATCTATTAATTAAAGATATCAATTATTAAGTATTAATCTTTCAAAAATCTGAAAGCTTTGAAGAAATATGGTTTATTATTTGCTATCTACTAACACTATCTTACGTTTATATGGATCTTTGTATGATGGCCGATGGAGTTTTCACAATAAATATTAATATCTAACATACAATTCCCAGGTAAGAGATTGCGATTTTATGTAGACTTTGAGGGTTTAACCTCACCTCTAGCAAGAATTCGGTTTTTTTCCACTTTTTTCGATGACGTTTCTTGAGGGATGAATGAAAATATGGATGTGCGTATTATGGTAGTCCGTATTGAATTTCAGTAATCATTTTAAATCAATTACTTAAGAAGGATTACAATTATTGTGAATAAACTAAATAATTTTAAAAGGGAAATAGTTATCTGGAGTGCAGAATGGTTGTAATATTTATTTGGAAAAATCAGTCAGTACAAGTGTGTAAAGGGAATGTTAAGGAGAATACCTTAAACGATCCCAATGTACTCGTCTGGATTGTGTGAACTGGCTTCTCGTAAAGACACGCGATTATCAGCCTGGAAAGTTTAAGCGTCTCTCTCGCGAACGGAGATAGCCAACAAGAAACAGTGAAACTCTTAAAATTTATGCGCAGTTTGAAACTAAGAAGTTGCAAGGCGAACAAGACATAGAAGAGAGATAATTAGATCTAAACATTATTCTTATCGATGTCAACGTCAGGAAAATATAGCTCATTCTCATTGCTCATGTACAACCAAGGCATAACCCCCTTATTATTTTAGCTGGTATTTTCGATAAATGTAACTTTATGCCTACGTGTGTATTCTGAGCTTGGTGTTGTAAGATGTTTAGTTGTTCTTGTCAATGTCACGTATTATTTTAAATAAAACTAGATAAATTTAATATACAAAAAGTATTTGCAAGTGGTTGTGGAATAAATAATGTACTGCTTCAAGATTTAAGAAGCTCACTTATTGCTTTTCACTGATTACCAATGTTGACTCGTAAATTATTTTCGTAAATGTTGCTTTGTGGAAAGTAAATGCAAATATCACATTAATATACATAACATTTAAGTAAATTAATCAACATGTTTTTAATTCAGAGAATAAACGTGGATTAATTCATTATTTGCATACACGTGTTACCAATTATTTATTTTATTTTTTTGTTTTAACACTAAATTATATTCAATGTTCACGGTCTTGTGCTCAGCGCGTATTTTGATCATTCTGGAAGATGTGATAAATTTTTTTCAGTATCTTACGGAATTTTCGTGTAGTTGACTGGCTGGAAGCTGAGAAATAAAAAAAAAAAATTTTGCTGTTCACTTTTAAATATCCGCTAGGGAAATCTGCTTTGTATTTACGTTGGATTCTCATAATTCCACTTAACATTAAAGATGGAGGCAACTTCTGGACAAACATATTAGTGCAGCGAAGCTACGCGGACGGAGATATAGCGTGAATAATTCAAAAAGTACAGAAAGACAATGAGAATTGTTAAGCAAACCAACCAACGCAAATTCGAGGTGTGTTCCACAGGTTGTTGGATTTTGGTTATAAGACAAAAGAAAAATGCTATCATTTTAATGCAAAACCTAATACAAAGTAAGCAAATACTTCAATAAAGGCCATTTCACAATGAACATTAGGTTCGAAATCTTTTACTAACCCCATAGGTAATTTTTATTTCTGAATAAAACACATATCTCATTTACCTAATAAATGTACCATAGGTACACCGAAAGATTAGCCCCTTTGACATACTAAATTGTTTGCCAGCGATTTTACAATAAAAGACACAGGAACTGCATCGTATTGGTCCACTTTATGATTTTATCAAATTTACCGATTGTATCGATTACAATCATTTGGACAAATTATCAAAAGTGGGATTAGTGGTAGTCAATGGAGTTCCCATCTAGTGTGCTAAAAACTGCCAAATTTCAGTTTTACAATTGAAGGACTGGTTAGCTTAGCGATTTTTTTTTTGAAAACGAACATAAAAGACAATGTGAAATACAATAAAATCTTCTTGATTTTAGTATCAGGGGTATTAAATTATATTCCATACAATTCTAGAAACTTGTTATTAAAAGTACTACTTGTGATACTATTTCATCTTAGAAATAATAAAATAATATTGGAATTAATTACGTGACCAAACACTGTTTGGTGTAACTTAACGAATCTGCTACTATTACCAATATTATATTATAGCTTTCGACAAGACTTCCACCGTTAAGTTAGATTGTTTGTGTAAATTCCGTTACCATGTCTGTATTCTCTCAAGACCATGAAGAATCACTAGTTTCAACTCAGATGAATTATAGAGACAATTAGTCATATTAATTAAATAGGAAATGAAATGTAATTTACTCAAAACTGGTATCATATACAGCTTGTTAGATCCCGTAGCGGATCCACATTAATCACTTTGATGGCCGGAAGGTCTGTACTTAATATTTGATGCGAAAATCTGCTGTACTTATAAAGAAGGATTAACGAGACTAGTTCTGACCTAAGTTTTGCCTCGTCTCATAATATTGCTTGACATCTCCCAATTAGCCGGAGTGTCTTATGAGAAGTTCCACAGTCAGCACCATCCTGTAATTTGTGAGGTTGGCTTTCAGATCTTATTATTACTGTAATTATTATTATTAATAATAGCTTATTAATATTTCTGGTGACTCCGAAGTTATAGAAGGGCAAAATAGGATAAATAGTTATCAGATCTCGAAAAGTTATGCCATGAATACAACCTAGAGCGTGCCTGCTCAACCAATTTTGGAGATAGGCCACAATTTCGTTTCTAATTTAGCCCGCGGGCCACAATTTCGATTCAGAGTTAATCTGGGGACCACATAATACTTTCCTATAGTTACAATAGATATTTAAATATAATAAAGATATAAGTAACACACCTTAGTTACATCCAAAAAGAAGGAAAACAGCAACAAAAAAACCAAAACATTAATGAGACCTTGACAGAGATTTTTTTAAAAATAATAATCCAAACGTAAAAAAACATCAATGATACCTTTGCAGAGGTTTTTGGGCTAGAATATTCTAGACCGCCAATGCTGATGGACAAATTCAAATGCGCCTTGCCCTAGAGTGTATTAATTGCGCCACTTTGTTGTTGCTGTGCTGTTGATAGCAAACCGACAACAGTGAGAAAGAACTATAGTCTGGGCTGGGAGGAAAGGTCGGTAGACTATAAAGAGTTTCTGTAGAACAAATGTGAGGAGGCTGCAGGTGATTGCAGCACTATTTGGAAAATGTTGGAAAGACAACTTGAAACAGCTCATTACAAATCATAAATTTTAAAAATTCTTGCGGAAAATAAGATTTTTTCTGTATCAAAAGCATACACCAAAAAAGTAATTCGAAACTAAATATCAAGCAACTTGTTTGATATATCCAGAGGGATATGCGATAAGCAATAAATAACTAACATAAACTGAGAAGGAACTGAAATGTGGAAAGTGTGTCCTGATATATCATATTTATCTAGGTCCTCCATGCATGAAGAGTTCGCCGCATCTCATAAAATACTAAGAATTTGAAAGGCTTCGGGTTCTATAGTAATAACAATGATTTTAATGTGATTACTGGTAAATACTCTCACCAGTATTGAAAAGACTGCTTCGAGAATTCAATTTAAGAAAAATAAAGCTAGAAAGCCCAACGATCAAGTTGAGAGCTACCGTCTCACAGCTCCTTTTCATCCGCCACAAACTACTACAATCCCTCCTCCATCAAAGTTTTGCTCTCCTACTTGAAACAGCCCCCCCCCCCCCTTCCCCGGCTCTAGACTAATGGCCCTGAGAAGAGCTTCCAGACCGTATAACACATACCGAAGCTTTATTCGAAAATGGTGGACAAATTTGCATGATCTTCATCGGAAGCTGACGCGACAACACTCCGTAACTCAGAAATGAGTCCTGTATACTCCACATCTAAACATTGCCGTGCCGTATGGTTATATAGCGCTCACGATAAGAAAGTAGACATCATTTTAAATAAATTTGAGGGTAAAACATTGGGAATCGTTATGTCTACGCCGACGTTTTACTAGTAACCAGATTTAATACATAATCAACTAACCTCTACCTGTTGTCAGTAGGATCTATTTTAAATTTATCAAAAAAAAAAATATCTGCGTTACCAAGATTTACTCAGCTATGAAGATATATAAAAGTTCATATTCCGTCATAAGTCTCACTTGAAACGAGGTATAGTAACAAAATAGCTTGGCTAATTCAATGAACAGACGAGCTTCCTTGTAAATGGCACTCTATCCTTCATGCAATTTTCCATCTGAAGATTTTAACTATCCCTGCTAGAGCTGATTATGATTAAATAGAATCAGGATAAATCATGGCAAATGTGTACATTGAGAGAGCCACCAGCTTGTGACTACAATGCTGAATCTGAAATCATCAACCACATAATTCTCGAATGCCCCTAAAGTCTTCCACGAACACACAAAAATTTCATTTCTAGGGTGCCAACTGAAAGGGTTAGGGGACTTGTCGTTTAACGTTACTTACTTTCTGTGTCGGGACTGGTTAAAATTGCATCTTTCAAGAAACTAGCTACCTGAATCGCTTTGTCAATAGCTAGGAACTAGTCTTCCGCTTGGCACACAGAGCCCATGTCTCTGCACTCGAGGAGTTGCTCAGGTGTCTAAATGAGCCGCACTCAAACTTGTCGTCGTCCGTAAATCCCAGTTTTTCATAGTACACCTGCCCCTTGATATTCCGATTCTGAGCCTTCCATTTCTCGTACGGAAGATCCCACCCAACGACCAGTTTCTCTTTAGCCCTGAAGATAAAAAGGCACCTTCTCCTATAAGGATAGTTCTTTGTTCTGATTTTCCCTCACAGCCCTACTTCTTTCTACGAAACTTCTCCGTTAGGGAAGGCGCGGTGGAGCCACGGTTTGGTTGTACATCGGTTGCTTTTGGTCTGCAACTTGCTTGCGTTTCTCCTTCTCTGTGGCCAATTTCCGTCTTCTATTCGGTGGTGCTATTCCTGCTAGTGCATATATCATTTGTGTTGGTGTTGGTCCTCACGCACCCGGCCACCAACCCGACAGTCTCATTGTGCGCCACTTCTTTAGTATGAGTGGAGGCTTCCCATACTGGAGCGCAATATTCTGCAGCCGAAAGGCAGAGAGGCAAAGTTATAGCTGTAGATCCCCCCAGGTGAAGCCGGCAAGTTTGCGTAGTATGTACTTCTGGCACTAATTATGTCTTTCAGTTATTTGCGGTGTTTTTTTTTTTTTTTTTTAAGATATGTGAGAGACCAATCGAGTTTAACTTTAACTTCAAAGTTTTTTGGATGGCTAGTCTGCTTCCATAAGACCATATGATCATTAGTGGCATCATTGCTTCCTAGCTTCTCAAATGGAAGCAACAGACCTGAGTTTCCCTTTGAGTTTGGTCGGAATAGGTTGTGATCATGGTCAACTGACAACTCTTCAAGAGCTTCGGTAAGCTTTCTTTCTACCTCTTCGAAAGTTTTGCCTTGGGCAGTGGTAGCCGTGTCATCAGCATAAATGAAGCTTCTCGTGCCGGTGTTTCTGGGTTGGTCGTATGTATAGATGTTAAAGAGTATTGGGAACAACACAGTCCCTTGGGGTCGACCTTCTACATTTCCTGCCCTCTAAGTTACGTAGAACATTGTGGAGGATCGTTTTAATGGTATGTTTAAGTAGATAATATTTTGTTAAAGTGTATACTTTAGAGATTAATTTCTGATCATTGATGGTGTAATATGCGCCGGTAAGATCTATAAAGACCGCTCCGCTGATAGTTTTCTTCATAGTGATTTTTGATGTGTTGGGTAAAGATGAGACTTGATTATTAAACGCCTTTCAAACTCTTAAAACCAGCTTGCCTCGGGATTAGGTATGCATCGACAGTAACTCCTACCCGCTTTAGAATCTTTGCACAAGTAGCAGAGGAGTGAGATTGATCGAAAGTTTTAGCATCGGTTGCTTCTTTTTCCCCGTTTTAAGATATCAACCACTTGTGCTTTCCACAATGGTTTCGGGATAGTCTATATTCGTCATTCGCATCACTCAGGTAAGAGTTACTGGACTGATATATTTAATCTGTTCTGTTCGAATTTCGTCGTTACCTGCTGATTTATTTTCTTTCATTTTTCTCTTAGATACTGAAAGGACTCTGGAGGTCACTTACATTTACATTTCTCTGCGAGCGTTAAGTTTTTGTTTACGATCTCTGTAGAAAGGCTTTCTATTCAATAGCAGTTGATGGGCTATTTCATTCGGGCTCACTTTGTTGTAATCCGATTTTGATGTGCGGGATTTTTACAGGTGTTCTTTACCAGTTTCTACGAAATTCTATTATTTTGTTTCATATCCAAGTAATAGAGAAGTTTGGTACATTTTTGTTTTCTTCCTTCGCTTATACATTGCATGAGCTTTTCACCCAGTTCTATTGTTTGCGTTGATAAAAATTATCTCTGCTAAAGCTTTCAGGGCAAGTTACAAACGGTCTTGAGAATTGGAGGTAAGTCCTGTAACGTACTGGGTACGGCATCCTCTAGGGATATGCTTTCTAGAAATGTTTTAACCATTTCCAAAAAACATAATAGTTCATCGGTATAGCTTCCAAATTACTCCTATTGTCATCTAGGCTTGAGAGAAATTTTGCCATCTTGCTTTTGGTACATGTAACTGTTCTATTCTGTGTTTTTGGTATAGTAGAATCCACTGTTTTTACAGCACTGTGTGCAATGAAACAGCTGACAAAAATACTATCCTGGTTATAACCTTTCCGTCATCGTCCACCATTGAAAGAGGACGGGTTAGTTTCAGGTTTTCTTTTTCTATCCAGTTCTGTAACAATTCTCCGTCTATGATGTGTAAGTGGAGACTTTACCGGTGTACTGATGCAGTATAATCTTCTCAAGTGTTCAGCCGGATGATGTCGTATAAACACTGCTTATGAACCAATCGGCTCAAGATTATACTTCATCAATTCTCCTTTTCTGTCAGTATCGCTATAATTCCAGTTAATACTATGACAGGTGAAATCCCATAGAATCAATTTGGTGTTCTTATTATTGTAATGGGTACGTGGAGTAAAGTTTTAGTCAGCTTTTGATGGTTTATATGCTGATGTTATGTACATGACTCAAGTTCTGTTGTTAGGATCTCCAGTTCCGTCAGATATTTTGATTTTATTGTAACACTTGGTTTGAAAGAAAATCAAGCTTCTGCACTTCTCCTTGCGCCCTGTTGAACATTAACTGTGCCATTTTTATTTGTGTTAATCCTTTTACAATATTTCTAATTCGTTGATACTTTTGTTAATATTCTTATTCCTATTCACCTATAGGGCCATACGCTAAATAAATAAATCGTAGGATAGCGTTAGAAATGAAATTACCAGAATAAAGAAAAATATATTAAGTCAATGTATTTTTTCTTTTACTTTTTGTTTTACGCCTCGTCGACGACTAAGGTCATTAGAAGCGGGATGGGACTGGGGCAAGGAACGGGAAGGAATTCGGCCATGGCCTTTTTGAAGGAAGCATCACGGCATTCGCCTGGAGTGGTTTGGGGAAAACATAGAGAACCCAAATCTGGATGCCCGGACGAGGATTCGAACCCACGTCCTCCCGAATGCGAGGCCAGAACGTTAACCGCTCGGTAAGTCGATGTAAGTGGAATAATACAAAAATAATTCTTGTAAAAATAGGCAAAGTATCGTGCTTGTGGAGTGACAAAAGGATATGAGATCTTGTTCTGAGCCAAGTCTACACTCTTCAGTGTATATTAACTTTGAGAAATAGAAAGGTTTCTCTCGGTCATATAGATCATTTATTTAGAATTAAAATAAAAAAAACCTTGGTGACTTGACCATCATGCATGCCGGAATTTCGCAGACCTATACAAGTATTTTAATTGTGTTACTTTATCAAACTTACAAACTCACAAAAGCAAAGATTGACCTTAGTACATATTTCGTTTGCGTGCGTGTATGTTTTTACTAAAAATTATGATATGCATAATGGCCGAGTCATCAGAGTTTCGTTAGTCTAAATAAATGATCTACAACACCTAGAGACACCATTCTATTTCGCAAAGTGAATATATACTGTAAAGTGTAGACTCAGAAAAAGATCTATAACTTTTTATCGCTGTACAAGCACGAGGCTTGGAGTATTTTTACAAAAATTGTTTTTGAGAGATCTCATTATGTTTATAAGTTGTTCAAATGTAACGATTCCATTTGAAAAACAGTGGATGAAAACATTTCAGAATTCAAGGCACCCATATACGCTGCCAACAATTCCCACACACTCTTCAAACAATGGGTGTTCGTTACGTGCGAACACACCGATTACCGCAGATTTAACTAACACCATAAGTAAATAACGAGTGTCTTCCAAACTGAGCGTAGGAAGAAAGTAAAATTTAAGATGTTAGTTACACTTACTGATATCTGTGCATTAAAGAAATTTTAAGCACATAGTTTCATTCTGAGGAAAGCAATTACCTTGCAAATATCCACCAATTTTTTCACTTTTGAGTTGCCATTTAACAAATATGTGGAAAATCAGCAATATTACATATATACATATATGTGTACTAAATTACCTGTTTCTATCACCACGGGATATATGGCAGAATTTTGATATCGCTGTGTCGTAGGCAATTTTTATTTTATTTTTTAGCTTCAATAACTTCCAAAGTAAGGAGTAGAAGAAAATAAAACTCAACAGAGTGATTAAAATTAGTTATCACGGTCTATAATTAAAATGTGAAGCAAATACCGTTATTGGGATACAAAGCGATTTCACGTATGGGGTAGATATGTGGTACATATATGGAAATTTTATGGTTTTAGACTATTCTGATAATCTAATGGTAAAACTTTATCTGTGAACAAAATTTTATCTTTCTACGTCAACGGTAGGTAGCTTTGAGTTTTTATGATCATCAGTCAGTCAGTTAGTCAGTGAGTAAAAAAAAATGGTGAAATTTGAATATGATTAACATGAAAACTATGCACAGGAACGAAACAAATTTTTTTTTATGTCTGCTAAGATTGCTGATATCTTTGTATAATGGAAATTTGAACCATGTAACTTTAATAAGATGGAAGAAATTATGATACAAAAATTGTTCGAATGATTTCGTCAAAAGGTTAGGCCATGCCGGTGCCATTTACTAGACGTTACGGGTGCTTGCCGTACACGCAGAAATAAAATGTAAATAATAATGTTGTTAAAGCAGTTGCCTATTCATTGGTTCATGGTTCTGCCTGGTAACTTGCTGTAAGAGTTTTTGAATGTTGGTGCCCACGTAAATGTAACGTAACAATGACGGCCGTGTTTTTCATCTTCTGGATTGCTGGAACCTCTGTAACATGAATGATGATCCCTCAAATTAATCAGCAGTTTTAGATGGACACTCAGGAGACAAGTTTTTTTTTTTTAAATTGGCGTTTGGCCATTTTAGCCATACAGCCAGCTCAACGTGTGTGTTTCTCTTACAGTGTAAACATTTCATTTCAGTGTGATTATATTCTATAAGGACGACACAAGACAAACACAACATTTAATTAAAACCACCCATGCCCTTGGCCGGACTCGAACCGGCGACCCCTGCAACGCGAAGCAAGCACGCTACCCCTACGCTGCCGGGGTCGGCGAGACAAGGTTTATTGACGCGCGTGAGCGAGCTGCGAAACTAGCCCCTAGTTTACCCAGCACAACAGCAACAGCATAGAAAGTTTCACAACTACAACAAAAAATGATATATTTTTGACAGTACTGTTTTATTATAGCTAGTCAGTAATTTGTAATATTAATCAAAATTGTTCAACAAAAGATAAGAAAATTTGCCAAATATTTTTCACAAGCATTTTTGAGTGTTTCCAAGCTGGACACAGCGTCCTGTACTTGGGACCTAGCCACCTCGATTTTGTTTTATAAGCAATTTTGCAGTATCGCCTAGGCCAGTGTTTTTCAACCTGTGAATCGCAAGCCAGATAAAAGTAAAAGCTGTAAGTCTTACACTGCAAAGCTGTTGGCTTTGAAAAAGTGGCTAGAATGTTCTATATGAAGGGAGTGTTACATGAAAAGGCAGTTAAGGATATTTGCAAGGATATGAGGCGTAAACAAAATGAGGATGAGTGCTTGAAGCTAATAAAGCAGAATTTAGGAGATCCTAGAAATAAGAAGCTGCCCAAGTACTATAAAATTCATGACGGAATATTATTTCGCAGAACGGAAGAGGTGTCGAGTGACTGGAAAATATGTTGGCCGGAAAAATATGTGGAGATCATAATAGATTATGTACATTTGAGTTATGGGCATTATGGAGCAGCTAAATGCACCCAAAAATTAAGGGAAGTCTTGCTATTTGATAATATGAAGAGGAGGGTGGCCAAGAGGATAGCGACTTGCGACCGATGTCAACGGACTAAAGTTTCGACTGTAGCAACTAAAGGTTTAATGCAGAGTATATTGCCAGAGAATGTTTTAGAGCTGGTAGCCGTTGATTTGTATGGGCCTTTGCCAAAGTCAAAGGGTGGATTTACTTATGTCTACGTCATGTTGGATGTGTTCTCGAAATTCGTGCGATTCTATGCAATAAGAAAGGCTACAGGGAAGATATTGGTGGACCGGATGGAAAAGGATTATTTTAAAAATGTGGGCTATCCAAAGAAGATATTATCAGATAACGGTAGCCAATTTACGTCAAGACGTTGGGCTCAGTGTATGGAGGAGAACAAAGTGAAGCATGTAAGAATATCAGCGTACCATCCCGCCAGTAACCCAGCCGAACGAGTCATGAGAGAAATTGGTCGGTTGATCCGAACCTATTGTAGTAACAAACATACTACATGGGTAGACTATGTAACAGATTTCGAAGATGTCATAAACAGTGTACCAAGTGAGAGTACTGGTTACACCCCATATTTTTTGATGTATCATAAAGAAGAACCGAATTTGATTAAAGAAGTAATTAATTTTCCAGCAAGTCAATGTGTATCTAAGGAAGACGTTTGTAAGCAAGTAAGGGAGAGAATGAAGAGGAAAGCAGAGGAAAGGAAGAGAAAGCACGACCAGAGACGTAAACCTGTTGAATTTAATTTGAACGATTTGGTATTGGTGAAGACGCAAGAGAGGTCTTGTGAGATAAATGCGGAAATTAAAAAATTCTTTAATGTGTTCCATGGGCCATTTCGAGTGGAGGGAAAGCCATATAAGAATGCCTATTTTCTCGTGTACCCGAAGTCAGGAAGGAAGTTTGGGTTGCGAAATGTGACTGATTTAAAGTTGTACAAGTGTGAGAGAGGAGAAATAATTACAATGTAATATATTATAAATGTTAATAAACTTCTGTTACTGGACTATAGCAAAAGACATTGAGTGAGAAATTGTAAAGAACCATGGTGTAATGGAAAATGTGTAATTTTTGTTACAAAGGCGTAATGCCTGGTGAAAGGGTTGAACTTTGCCCCAAATAATCAACTTTTGTGGTTACAAAAAAAGTGCTAATTAGTGGCAAAGTGGGGGCATGTGTGAGGTCCCCACTCACCAGTCATTACTGAGTTATATTATTACATTATAAATTGATTGTAAATAAATTTATATTTTATTTATAGTATAGGTCTTCCAGCATAGTAGTTTGTGTAGAACGGGGTAATTATAAGTTAGTTTAGTAATTTCATGTTGCGAGAGTTGGCAGTACGGTATGGTTGTGTTGGCGCGGAAGGAACAAGCCAATATGGCGAGAGAGACTGTTTTTGGCTAGCATAGGGTGAACATGTGGAGAAACTGATTTCGGCTAGCGTGATGCAAATATGTACAGAATATTGTTTCAGTGAAAGCATTGTATCTTGTGTGAATTTTTGAGTGTAATAAATTGTGAATTATAGTAAAAGTGTGGCGAAAGTCATTTACATAGCATTAGAATATCCGTTGCGCAAATTGAGAGATGATTGAGGGTTTAGTAATAAAAGTTACTTTATATTAATAAAAGTTACTTTATATTAGTACAAACGGCGAGGTGATAGCAACTACCGTAAAAAGGCATATTAGGGCCAAGTGCCAGTAAAGCGGGATATCAATCTTTCTTGTCGCAGTCTAAATAATGGATAAGGAGGACCTCGCAATCAGTAACTCAACTCTTGCATAACTTCCTCCATTTTATGATACTAACAGGTTTGTCTATCGTTAAATGCTTTTATATTGATAATGAAAAAATTGTAAATCCTTAATATAAAGGTGTTAAAATCATATTTATTTATTCCAGTTAACAATTTCCAAACACTGTTAACATTTATTTGTTGTGTTCCTTTGTACAGGAAATGAAACAACAATAACTAACAACATTAAGTTCGACACCTGTGTTAAGTTATCGCCGAATTTCATTGAACGATGGCGCGAATTATTTTCTTGACATGATTATGAAATCGTACTAACAAACCAGGGATTCATATGTTTCTTTAAACAAAATAATTCATTGTTGTTGAGAAGTGAATAGTAACATATACGAAATTTTCTCCAGATTGGTACTTGGCAATAGCTTGACTACAATTAAACTGTGTATATTACATCAACCTTTTAGTTTTAATCTGAGTGATCCAGTTTCCTGCATAGGAAAACTAGAATCTGTAAAGAGGTTTTTGTCAATATGTTCCTGGATCATCTTCTTGTTAATGTTTTTGTACTAACCCTTCCTTGCTTATGTTTTACGTCTGGTTGCCAGCAAGGTTACTAAAGAGCATAACGATATAGCAACGGGAAGAAAATCGGTAATAATCCTTTTGAAGGACTCATAACCGCATTGGTGTGGAATGGCAAGAAATGTAACTTAAACGTCACCAGTCGGCTTTACAGTATGCTCTAAACATCAAGCTGGAATTGATCTCCTTAATAACCTATGACCACAAATTTATAACAGCTTTTCTATAAATATTATATACGTTGTTGGTAGATGATGTATTTTCTTTCCAACAGACCTTCTACCCTGAAAAGAATTGAACCTTTTTTTCTTCAACTTAAATCCCTATTAGAATTCCTGAATTCCACTTACGAGACAGTTTGAACGCGGTGAGGTACAATGAGCCTTGGTTCAGTGTGCCAACCGTTCTGGTTTATGCAGTTTACCATAGTCAGGCGACTAGAAGCTTACACAAAGAAACTGACAATCATAACACAGGACATACTTCATAGTGTTCACGAACAGATGACGATCGTTATTGGATAAGCAACCAAAGAAGAATAACTGTTTGAGAAGTTTTGACATAAGTTGAATTACATACGGCATAATAGAACCTACATACATCGATGTGTCTCAACGCCAGTAACTCATCAAATAATTACGTAAAACATTGCAATGGTGCATCATCTTGTTACAGATATTCAGATTTGAAAGGTATATTTCTTGTCAGCAATAATGTTTAACAATCATGGGATCTCTGATGCACGAACGATCAGATAAGCTGATATGAATTGCAGGAGGTTACACGCATATTTCAATGCAAGTCTGATATTAGTTGTGGAGAGTATTTTCGCAACATTACTTTTGAACGCATTTTCCGTATTATATCCATAATGTGGCATAATGTTAATAAGATGTTATCTGTACTTGAAGTGGTATACAATATCCGACACAATAAAAATCGTACATACTGATTAAAATAATTTTGTAATACGAAACACGAGTAAGTTATAGTAACGATTACAGTTGTAAACTAATCGAGCCCATGTGTAGCCTGAGACTTGTGCTGCTGATTCACTACAGAACTATCGAAGAAAAACAGAGGAACAGCTTCCTTTTTTCCTCTCTCTTTTTGGTTCTCCTCCTTTTGCTCTGAATTTAGGTTGCACCTGAATGTTTCAAACGCGTTTCTGCAAGTCATTTGTTGCCACCACCCCTAGAAACTGCCGTTACTACCGTAAATGTTATGACTGTGGATAACACGCAGCCACGCCTTGGCATTGTTCACAAAGCTTCTTTGAAAATAGACACTAAAACCAACCCCTACTTTATTGGGAAACAGTATAACATATTGCTCAAACTATCAAATATTTTAACCCAAAATTAAATGTATCAATGTTTAAATAAAACCAGTTCTTTATTTTTTTCTGTTGTACGTGCACAGACAAGCAAATATGCCATAAATTACTGTTTCGGCAACCGTAGTATGTATGCGCACCAACAGACTGTTCTGAATTAAAATGGATAAGTTGTCCGGGTAAAAAGTATTCCGTATGTGAATCGTTAACATAAGCTGTTAGCATGTGTCGTTACTTAGTTTTTGTATGACGCATGAATAAACAAAAATTTGCTGCTTCGGTATATGCAGTATGAAAGTGACCAGCCTGGGTCCTGATCGATCCTCTCTTTGTTTTTACTTGGATGGTGCTTAATTCTGGAAGCTTATATTTGAACATGTAGATATCGAGTGGAATGATGCGTTTTGAAGTTTTTTAGTGCTGGGTGGAGACAAACATTCCGCCAGTTACGCTGTTAGTGTTTTCAGTTAGAGTGAATGTTATTACACAGATGCATTAAACAGCTGTTTTTAGTGTTCCTAAGGGAGAGAAAATAGCAATTTGTTCACTGCAGTGTCTATTGAAAGTACTGTTCTGTATCTGTCTCTTTTGTTTACTTTTACATATACCCAACATTATTTTAAATGCCTGAAACTGCCAAGTCAAAGACATCCTGTGTAGGATCCCTCTGCGTTCCCTTATTCGAACTTCTCGTAATTATTCAAATTAATATTTCCACAACTTGTTAGAGTGATTTGGAATGCTGTTCCAGATAGCTATACAAATAGAAACCTTTCTGAGAAAGAGTGGTGATTTTAGTCGTTAGTGCAACAGCGTGTTAACGAAAAAACTTATCATTTTTTCCTTAGATGGTGGTAAATTATCAAATATAATGTATGTGATTTTACCTTAATTGTTTACAACACATACCAAACGTTAAAATAAACCACTCTCATATTCTTTTAATGTTGATGGACTTTTCTAGTAATTTGGTGTTCTCTCTTAACAGAGGCCCCACTTTGGCTAACCTTTTCTTAGACTATTTTTGCAACTTTTTATTAAAAATGAATTTGAAGAATATGATAAAATATTTAGTCATTTCGGGCATTAACGCTATTTCAAAACATACTTAAGAAAGTATTCCACTAAATTAAAGTAATCTTCTCTCAAATAAAAGACGAGACAGTTAAAAAAGCAAATGGGGCCCCAGATTTGATCCTTTCCTCTACTGGATAAAAAGAATATCTTGTATATTAACGGAACATAAGAAACCGTTGCTTATAGTTTCGTTGAAATACACTAAAATTTACAGTTTCAGGATAAAAACTATGCTTTACGTTAGCCAATGTTTTTAACTATTAATATGTACGATATCTTTTATTTCCGTTCGTTAGTTTTTGCGTAATAAAAGCGCATATGGGCTGACAAGTACAGGCACACGGTGAACAGCACTATAACAGAATTTTTTCCATCGCTGGTATTTTGTGTCAGGTTATACGTTCGTTGACAGAAACCCCTAATTAATTAATGTTATTAAATGTAGAGTTCATTAAATTGTAGTTAATAGAATGTTTGAGGCAGACCCGCAGGAATATTACAAATAATGTATTTCAGATACTAATAGTTCAAAAAGTTAAAGGATTACCTGATGGAATTATTACAGTGTGAATATACTTCAGGAATTCCATTTTAAATAAAATAGTAGAGAAAAATAATAAGAATACTCTTTGATCGTAGTAAAAATATGTTTGTCAACGTAAATTGGCAATGATTTTTATATCGGAGCCTATCAGTATTGAAATGCTAATGGATAAATTATTGACCATGCAAATAATTTCCTCTTATCCACATGTTCAGGGAGTCAATGTTGGGATGTTTAGGAATTTTATAGTTGGGCCAGAATAAGATACAACTTGGCTTTTATATTTAAAAATATTTTAATGAGGAAAGGATTGTAAACTTTTTAATTCTAGAAATTGGTAACCCAACGATTTTACAAAACAAATATAGACTTCTATATTTTATTTTTTAACAAATGAGAGTAGATGAGCTTTATTTCTTGCAACAAAACAAATGACATACGTGACTGAAATTACTCCATTCTTTTTTTTTTCTTTTTTTTCAGCAAAAGATCTTAGCAATTCATGTTCGGTCAAGTGCAGTGGTGGTATGACATATCTCACAAGAGTTACTGGGCGTTTGAAAAACTGTTATGTCATAAATTATGTTCAATTACCGTTAATGGATAGGAGTGGTGATCAGTGTCGTTGCACACGCCTTATTGCCATTGCGCGTTCCCTGCGTTAATGTTGACTGCGACAGGTGGAGTGTTGTCGCGGCGGACAGCGTTACCCCTGGCATCGTATGAAAGACGTGTTGGGAATAGGGGTGTCCACTTGGAAAGTATATCGATGTTTTTATTCGATGTAAAACATTGGAACCCTGCATCGATGTTTTTCGATACATCGCTTAAAAACATCGATGTTTTTTCAACATCGAATACTTTTATGTTTTTCTTAGCTCAACAAATACAAACCAAAAATATTCGTCGGAAAATTTTGTTTCATTTATCTTTTACCTGTTCATTTATAATCGCCAAGAGAATATTTGACAATAGTTTGATATTCACCATTTCCTGTTGAACGCAGATACTCGTAGTTCATTGTCTTTCGTTTGGTCCGTGTGAACACAGAGTACAACTACACCAGCAGTGTAATGCTGTAGCTGTAATGATGTGTTTAATTTTATGCTTTTTTTGTTTATGGTTTTACGCCTCGCCAACGCCGAGTTCATTAGATGCGGGAAAGAACTGGGTACAAGGAACGGGAAGGAATTCGACCGAGGCCTATTGAAACATTCACCTGGAGTGGTTTGGGGAAGCCATGGAAAACCCTGATCTGGATGCCTGGACGGGGATTCGAACCCGCGTCCTCCCGAATGACAGTACAGTGTATTAACTTTCACCGAGCATTAAAAGATTAATTTTGTGATCTTGTGTGTTGGTTAAATAGTGCTATAAGAGTGAGGTATAGCTTTGTAACTGAAACAAAGATTACAAATTAACAGAAATATTTTATTACGATATCAGACCATTACATTAAAATACCAGAAATTAAATACTAAAGCCTAAATCTGCCTAAAAATATTAATTTTAAGTATTTAACTACTTAACACCAATGTTGGTTGTGCAAACTTTACAGAAACAGAAGTTTACTCAGTCGTTTTCCTTTCATTATGTTCCTTTGCTGACAGCAGCCTTTGAAAATAAACGTTTTGATGTAGCAGAAGTCCCGATAATAGTAAATCAGATGTTACCCCAACCCGGTTTATATCTAAATACTGAGTAAGGTCTGGTGACACTTAGTTGTTTCAGGGTAATATCATCTTATTTCGATTCACAGCAAACACTGGCTAACAGTAGGAGTGAGCCTAAGAAATTTATTTCATTCAATCACTCATACGGACAGGATAGCCAACCGCAAGAGAAATTCATCTTCGCCGTTGTTATGTCCCACTAATTGCTCACAGGTTTCATGACCTGTTAATGACAATTACTTTAAATTGAAACAATTTATCTTAATCTTGAATAACTTTGGTAATATTAACATTTATTTCTTTAATTTTTTCATTATTAGTCAGAGTTAGTTTTTTTTATTGATTCGATGTTTTTATTAAAAAATCAATACATCGAATAGAAAAATTCTTTATCAAAACATCGAATCAATCCGATGTATCGTATGATAATGGATACGATACATCGATGTTTAGTGAATATCCCTAGTTGGGAAGTTGCGTTGAAAAGCTACCTGCAGTCTGGCGTGTTCATCAGGCGTTGGTGAGCTCCAAACACTGGCCAGCAGATTACAGTCTAAACCAAAACACGAATCTCTCTCGGCGTCAGCCCCTCCGCAGGAAGCCCCGTGTTGCATTCTTCTCGATCAGCGTGGTCCAATCATTTTTCTCTTGCAACCAAACCCAGAGGCACATAGGCAAATTTCAGCGTATTTTCCAGCCATGCCGTCGTTTTATTTGCTATTCGATTTTCACGTCTCCACACATAGCAATTACACGCATCTTATTCGTTGCTGCTGTTCCCGTCCATATCTTTCATACGTCACTATAACATTCAGAACATCTGCAAAATACCCATGCCATCAAAAAGTGGCAGCAAATTGTATTTAGTGTCTCTTGTCTTCCATTCAAGACTTTCCTTTGTTTCACAGGCTCAGCAGTTTACGTGTTTCTTCGCTGTTTTTGCTGAGACTCCCGAGTTTTGTTGACCTCCACACCTCCGAGGTAACAGGCTACCTGCGTGTTTCCTGTGGTCATCGTCCCGTCCTTGGCGTTTCTGCAAGTGTGAATAGTGCGCAGATATTTCTTATGAATTATTCGCGAGCCACTCTAATTGTTTTGATCACATGTAACACCATAGTATCCATCAGCCCTCTTAATTATCTGATAATGAACGACAATGAGATTGATATCTATGTATTATTAGTTGGTGGTTGCAGATTTATACGACCCGTCAGGAGAGACGTTATTAATGTCAGTAAAAGATAAAGGAGAAAACTGGAGCTATGTTAAGCTAAAACGGGACTGACGAAGAGGAACCATTGCAACTGGGATGCGTTTTTGCCCACTGCTTCAAACTGTATTTCATCATTATTAGTGGCCTGTAACAAACCAGCACTCGCACTCACTAATTATTTGTGGAACAATGTGCTTTGATTTTAACTAAAAATTACTTTCAGTTAAAAATTGGAATTCTAATGAAATATCGTTATAGTAATTTTTTGTTCGTTAATTGGACATTCTTAAGCAATCACTGAATTAACCCTCACTTTTAACGACGAGTAATTTGACACGAATGATCTTTAAAATTAAACAAAAATATAGTATAGACTGATCTTCCATTTCGTCTATACTATTAACGCACGTATATAGACAGATCTTTCTGGTTACTTAATTTCCAATTATCACAGAAAGCGTATGACATGTTTGTGTATGATTCTTGATAAGTGGATATCCATTTACCGATATCCTTAAAATGCAGAACCAATGATATGCCATAACAAGGTAAAAACCGTGATGACCGCCATAATCACAGATGGTTTTAAATAAAATAAACTGCCGTAAAAATTTTGGCATATAAAGCTATCTTTTTTAATTTACATTCTTCAAGTAAATGGAAACTTATCCTATGAAAAGATAATCCATAGTCCCGTGTCGTCATTAGACAAGAGTTAGTTGGTGGCTGGGTAGGAGCTGCGGTGCCGTATCGGGCTGTTAATTCCCGCCTGCGTGTGCTGAGATTAAGTTGCTCAGCTCATTGAGCCGACTTCGTTGATCAGCCAGCTTCTGGCAAGTTGAGATCACGACAGAGAACGCTCCTCCTTCTGTCGTTTCATTAAGCCGATATTAACTTGAGACCGGCATAGTTTCGCAAAACTTCTAAAGCTAATCAGCATACCACGGTTTCAGAAAATAAGTGACTCAAACTTTATTTGCTCTATTTGATATCAAAGCCGAAATTTCCATCCACAATCATGCACCATTAATTAGCATTCTATCTTCAAATGTATCAACATTTTAAAATTCCAAAGGATCTAAATAAATGTGCGTAATGCCCACAAATATTTTCGTTAGATGTATTTCACAAATTTAAAAATATTTTTTGACTGTCTAAAGAAGGGGGAGGGCGCCAACCCGTGGCCAACCTTGAGCATTTTTCGGCCCGCGAGATTCATAACACTTTTGCAAAATATTTTTAATATTTAATTTTTAGGATTATATATTTCTTTAGAATATGCGTTTAGTATCATTATTATTATATTATGTACGTTTACATGTAAGAATAATAGTAAACACAATAATAATAACTCATTATGTTCCAATTTTTCACTCCAAAAAAACGATTATAGAGGGTCCAAATCTAATATAAAGATAAATAATTTTATATGCGGCCCGCAGAGTTATGATACATTCCCAAAGTGGCCCGCCAGATCATTGGGGTTGGCCACCCCTGGTCTAGAGCTTTACACCTAGTCAACTTTGAGATCATTATAAGCGGCAGAGGATTGGGGACGAGTAATGGAAAGGAGTTATAACATGTCATCCTGAAGTAACCATTCCAGCATCGTGTTGAGTGAAACCATGGAAAACCGAAAATTACATGACCAATTCGTAAGCGCGACCTCCTACTGTCAGGTCCGAACTTAAAATATTCTTTTGCCCAGTTTATTGTCAACGATGGTATAGGTAGAAAATATAACTTTCCATGTGGAACCATTATACTTCGTACGAACTTGATTAATTAAGAAAAGAATTGATTGGTATGTTTAATAAATCAACGTGGTAACACCGAATGCTCTGTTGTATGATTGAAGGTTTTTTCCCGATGTAATGATACAATGTAATCCCCTCGGTGGTTCAGCCGTATAGTGTCGTAGAAACACAAAGTTTCGACAGCTGCCCCTGTCTTCTTCCTCAGGGGCCAAGTAGCTTCGTGGTGTTTTAAGCTTACTGTGACTGTCTAGACTATGATTATAACATCCGGATCCCACTTGACTTCTGATGAGGACAGCAAAGCCAGTGGCCGAAACTTTGTGTTTCTATGACATAACCATGCTGGACACCTGAGAAGATCACATTGGAATACTTCTGTTGTTTCATCATAAGGGAATATTGCTGCAATAAATGTTGCCTGTCATTCACAGTTGTGCAACACCATTCTTTTTGGGATTCATACTTATTTTAGAAAATCTATATTTCCTGTTCTGTAATTTATTTACATTCGAAACTTTATGTCTTATTAACGGCAATTCTTGTTCTTGAATTCACAAATTTATATCAGGAAACGCGTTCTAGATAACGGGATGAAGCAGCTTCTCGAAATTCGATATTAATAATAATTTGGCTCTCTGATATTTTGGCAGACGCACTAACTATGTGTACATTAAATGATATAACATTGCCGAACCGATAAATTGTGATAATTGATTTGGATCTTGTTGCTACCATATGTTTCTAATGTGTGGACTCTTTTTTTTTTTTTAATGTCAAATATGATGCATAAGTAACTTTCACATTCTTTAAGAATTCATCTACTATTGGCGACATTATTAATTTATTTATTTTTACACGTGTTTGTCATGATCAGTTTTAAAAACTAGAAATTCCTACTTTCCAGGATTGTACGCACTTACGAGTAGAAATTGCATTTCAATTAACCACAACTTGTTCTGAATTTTTTTAATTCAACAAAACGTTTGAATCTAGATGACCAACGTTACTCATCTTAACGCGTCTGTAGCAATATAATTTATATTTTATGTTGAATACCTCCACAGGGAGTCACTTTTATCGTTTCCCATAAAAGTATAGTTTTAAGTAGGATTATTACAATATGTGTTGACTGAAAAGAACGTATCCTACAACCCAAATATTTATTTGATCCTGTAAAACAATAAATATTAGAGTAAATTACTTTCATTAGGTACTAGCAGCTTAAGGCCGTCACGTTCTTCACATTCATAGACGTGAACTTCAGGTTGGAATGTAGTTTGTACATATTACTTCCCATCTCTGAAACTTTAGACCTTCGCTTCTGAAGGCTGGCATTCTTCCACTGGATCGAGAGTCGTTTCAAGTGATCGAAAAATGTGACTTTTTCTGTTAGTTTCGTCGACGTTCATCTGTTTTAAACATGTCCCTTGTTCATAACACTTTTAAGTTTACATTTAAAAGAAGTAACGTCCTCATCTGACAGTGAGTCATTTCACAAGGATAAAAGAAAAAACTCCAGTTTGGTGGATTTCAGACTATTTTCTTTCAAGAAATCCACAAGCACTGAACTGATAATTCGTAAGGCACGATTAGTTACGAATTGAAAGTGAAACGTCGTTGAAAATATACAATTAGCGTCCTGTAAAACTTTTTTCAGAGTGCTAAATACATGCAGGAATTAACTACCCATATTTGGAGAGGTCGTTAATAGTTTCTGAAACGATGTTTCCAGTGTTCACAGTTTTCAAATGTTGATCTGTTTAAAATGTTATCGTGTAGTTAAATTATTGGATACCTTTCAATTTTTACATAGATTATCAGTGTGAAAATGAACTGATGAAATTCACGTTTTAGTTTTGTAAAGTAAGTAACCTCATCTGATTATGATAATATTAGAAAATACAACAAGAGGTACCTCAAAGATTAAACGGCTATTAAAATTCGTATCAGTGTTTAATTGTTTAATGCACGCTTACATAACTACGGCCTTAATTTCAATTCAGATTACTTACTTACTACCATAGCATTATAAATGTGTTTAAACTGATGCTTTAGAAACATAATGCCTTCGGAATAACAAATAACAATAACACCTAAACTGAGAACATCACAAAGTATTTCGGTGTATTTACGCATTTTAAAGTATTTTTCATGTTTATTTCAGTCTTTAAAATACATTATTGTATAAAAATTCCGGTTAAACTTTTTTTTTATCTTTTCTCTGGCCCTGAAAGTTTCAAGAGATCTAAAAATTCAGAAAAATATGCAGGGAAGTTTTAACCTTGTATAACAAATGATTTTCTACTTTTAACATGTGGGATGAGCAAATAAAGTGAAAAAGAAATTAAAAAGGTATATATGAAACTATTATCTACTGTTATACAAACTAAAATTCACAATCAGAGATACCATAGATGGCAGTTCAAATATCGCCAAACGTGTATCTTTCGTCCGGATTAAAGTTTTCCTTTTTACTATCCAAAGATGAGGAAATGTTCTGATAGGTCGGAATTCTACATTTTTCCATGACAAATATGACCGTGAAGAAATTCATCAAATTTCCATAAAGAATGAGAAAGAATAAAACCCTGGCAAACACGCAGAAGAAAAGGGTTATTCTTAATTTCTTTCTTATAGGACAGATTAGGGAAAAGTGGTAATGTTTGTAGATTTTATATACACATTTCTTTATCTGTTTGTCTAGTTTCCATAGTGGTTCGCAAGTGCGCCTCACATCCACACCGTTATTCTCGAGCAACATAGAACCCAAGATTTTCATGCCATTATAAATAATGACACTCATTCAGTCCAAACATTACTCTTCGAAAAATGAATCTCAGTTGGAATTCTTTCTATATTAATTATTTCTGCAATTACTTCATATTGACTTTGTCAAATACATCCCCGTGTTTATATACATGAATACGTTTTAGTATTACTTATTATTTGTTCTATAATGTAGCCCGCTAAGTAGGGCGTGGGACAATTAATTTCCATTTTCTTCTTATTTTTATTGATTTATATATCTTCCCAACTCCTCCTCATACTTTCACTCTGGGCTTGATGTCTCTGTCGCGCATTTCTTACTTTCATATGTTTTGCTATTTTATGTTTCTACAAGCCACCATGCTTTGGTTTGTAAGGGGTCCATTGAAGATGTGAAAGATTTTCTTGGTCAACCGCTAGTCATCCATTCGGGCTATAATTTCATACCACTTTTCGATGCGCGTGAGGTGAATTGTTTGGCCAGTGACTACAGTTCTTCTGAACTATTTGTATCGAAACAAATCTGGTAGCAATAAAGCGACGCTTTCAGTCTATGAGCTTTCCTCTTTTCGCTTTTAAAGTATCGTTTTTATTCATGGTTTAAAATAAGTTCGGTTTTAGACTTCCGATATTCTTTGAACTGCACTGACTAGAGTTCTTTCTATGCTCAGTGTTAAACGGGACAATCACACTATATGTTCTTATGAAGTAGATATATGCATTTATTGATTTAATTACTACTTCTCCCTTATTTTGAATACTTCATTTTACATTCGCAAAATCTACTTTTGGCCCTTGTTTTTCATATATGCCTGAGATAAATTTTTATATCTAAAACAAAAAAAAAAAAAACGTATATTCTAGTTTAATCAATACAGCACTTACCAGAGACTGCTATGAAGACGCTTTTCCTACTTGTTTCTTAGGAAATGACTTTTTATATGTTTTGTGATTTTATCTACAAAATATCCTCCACAGTAAATATAATAAGAAAATTCCGTTTAACTTAAAGCCGTAAGTAGAACAGAAAAGTCTTGCCAAACGACCTATCACACTCCACCATCAGATTAAAATAATGAAATTAATGAAGAAAGAGTGTTTGTTGAATCAGATGATGTTATAAGAAGCAGATGGAGTAAAGTCTACCCTTGACTAAATTTAGTCGTCACTTGTTCCCGTAGAGGAGAAAAACTTTTTAATGGGCTTTCTTCCATTATTACAAACGTAGAAAAGTTTCCTTTAAGAGACGAAATTTCACATTTTTAAATGCGTTAGCTTGATATGAAGGAGGCGAGGAGGCGTCGTTTCTAAGGAGGCAGACGGGAGACGCTGCCAAGGAAAGCCGCTAGGGAGCCCTGGGAGGGGGGGGGGGGGTGTACGGAGACAGTCGCGAGAATAAAGGAGGCGCAAGACAAGACGCGACGCCAGCGCCAAATACCGCTAGCTGGCACCGCCGGACGCATATAACTCCCGTCAGAGTTATTACGCCAAAACGGGGTTTCCAAGCTGCGAAACCATCGCATTTTTATTACCTATCAAAAATCGGCGCGTTAATAGAGATATAGTGGACTTATCTCAAATGCTCATTTTTTTCCCCGCTGACATATCGAATTTCATAACTGTGTGTTGTGAATCCACAAATCATATTGAGAATTATATGCAACGAGCGCAATGTCCCTGCAATGTAAGTACTTCCGAAGTAATATAGAGAGACCATAAGTGGACTCAGATTACCACCAGACAGAACAATTGGTTTATTGTCAACATCACTGTGAAAACAGAGATTCATTTCAGTGGTTACAATAATTAACTATCTAAATTTATTGAACTAGATACAAACATTGTAATCATTCTTAAACAATGAAAACAGGAATATAATATTTAAAAATTCTGATCAATAGATTTTTTTTTGTCATGAAACTCTATTCCCCTATAGTCACTAGAGGATAATAGAAATTCATAACAATGCAACATTTTCTCTTTCCACTCATCTGACTAAACATAAATTTTGTTTACTATTCTTTAGACACAACCTTTTTACTTACCTCTATAGAATGATATTAACGAAAGATCTAAATTTAATTAAAGTTGCATGATACAAGAAAGCATCTTAATTTCAGTACTGTGCACTGATGTAATAATTTTTACACAACACTGATTTTTACAATGACGTACTGGCTGGTGCATTAACACTCGTGCTGTAATTGCGAAGGTAAAGAATTTGTCCGCAGAAAAACCAATCAAGAAAATAAGGATATTCTCAAAGGAAGAAATAGAAATGGTTAGGCAGAGAATGAAAGAGAACTGGTTAAACAGGAAGGAAAATCAGAAGAAGTTTCTTAATCGTAGCCCATAGTTTGCAGAAACGAAAAGGAAAAAAAGTGTAATTAACTCTCAGTTTCGATGTAGACTAGAAAATTAGATTAGTATTCTATCTGTGTTATATAAGGTATCGTTTTTGTAACATTGATCGTAAAGAAAACAATTACATTTCCGATAACTCGTACCCAGAATTTATCCGCGTTTCACGCAAACTAGCCTATTTGAGGCGAAATTTTGCCATCAATAGAGTAGGACAATTATTAAATGTACGAAACTACTGAAGAATGTATATGTCAAATTCGAACCTTTCAAACAGTGAAAATTTTATCCACATTCTTTAAAAATTAATAAATATGTGAATTAATTCTGTAAATTACTGTGGTCTCATGTTTTATTATTTCGTCAAGGCGTGTTAACAATTGCCAGACGTAAAGAAAAATCACAGCTCCATGTAGTAAAAACTGGTTATTTTAGTGTAAAAAACATGTAAAAGAGGCACAAAAAATAATTTTTGTCATGTTGTTACGGTAATAATGTTGCTTGTCTTACAAACTGTGTGCAATCTCTGGTCACGATAATTAACACTTTTTGATGCGCAACTGCTCGCATTACAAATTATCATTATAATTTCTTGATCCAATTTGTAGACACGAAGAGTCATAAGCCATAGCGCGTATCTTAAGATAGACCATAAGCTTTTCAAACTGTAAAAACCGTATTAAAATCAATTCGGCAGTTTTTTGCGAGATGTTGTTTCAATTATACAGATAATGATTTCTACAGAGTTATGCATGTAGAAATTAATTAGATAATTTCAAAGGAACTGCAATTACTTCAGCACGCTCTAAGCCTATATTCTACATGTTTTAAAACTGTGAACGGAACACTGTCGATTCATGATATTTCCTTGAATTCCGTAAATAAACATAGAAACACAGTCATATCCCCGCCAAAAAAAAACTAAAAAAAAAAAAAAAAAAAAAAAAAAAAAAAAAAAAAAAAACTAAAAAAAAAAAAAAACCCAAAGGTCAGGTTAAAAGGTGACAGCATATATTCTACTCTCCTTGAAAATGCTTCAGGCCTAGAAATGATAAAATTGCATTACCATTACGTCATAGAAAAACCAGTTTTATTTTACCATAGTACTAAATTTCTATATTTCAGTATTATCGATCTATTATGAAATTTTGGGAATTCTACATTAATTAAATGTGATGAATGTGTAGCATATTAATACTGCAGATATCCCTTGCATGTTCTATCAGTATAACAATCTCGGGAAAAATTTTCACTGTCTGCTTCCAACAGTATCGTCATATTCATGAAATGCAACTTGCTGCCATTAAGAACCGGTGCAAAAAAAAAAAAAAAAAAAAAGAAAAAAAAAAATACACATAGCAAGTTCTGTTAGAGGCAAAATGTAATATACATTTTTACGCTAAATTGATCTTTATCTTCAATTTGTCTGTACAAGTTAAAGATCTACTATATTGGAGTTGAGAAGTTGCAATGGCACCGGATCAAATCTCTAGGCTGATATACCGATTTTTGTAATCTCATTGCCAGGATAATCTCCAAGTGAGTTAGCAGTAGCGGTCGGGCCTTGCGTTTGGGAAGACGTGGTTTCAAATCCCTGTCCTGCAAACCAGATTTCGGTTTCCCATTATTTGCCTAAATCACGCCAGGTGAATGTCTGTATGGTTTCTCCGAAATCCTATGGTAGAATTCCTTCCCGTTTCTTGCGCCTATTCTTTTACCACCTCTAAAGTACTCAAATTTTACGAGGTGCAAAGCCAAACCTAAACAAAACGAAACAAGAAAACACAACAAAGCTCACAGTATCCATAAACATCGTATCATGCCCATACAAATTGACCAGAGAATCCTATAATATCTAGGTAAGCACGACCCACCGAATCGTGGAACAATCAAATAGTTGCGGGCATGTATTTAACATGTCACCAAGGCACTGTGAAACATGATGGTTATAAAAGACTTTTACGGTTTTCGCTGCCATCGTGATATTTAAATAACTTCTAGAGTTTTACGCTGGGTCTAAACACTCTTCGATTCACTGACGTTTCGATCAAAGCCTATGATATTCTTCAAGGGACTAGTCTCCTGGTCGAAACGTCGGGAAAAGAAGGAGAGTCTGGACGCAGCGTAAATCTCGCGAAGTTATTTAAATATCACGATGGCAGCGAAAGCCGCAAAATCTTTTATTACCATCATGTTTCACAGTTCCTTGGTGACATGTTAAATCCATGCCCGCGACTATTTGAAATGCACTGGAAACGTGACTCCTTCCAATTATCGCAAGACAAGTAGAGATGCTGACTCCGATGCCATGTGTAAGGGCAATGACCTATGTGTTTAGATGCCATTTCCTAACATCATCAAATGTCAGTTAATATGATGTTCCCTCACCGAGAATGGTGGTGTAACGGTTAGCGTTCTGGCCTCACATTCGGGAGGACGGCGGTTCGAATCCCCTTCCGGGCATCCAGATTTGGGTTTTCCATGGTTTCCCAAATCACTCCCGGCAAATGCAGGGATGCTTCCTTCAAAAGGCCATGGCCGAATTCCTTCCCATTACTTGCCCCCATCCTTTCCCGTCTCTAAAGACCTCACTGTTAAGAGACGTAAAGCAGTTAAAAAAATGATGTTCTTGGGTAACAAGCAGGAAGGACACGGTTTTTCTACCTAACATCGCGATTGAGTTTTGGATCACTGAAATATCGGATTTTTATACGAGAGCATTGCGTTAATAATCAACGCCGGGACTTTCCTCTGACAGCGCCGAATGTCGCTGCAAGTATGGTACATAACGAACACATCTCTAGTGTGTCTCTCACTGACAGTGAAAATCAATTGTCATGGACGTATCTGGTCATCCGTCGTATATCTCAGTCAAATCAGCAGACGTGGTTGAACATTACCGTGCCTTTTGTGGAGTGTAATACTATTCTTGATATACTCTCTGCACGCCCTCCACACTGTGTTGTGTGGATTTCTAAATTTCGAAAACATGTCCTAAACTTCTATTTCCAACATTGGTAATAATATGTCCTATTTATACAATTCTGAGGGGATCTGTACTCTACATGTTTGCTTGGGCAACCTTTTATACCACTCTTTTGACATGTTAGTGTACCTTCCCCCATTTATTGGTAAGTAACTGGAAAAGCCAAAGTGGAGTCCACAATAGTTACTTATTAACCGGAATACTATGACAGAAGTTATTTTCAGAAGAAAGGGACTATGATAGATTGATCTGATTTGGCTTTAGAAATGTTGTTCTTTAATTGGATTGTCAGAAGTTTGGAGTGAATGCTGAAACTGGTAACGGAGAAATGTGGGAAGAGAAATTGGGTAAAACAGCCGCTATACTTTGTACAACTGTTTTAAGGGCGTTGCAAATTCAAGAAGTTCTTAAACAAAAAGAATTTTTCATGACAGAGAATCTATTTGACTTGTGAACAAGATAATGATTTTCAATTACCACTTTTTTCACAGTCATTTTGGTACTAACCTGGTTGGTCCAAGTCAGGAGGATAGTCGTATAAATGTGAGGGCTGGATTGAGAGCAAACTGCTGCTACGTAATGCCTAGTCGTCGTATTGACGTAACTTACGATCCCTTCTTACATGAAGTTATTTACTGATAGGTCTGTTTAACATGACACCAGCCGAATGCAAATTAATTAGCTGGGTGTTATAGGATCTAACTACTACTAGCTGAAATATCTGGCTCATTCAGACTGACGTAGGTAACTAAGGCACTCGCAATAGTCCCCAAAAATTCAAGATCTGCTGAAAACACGAAGTAATAGCATTAATTTAATTTTAAATCGAAAAAATTAGCATTGATAAAAAGGAAAATTAGCTACTGAATCCAAAAGATAATAATAAAACTGCATTGGCAGTTATGGTATAAAGACGTACTCGAATATTATTCTGGATAATGAGAGGAAATAGCCAACAGTAAAAGTTTAACGTGGCTGCCACCATGGCAATAAAGCACGTAATTTACAATATTCAGAACGCATTGTAAAACAAATAAATATACAAGTATTTTCGACTTAGATAGGTAACAGCAGATTATGTGCCAATGTGTTGCAATAAAACCCAAAAGTCTTCACATTTTTTTTTTTGTTTTTTTTTTTTTTTTTGTAGTCTATTGATCCGTCTTTTGGATTGGGACGTTAAAGTTAGATGTTGTCTGTCGGATCAGTAAGTCTTTCCGTTCCACCATCTCTCGTTCAGAATAAACATAGCACACAACAGTGAGTGCACAAACGATCTAAGTAATCCACACGTAAAGTAACACCTGTGTACGCTTTCACACTGGAGAACAAAATCAAACGACGGTGGTGGGTGAGTGTTAACACCCTGGCCTGGTATTGGGGAAGACGCGGGTTCGAATCCCATCCGGCCATCCATATTTGGGTTTTCCATGGGTTCCCCAAATCAGTCCAGGCAATGCAGTAATGGTTCCTTCAAAAGGTGCGAATTTGTGCCATCCTTTCCCGCCTCTAATGACCTCGACGTCGACGGGCCAGAAGCAAAAAAAAAAAACATCTTTTCTGGAAGTTTCGTATATAGATACCGGGTACGGTAAATATTTATTACTATCACGGGTAATAGAACGGTATCTGTAAAATATTTCAGATTATTGTGAAAGTAAGACAAGCTTCTGTTTTTACAGACACTAGTGCAAATCAGTTACACACAATTTGTACATAAGTAATGCTCATTAATTAACACAGGAATAAGATTAAGATATTGAAATGACATAAAAAACTTTTGAAGTTATTAGGTCCATCAAATATTTTTATTTCTGAGCAGCATACTTAAATCCAGTCCTAATGCTGTTATTTTTATAGTAAATGATGATATTGTGGAGTATACGAGTGACAATGAAATGCTTATGAATGCCGTATGATGTTTTGATTTAATTTTTTTATTAGTAGTGATTCAGTCTGTCGTAACACAGGAATATCAGAGATTTTAGATATTATTCACTTACATTAGTGTCATATATAGGTGTCTGTCTCGAACGTATATTTGTATGCCACATCCTTTTACTTGCGCTCATCAAAACAGAATTAGTTGTTTTAACATAACTGTTGAATTGAATGGTGTTATTTCTTAACAATGTTCACTGCCAATTGTTCAAATTACTCCTAATCCAATTTTAACCTATTACATTTTCTGTCATAACCATTCATACAAGCTATGTTCTTCGCTCTAGCTGGTGCATAATTTCCCACATAATTGAACCGACTGTTATGTGAAACCTACTACCGCTACAAACTGAATGTGAATTATAGATCGTTAACGCTAGACGGCACTTATTAACAAACGCCGTCCTATTAATGGGGACCTCGACAAAGCAGAACAATACTTCATTGTTAATACTGTTCGTAACAAATTAGGAAACCAAAAAAATATTTCAAATACCGGTGGGTCAACAAGCTATTGAATAGTCATATATCCGGCCTGTGATAAGTTTGCAACCACTTAACCGTTTAGATTATAATGTAGCCAGGATCATAGTAAAAGTGACAGATAGGACATTCAACTAGGGCATCCGCGAATCGAGTGCCACAGTTACGTTAAAGTGTAGTCATGTGCGGCTGTTAGCGTCCAAAATTATTACTGAGGTCCAGGTTATATTACAACCTAAATGGTTCAGATGTAGCAAACTCATAACAGGCCATATACATGACGATTCAATACATTGTTCATGCACTCCAGTGCAAATAAATTAAGTTAAATCTTGATTTCACTTCTGCAATTTATATCTATAAGAAGGTACGCCAACATGCCAATATTGGTTGAAGGTATTTCATGTCGTATCAATTTCTGCTGATTTTATTTATCTCATTGTAGAAATATTATTAAAATACATGACGATCCAATACATAGTTAACCCACCGCCTTCTAAACACATCTATTGTGCATATTACCGAATATCACACACTTCCAATATTGAATATGATACAAGTTTGTTCTACCCTACCTAATATGAGAACAGACAATGGCTGACCAAAACAGAGACCGTTTGATTTTGCACATGTTCATTTGCTGCTCAGTAGTGACACTGAGAGCAATCCGGTAGAAGGAAAGAAGAGAGAAAGACTCTGGGCTGGGTAGTGGTTGTGGAGAGCGGGGCAGACGAGGAACGGGCTGCGGCCGGCAGTTCTCCATCGAGCGGCCGCTTCCAATTTGGCAGCAGCACAATGTCCGTCACATCAACTTCCGGACCATAAAAGCGCGCAACCAGACGAGAGCACAGAGAAACGTTCCATTTAAAATGGAAAATAAGAAGGAAACACTCGAGGCCGTAAAGCATTCCGCCCCCTCCCCGCTGCCGGAAACAGTCGCTAGCCGCCCGCCTTGGCAATTTTTAGCATTGCTCGCCTTTCCCCCCGTTTGACAATCCGAGATCCGGCTACTGCCTGCTGGGCCCCTCGGGTTGAGGGAAAGCTTTTTAGGAAATTGGTAGCCGGCCAGGCAGAGCGGATCATAGCGCCGACTACTGTAGGGACCGGCGGCTAACTGGCTTACCTGTCCTGTCCCCAGCCGCCGCCATATCGCAAAGTGGTGGGCGCTGGACGTGGAAGAGGAATCGTCGGTCGGCCGATGGGGTGCAGTCAGCCCCGCGACTCCAGAAAATGTCCTCTCTCTGTGATCCGCAGGCCTCCCAGCCCAGTGCTGTCCTCACCATTGCCTTTCCAACTGTACTAATAGAAACTTTCTGCCGCATGTTAAAAGTTACGGGGTGGTAGGGGGTCCAACAAAAGATGTAGAACAAGGTTAAATCGATCCTTCAACTTGTCGTTTCGAAGTTTTTTATTTCAGCTAAGATATTCAGAGAATGCTGCCTTTATGGAAACGGAGGAGGGAAAGTTGGTTGTTGCCGGGAGCGTTTTAAGAAAACACCACGTCCTGAATGTTATAACCGTGCTTTACAGCTCCACCGCTTTAACGACTGGTAATCTCAACAATAGTTTAAAGCAAGATGCATTAATCTATACACTGAATTCTTTTTTATACCACCCTTTAATTTACTATTCATTTACATTCACTCAGTTAATCGCTCATTTATGTTAAGATTTTTAATATGTCCGCAAAAACATAGCATATTTTTTATTCATTTTTATATATCAAAAAGAAAATTAGAATAATATTACCCAAAATATATCACATATTTGGACCGATAAATTCGATTTAATGAAATGCTCAGATAACTAGTCAACTACCTTACGACTTTTGTTACCATAATATAATAACCGGACTGAGTCAGTGCAATTATTAAATGCTGCTACAGGTGCTTATTTGTAGATCCTTGATCCAAATATTCGACTGCTACTCACTGATGCTGAGAATAGTCTAGTACTCACTGCTTGTCGTTGCAAGATTTTCTGTCTAAAGTAATTATGATTTCTGAATATCTAGTTGTTTATCCGTTTACCATAAGTTTTTATGTCGTAGCTGATGAAAATGACGCTGATACGATCGATAATTTTCGGTATCAACCATACATATTTTGTGAGCCAACAATTACCTTCACTGGGATTTGCAGCACAATGCATAATAATTAACTCCACTTATCCTCTTAAAATTATAGTGAATGCGATCATGGGAATCTAAGTTCGTCTCATTCACTTGGAGAACGATATTTTTCAAAACAGTTTTACAATGAAATTGGAATTAAGACATAAAAAATTACCTGTATACATAAAAAACTACAATCGAAACAGTTTAGTCGGGGATTAAATGTAATGGTGCAATATTGTCTGTGTTATTGCGTACACGAAAATTTAGAGTTAAAAATCACAAAAAACAAGCTATAAATAACATTTTCCCATGTGTGTTAAAAATGTTAGCGGTTATCTACGTATGTTATACCACTACAAATTTTGAGCCAGGTTTTTGCCGTTAGTCCAGATTATTAATGAGTATTCAAAGAATGGGACTGAATAAATAGTCCTAGAAAAAATTTGACTGTATCAGTATCACAACCGAAGCAGATTTTGCTGTGATTATGGGACTATCCAAAGAAACTTCCTTCAGTTACACATACAAAGAGAAGAACACAGTAAAACAGAACAACTCTAATAATGAAATTCTTCTTTTCTTGGATAATCTTGACAGTTTTTATGAAGTAGTCCTTTATGATTATAGTTTCGTTAAGGGAAAAACTAAAAGAAAAATTAGACCGTCAAAAGCACAAAACAAAACTGAACCACTCGTAAGAAAAAAGGGCTATGTGCAGGCTTACTTAAAAAATGTTTAGCAAATATGGAAAGTAAAGGTTTCTAGTGTGAGAAATACATATCATTTTCGTACAGGCGACCACAGCAATAATCCGAGTGATATTGGCTATAATTAATAAACTACAAATACTGAGCAACCAAAAGGTAAGCATTAAATCATATTATGTGCAGAGATGTGCATTATTTGAAATACAAGTATTTCAAATACTAATACAAAATAGCTATTTTCATTTTGTATTTTAAATACCCCGATGTAAAAAGCATTTTGTATTATTTGAAATACTTTTTGAAACATATTTTGTATTTGAAAAAAGCAAAATACTTTTTTTTTTAGTTTTTTATAAATTTTTATTTCATATTGATCCTCATAATTGTTGATCTATCAATAAACTCAAACTAGTGACAACAAATTGAAATGAGAATTCGGTCTGTTGTGCAAGTAACAATGACATTGGCAATAATGAAACGTTTACAGCCTGTCCACTCCGACTTGCCTGTTGTGATGTTTGGTTTGTTGTTTGTACGCCAGTTTTGTTCACTTGCTGTTTGAAAGTCATCAAAATCTGGGTAAAACATTAAAAATAAGTTTTGTTTACTACTGTTCACTACACAAAACACTTGTCACAATATACTAAACTAACTAATAATAATATTTTATAAATTTGACGAATTGGCAAGAATTTTGCTAACATAACATTAATTTCGTACCGATTTAATTTTAATTTAGGAACAGGTGTTATATGTGGTGTAAACATAACCATAAGTTGGTTAGATCCTCCCGTAGGAGGCATACTTAGCAATTGTGTCAGAGGAAGGATTAGTGTTGCCAGGTCCAGTTTGTTAAAAATCCGGAGGAAAGGCAAAATAAAAAAAAGAATAAAAAATCGTGAATCATAATTACCAATCGGAACAGCAAAAAAAAAAAAAAAAAAAAAAAAAAAAAAAAAAAAAAAAAAAAAAAAAAAAAATTATATACCTCACGTTTATTTTATAATTTTGGCAGGACAGAGTTAATTTCTATAGGTACAAGGGTAGGTCCAAAAGTTCCCGGTCAAAGTAGGAAGGGACATTCAAAGAAATTAAATATGTATATTACTTTTGAATATGACTTCCCTTTATTGTAATACATTTTTCATAACGTGGATTAAACATAATTATTCCGTCAGAAAAATATTTCTTATCTTTGCTGTCAAAATGTTCAATTACAGCTGCCTGGACGTCTTTATCGTTGCTATACGTGAGTCCACGAAGGTCAGACTTCAGTTTAGAAAACAAAAAATAGTCACTCGTGGCCAAATACAGACTGTAAGGTGGATGAGGGAGTTCGGAGAATCCGCATTCTTTAATAATAGCCTTCACATGCATGGCAGTTTGGACAGTTGGATTGTCATGCAGGATCCTCACTCGTTTTAAAAGTTTACCACGCCTTTTCTCTTTTATGACATCTCGGAGTTTCATGATCAAGTTGCCATAGTATACTGCATTTACTGAAGTATGTCATTCTTGAAATCAAGCTTTAAAATTCCTTCGCTATCCCAAAACATAATCACCATGATTTTCTTCGTCAACTGGCACACTCTCGCCTTTCTTGGCGGAGATTCCCCCACCTGGCGCCATTCCATTGATTCTCTTTTCGACAAAGAATCGTAGTACAGTATCATGGTCTCATCACCGGTCACAATGGAATTCAGAAATGAATGTTTCTCCTCTTCCCACAGCTTCAAAATCACTCAAGCACAGTTCACTAATTCTGCTTTCTGCACTGCAGACAGAATTTTGGGAATCCAGTGTGTACTGACCTAGTTCATACCCAAACGTACATGGAGAATTCGAAGGACAGTGGTTTTCGACAAGCCCAGTCTCACTACAATTTTTTTCCTCCTGCATACTTGCGATATTTTCATCAGTGATCGCTGTCGCCGGGTGGGTCATCTTCTACGGATTCTCTGTCAAATTTAAAAAGTTTGACCCAGTGTTTCACTGTAGAGTATGAAGGATAAAAATCACCGTACACATTTTGTAGCCGTACATGGATATCAGACGGCGTACAGCCTTCTTTAGTTAAAAACTTTATTACCGCACGATACTCCTCACTTTGCATGGTGCGTACAGGTTATGTTTGGTCCTCTCTCTGATGCATGGGAACTTGCGGAGAAGAACGCAAATATGGGCGCTAGTGTCTCAAAACTTCACCTTTCAAGTGCGGCAATTCAAACTTTTGTACCCATCCGCTAAGTAGGTCAGGTCGGGAACTTTTGGACCTACCCTCGTATCTTTCTGTCATATTATAAGAACTTATTAGTCTTATTACTCGACATTATAATAAGTCCGGCTTGTTGAGTAGGATAAGTAACAAAATATTATGGAGAAAGTTGTGCTTTGTAGTTAAATTTTAAGTAATTTTATGCTATTAATAACTATAAAGTATTTATTTTTTATTAAACTGTTTTGTATTTGATTATACTGCTTTTTCATGGTTTTGTTTTTTATAGTTATAAGATTCGCCAAAAGACAAACTGAAGTTGGTTTTAATTTATTTTTTTTTTGTTATCTTTTTCTGCACTGTTTCCTTCACTACGTTTTTAATGTTACAAACATCCTCACAAAGTTTATCCACTTCTCAAAACGGGTTAATTTTTGGTTTATCTCTAATATCAACGATTGACCCATAAGTTAAAGAGTCATCTTGCTAACAAAATGGCTTGAATAAGTCGAATTTGCTTTTTTTTCCTTTTTGATTCTGGCTTTACGCCTCGACGACGTCGATTTCGTTAGAGGCAGGAAAGCACTGAGGGCAAGGAATGGGTAGGAATTTTGCCGTGGCCTTTTGTACGGACCATCCCGGCATCGGCTTGTAGTGATTTGGGGAAACAATATTGGTTTAATTGAATGAGTGCTTGGTTTCTACATCTCATAATTCAAATATTCTCCGCGACACGCACAACAATTTTTTTTATTTTTGAAACTGTTTCATCCGAATTTTTTAAAAATAAATCTTATATATTTAAACGAGCAATTCTTTTATATATATATATTAGGGACATTTTTGAACAAATAGTTGTATTAAAATCCATGAAATAAATAACATACAGAATAAATGAACACTAAAAGTATTTTATTTTAATAAAAATATTTTGAAAATACCTATTTTGCATTTTGTATTTAAAAACCTACATCTTAAACTATTTTCCATTTTGTATTTGAAATACAAAAAAAAAAAAAAAAAAAAAAAAAAAAACAAGAAGGTGTTTATATTTTGTAATTAATTGCTTTTTTAAAACTATTTTGTACATCTCTGATTATGTGTGAGGTGTGATATTTAATGTGACTATAACAAGTTATTTATTAATTAAAATAATTAATTAATATAATAAAGTTGCAAAAATGTATATGTAAGTTTGAGGAGAAACAGTAAAATTAAAGCAATACAATGCATTATAAAACGGGCAAACGTATTGAATAAGCAAGAAATAGAACTATAAAACAATTATAGAAGAGATACTATTTAGAGAATAGAATGCATTAGAAAAAATATTCAGCTCGAGGACACCAGTATCAATGATTTAGAAATTAAATGTACCGGAAATTGAGGAAGTTGGAAAATTACAAAGTATTATAAAAAGAAACGTTTATGTAATTTATAGATAATATATGTATATACATATATATATTTATAGCTCAATAGATTTAAATGAAATTTGGCATGAAGTAAATTGTGTGCGAAATGATCTAGGATAGTTTATATCCCTCAAAAACGAATAGTTCCTTACGAAATTGTCATTCAAACATAGCAAACTGCAAAGAGTTTTCTACTTCGTACACGGCAGTTTCATGTTTACTCTTTGCTTATTATGAACATCACAAACTCTTGTTATCAGAAATAAAATAAAAAATGTTCTGATATATGCATTTATGTGTTTAGTTTAAAAGTGCTAAAACTGATGCATTTGATAAATAATATTTAGGAAGCGGGAAATATTAATCTGTACTTAAACTTATTTTTTTTTTAAATCATACTGTCGGTACGTTCACGAAGAGACGTCTTCTGTTGCGTACATGAAATGGGATATCCCCTCAGGTATCACACCGTAATTCAGTTCATAATATATGCGTCATAATATACGTGAAAAATCAAAGCACGAAAAAAAGTGGTTCAATGTAAGTGACAAAAAGATCGTGAGCGAAATATTTTTGTATGTTCATCACAAATATGTAACGGTTTCGATTCCACCTTAGTTCAATTTATTTCCTGTGTGTATTTTTTTCTACTATACACTCTCTGTAACATTTCAAATTATTTTTACCAAAATTTAAAAAAAAAGATAACAACCTTTTTCGTTTTATTCTCCAAAATTTTTGTAGAAAGCATTTCATATAGTAGCCTATAATAAACAAAAGTGTTTTTTTGTTTACTGTTTAATATGCGGCAAATAACTATTAATCCTTCACTAAAACGAATGTATTTAATGGTCAAAGGTAGACACTTTTTGTTTTAAGAAGCCATAATTGGAGTAGTTTACATCATGATACACGTCGTCACTAGTACAGTGCTTATGAAAACACTTTATTTATAATTAATAATTTATTTATTTATTCATCGTATGATTATTTATGAGATACACAATAGGAAATGTACATATCACAAGCTAGTACAATTTCATATCTCGAGATATAATTAATAATAATAACTCCTGCTGCTTCATGCTATAAACAAGAACATTCTGGTCCAGGCAGCATTTCAACATAGCCGCTATCTCCGCTTATATTACCACTATAAAATCAAACGATATGGACACATCTTAACCCATTAAACGCATCGTAACTAATTTCGAGTAGAAGCAACATGTTCTATATCAGGATTCCTGATTAGCTTAGCATAAATTATCACAATTAATTTTATTATACACCTTCAGTACGAATTTGCAGCTGGACTAAAGCACGCACACTAACACATCACTGTATCGCGGTGTAAACGTGACCTGCAATATTATCGTAAGCTGTGTTAAGAATTATAATGAATTCTGGACTTTCCATTGTACATCGTAAGTTACGAGCATTTTAGTATCCAATTTTAAATTACGTTACTTTAACAACTGTCATGATGCCAATGCCATAGTTGATGTGACAGTAAGTACTTCCACCCGTATTCATTATTTACTTTGCCTTTATGATCGGCATATTGCAAAGGTAATTTTCAGTCAGTTTTTAGCGATTGATTTGATATCACGATCTATAATTGTGGGACAAGTTTATATCGCAGTTTATGACGTCAGTAACATTCAATATAGCGAATTTTGCAATCTTCTCAGAATAATGAAGAACATGTTTATATATATGTTTGTTTGATGTTCTCGCGACAATATTGGCGGAGTTCGTGATTTCGTTGAAATACAGCCTGAACCAGAATGACAACTGAAACTTTATTAGTAATTTAAGCTGCTTTGATGAGAGCCAATTTAGAGACATGTATCGCGTTTTACATATATTGTATCAAAAGATCAATAATAATTGTTCCAGGGCAGGAAATATAAATCTGTACTTAATCTAAAAAAAAAATGAAGTCGGTAAGTTTGCAAGAAGATGTCTTCAGTTGCGGACATGAAATATTGTAACATCTCAGGTAACACACCGTAATTCCTTTCATAATAGATGTGAAACATTTAAATTTGAAAAAAAGTGCTGATTTCCAAGGAGCTACATTAACGAATCAAACAAAGATATATATAAACATGTTCTTCATTATTCTGAGAAGATTGCAAAAAAACTTTTCCATCGTTTGACTCCTTTTATTTCAGAGGTACCTTGTAGCCGATTAAAGATTAAACAAAAACAAATTTGGACTTAGGAAAAACGTAAGTCCCATCTAAAAATCGAATAATGGTGTTAGTGCTCATAAATAACACTTTCAGTATATACGAAGAAAATGTTTAAATATTTATACTATTAAAAACAAAATGATTATACTGGGTGAATGATTTACTATACAAATTCTGTGGCTGTAAAGTAGTTATGAGGGAAGAACGTCCGTTAAAAATAATTGCATACCTATCAGAATCCTATAAGCGTGATCCCCGACTTACACATTGCGATAACTTTTAATGTACAGTGGGTCAGTGCGGAGCGTAAGTATGAAATACTGCTCGTCTACTCATGATACAACTTGAGACGTGTGCTAGGCAATACGGCCTGGTATTAAAAAGTCTTTGGGTAGCAACCGACCCAGCCGACAGCGCTTTTAAAGGAAAGTATGGCAGTCGCCTCCAATAAGCTTTTCATACTGTCGGACTTGATATATCGGTATATTGACCTAAAACTGCTGACAACAAATAATCGATTAAAAGTTTTCGCGAACTGGCAGCCACTTGGATTTTTTAGACAAAAATGCTTTCTGGGCTATTTTATATAAACATTACTGAAATATGTTTAAAATTGCTCTGTGTGGAGCCATCGCAATAAAAAAAAAAGGCGCGAGTGCTCGTCGTAGGCGTAACATTTGCAGAAGCAGTCCCACCGACTTAACCTCAAGTTATCCTGGAGGCAGGGGACCAACTGGTGGAGTCCTTTTGAGCAATCTTTATCAACACTTCAACTGAGTTTTATTTACAGTTGTTCGGCGCCAAAGGGGGACATCTAGATCGCACCCACCCAAATAGTTGACTACGTATACTGCAGAACAAATCATCTAAAAAATATTACACTACAAAAAATAAAAAAATAAGATTCCAACAGTGAGTATGTAATGGTTGTTATAAAAAATCGAAAAATTTCATTTGTTATAAAACTTCCTGGAAAAAATTAATTTTAGTAGTTTGATATCTACTGTGAAATTTCGTAAGCTCATTCACTCACCTCGATAGCTATGGGCTGGAGAACCCTGTCACGTGTCAGCCTTCGCTCACAAAACAGCGACCAGAGATACCATTAGAAGAAATTCGTAGTTATATCTACAATTTAATAGATTACCAACTGCTACCAACAAATTAATTGTCATAATACACTAATTAAGTTTGATTTTCATAGCGTTTTTGCGGCTGAAAAAACGTGGATCGGCTTTTCAGTAACATGTTACTAATTAAAGCAACTTAAAAAAAAAAAATTACTCGTAATCTCTGCTGTAATCACGAATGCCAATTGCCATTCCGGCTTAGGATAAATTTCAGTTTAATTACAACTTTCACGAATGTTGTTGCTTGACCAAAATTTATGCATTACAGTTTATTTGCTTTTTAGGTATTTTACTGACAACTTTCGTTATTGGTCTTTATTCGTGATCACTGTATGTGAGTTATTGGGTTATTTTAAGTGGAAATCAGACCAAATGTGTCACCGAATCGACTATTCTTGAAACTTATTTCTGCGGAGTTGCTCAACTGTTTCATAATATGGAATGTGTATAAAGTTCTCTGGCCGCCACAGATACTTATGACCAATGTTTACATTATGAGCGTTTGCCCAGTCTCAATAATAAACAACGTGATGCTTTTGAAGTAAACATGATTTTTTTTTTTTTTAAATTTTGCAGAGTGAACTTTAAGGGTCAAATAGAAGTCAAGTTCGTATTTAAGAAAGGTCGAGTGTATGACCTTTGAAACAGTTACACGATAGTGCGATCGTTCCTGTCCGTGTTTAATTCCTACCTCTATTAATGCTTATAATTCGGGAAGTTAATTCAATAGATGCAAATGTGTTTTTTTTTAATTTCTAGTAAAATGGTCTTATTATTAGTTTAGGTTTCACTAGATTCTAAACTGAACTGATGCAATCACATTTCAATTCTTATGCAGTTAAATCTCTGTCCACATTCTAATATTTGTCACCCTCCACAGTTCTTACAAAAACTAACAAAATTAAATAGGGTCTGAAGTGTGATATTGGTTCCAGGACATTAAAAGTCTGTATTAACGTTGAGGGGGACGTGTTCCTGTATGGTTACTAATAACCTTGTTTCGAAATGTGGTGAATTTAAGACTGTTTGCTGACGAAACGTTTGTACGGTTAAAACCCATTCAATGTGTGATGATTTACTGTTCATAATGTTGTTAAAGGTGGAGACTCTTAAACCTTTCCTGAATTTTATATCTTCTTTTTTTTTTTTTTTTAACAGCAAAATGTCATTAGTAAAATTGGCTGCAGAAATATATGCAATGTCCTACGAAAGTAGCTTGATCTCGTAAAACTGTAACGTTTGACTGACTTAATTTTCGTTGTGCAAAATGTGAATAAACTTTCTCATTATTTTCTGTTATTTTTAAAAGGAATTAAAGTGTTATAGTTAGAAATTCTGATCAGAAATTTCAGATGGGACCAGACTTAGACTAGGAAAAACCTGTATCAGTTTGTATCTGTATTAAAGCCATCACCAGCCTAGCCAGCTTAATAACTATTCGACAGAGTGTTATGTTTAGCCCGTCGATTCACATCAGAACTGATTACAAACTAGATAAAGTGTGCTTTGTTGTACGCTTCGACACTCGCTTGTTGCTTCTTTAGACGAATTATTGGGAGACGTTGTAAATGGGAATACTTTTCATCACCTAGCGCGATGAACGAAGCACGGTTTAATAGGCACCACGTATTATCAAGTCTGCCAATACGAGACTTTTTTCTCTTCCGCCCAGCTCACAATCCGTGAATTTTATCATCTGGCTTCTATACTGGGCGCAGCAATCAAGTTGATGCGTGTAAACTGGAGTCCATTTAATTTGTCTCACGTTCCAGTTAAACTTTTTTTCATGGTCTCATTCGTCTCATTAGATCCTTTGAATGCTATCAGAACACGCGTGATGTACCTACCCAGCTGGAAAAAAGAAATTAGAGTGAGAGTTCGCGAGTCGTTTGGGAACACCCAGTTCTCGTCAGCCCGTTGTGTGCTATGCTGAGTTTCCACAAAGGGCTCCGATTGCTGAAGGCAACATCAGCGCGGAGCATAGCTCGTCGGCAAAGGGCTGCGTGGTGCGAAGTGGCGGTTTCTACCTCCCCTTCCCGCTCCCCCCTCTTTTGCCCACATCCTCACAAACACATACACGCTAACTCTCGCAAGCGCACACAAGCTCCCGCACCTGCCTGGCAGACAAGGAGAAGCGTTCCGTGGTGCGAGGAGGCCAAATTGAACATGACAAACGAGATTACAGCCTCTCCGCCCGTTTCCTCTGGACCCTCTCCTCTGCCCCCTTTTGTAGGCTGGGGTGGTTCCCGGGCTGCTGTCGAAAATCCTCAACGTCTAGATGCCGGCGATTTCTCACCCCAGCCGTCTGCAACGTGTTTATTTTTTGCCGTGGCACGTTGGGTTTCGTCAGCGCAGTGCAGTCTGGGTCCGCCTCACCGCCGGGAAACACGAGATGCAATTACTGGCCCGCCACTCCTCCACTCCTTGTTGTCGCTCTGACGTCATCGCCCAGATCGGATCGCTGGCGCTCCTTGGGAGCAGCCGAGGGAGATACAGCACGCGCGCGCACCTGCTGCCTACCCACTAGGGGCAGTGTCCGGGCTGCGAGAACAACTTTGCACAGAGAACAAGTGTTGCGCATGTGTATTCCAGATTAATGAAACAGAAGTTAAAAATAAAGTTGTCCTTCATTGGTTTTGAAGCTCAAACTCACTAGGAATGTACTAAACTGATTCAAACTGGATAAACCATTCATTAAGCTACCGTCCTACCCTTTCTAAAAACTTTAACAAAATTCAAATGATTTAATTGCATAGTTTCAGCATATTTATTATCACAGGGCAGTTTAATTAAAGTTCTTTCAATTCACTTTTGTTTATGACTGAATGATGATTTATCGGTAAACATGTCTCATTCAAGCAAATACCATCCCACCCTAATCAAATTTTATGGGAGACGTTTAGACTCACGGCAAGCACTTCTAAGCATTTCTTCATTAATTAATGACGCTTGTATTCACATTGGTTTCTCCTTTCTTCTTTTTTACAAATGGCGTATTCCCCCTCATTCCTCCATGTATCTGATTTAAGAGTAAATAACATTTGTTTTGCAGTCTAGCACATCAAATTTAATTTTTCAAATTCTCTTGTCGTTTTTGTAGCGAAAATTAGTTTTTGTTATTTTCTTAGTGTTATTATAAAAGTACAGAATTTCCTTGTTCATTAAGTTCATGTTCATATAAATTTATCCACTGTCTGCTGAACTGTTCCAGATATAGATGAAAATAATAACTGAATTTTTATGGTTTTATTGTTTATTGCTTTACGCCTCGTCGACGTAGAGGTCATTAGAAGCGGGAAGTTAAGGAATGGGAAGGAATTTGGCAATGAACTTTTGAAGCAAGCATTCCGGCATTAGCCTAGAGTAATTTGGGTAAACCATGGAAAATCCAAATCTGGGTGCCCGAATGCAGATTAGAAGTCGCGTCCTCCCGAATGGAATGCGAGGCCAGAGCTTTACCGCTCACTCACCACGCTCGGTATATTTTTGGCTATTTATTCTGTCAACCAAATAAATATCAGATGTCATATTGTTTTTTTTTTTTATTGTAACAGCAATTCGTAAGAGCTTATGAATCAATAGCTTTGTATTTTTCTTAATTCATATAGGTTTATTTTTAACATTTATTTTCAATAATTATGTATCATTTTATATATTGTCATCCATGAATAGATTTAGTCAACACTGAAGATGACGCTAAAAGTTATTTTCACTGTTAAAAAAAAGGAAATTAAAAAAGCAGAGAGATGTATTGAAAACTGAGAAATAATGTCTGCTCTACTATGTACACATCATTCGGCGACTGAGACTTTTATACTTGTTTGGTTTTAGAAGCAGTTCAGAATGCTGAATGTTATTTCATTGAAACCTGTTTGGTCGTGAAGTGAGATGTAACTTCAGTTTATTATTACCGATTTATTGAAGTCGATATAAATGAGTATTTTTTATTGTTTTGTTGTGAAAGGGAGTTGTCCTTACAGCAGCGCATTTATTGTGTCATTCTTTCATATTCAAGAAGGGTTAGAAACATTTTGATATTGAGTATATCACTAAAATAAATTCAGTTAACTAATTTGATCCTTAAGCATCAACTGCAAAGTATTTATTCAACTGTGCTGCGATATTTGTGAAACCACCACGAATCTGTATCGCTCTAGCAGTAACAGAAAAAGTTTATATCTCAGCTAACAGCTGGAAACACCGGGTCACTATATAATTCACCATTTCTATTTTCGCTCCTATTTACTGTGGTTTATCTTTGCTTACCGCCAATGCACATATAGTTGACAAAATACTTTCAGTTGCTTTTCTACTATTGTAAGTATTTTCCATCCATCGTGTGATTACTAAATAACAGTGCTACTAAAATTCATAGACCTTCGTCATTTCATTAGTAAATGACTCAGCAGCAGTAGTCGTGGAATACAGAAAAAGAAATTTAATAAATCTTGTGGGAAAATAAGGAAAAACACAGAAGATTTATTTAGAAGAAATATCAGAAACAGAAACGTGTTAAAATGATAATAATATTTATAACTTGATCTACCTCTGTACGCTCCATTGAGTTCTCCTCCGAACTTATATTGACATATGCTCTGTTCAGGTGAAATGTCTGTTTTATTATCTATTAACAGTAATATTTTCTTAGTTTTTCTTGATTTTTAACATTAGATGCAAGTAAAAGAAATAATAAGTCTACGTAAGTGTAAGTTTCATGTTTTCAATCTGTTACACTGCTGGTTATAAAGTAGCACACAGGTCGGCAACACAATTTTTGTTTATTCTGTCTACTTTTACCGAATAAAACTTACATATGTGGCATAATAGTATTCTCCAGAGATGAGGTGTACAGCACAACTGAACCAAGAGATGCCACTTGTCCTCTCTCCTAAAGAGCGAAGACCTCGGCTGGTGCTGAATCGTTTGATGAACACCAGTCGCTTCGGAGGAGTAAATCTGCGGAAACTGCCACTCCGTCTTGTATTTCTCATGAGTCAGCTCCCGCCCCGTACGCTTTATGTGTTTACCTATTTTTGTGTGGCAGACGAGTAGGGGTGGCGTTCGCATTTGGAATACTAACGCGTTGGTAGCTGCGGCGGTCGCCTGAGTGATGGCTGGCATTGATTCCGCCTATCCCCGCGGCCCCCTGCCTTCGGGGTCCGGGCACGTTATTCGCGTCTTCGCTGGCATCAAAAGCGTCCTCGCACCATCAATTCTCGCGCCTGCCCGGCCTACCACCCACCCACTCCTTGCTGCCTTGCCGGTTCCCATCTCTCTCTTTTTTTCTCGCTCCAGTTTGTGGTGTTTCTCTTTTTTCTGCCTCCCTCTATGTAAACTTTATTCTGAAGTCACCGGGAAATGGCTGCTACTGCCGCCAACAGCCAGTGCTCTGTGTGGACGTTTTTGACTTGCAGGTTCGCCAAGTCGCAGGCGGCCTGCTCTCATTCAGAAAGGAAGATTGCTCAGTCAAGCGGAAGTTCAGTCCTACTACAAAGAGAACAAACCACCGATTTAACGAAAAATGATGTCGGTGTGTGACTTGAAGTGTTCTTTAGTAATTTCAATTCTTGAAATGAAAATGAGTGTAAGGACCTTTAACTTAACAATCTGTATTAGATTTTAGCATTAAACTGAATCTGTTTACTTGAGTAAGATGAATTGTTTAGATACGCGAAGTATGTTCGAAAGGGAAATATTTAATTTTGGTAATTTAAGCATTCTATAAAATCTTTAAATTAATTAATTACAGGTCATGAGAATGACGGTTATTTATTCCAACATTCAGATAACTTAGCACAAAAATATTGTCCATCATCAAACATTAATTTTATAGTTAGTTCAACAGATAACTGTAAATAACTTAAAACAATTGCAGTCTCCGTAGCTTCAGTGCAACTCAAACTCAACTGTCACGTTCACTAGCTTTCGTCTATGTAAGTATATTGACGTTACTAAAGAAATAATTCAAGGATTACCGTACACGAAATGTTGCATCATCTTGAAGAAATATTAGTTTATTTTACGATGAATATTTAAGCTAGTTTCAAGCAATTTTCTCAGTTTTTCTGATTGCTTAAATGAAATTCCAAGATATTCCTGATGTATCGCCAGTAATAGATGATCGTTTAATAATCAAAACATCAAATTACTAGACGAATATACTGCCTTGAAATCATTGAAGTGATCTCATTGTTAATAATACTGTATATCTCTAAAAGACTGTATAAACATTTTTTAGTTTCTGTAACTTATGTTTTGTCTTTATATTTTACCAAACGCCAAAAAAAAAATTGATTCTTTTAGGCATTGCATTCTTAATTCAAGAATTAATGCTCAATATGTCAAAAGAATTACGGTTTAGCTTCTGAGTTCTTTTATGGCATAGGTTTTGGTATTAATAAAATAGCCTCGGACTGATAGCCTTATCAAAATGACAATCTATTGGTACGTTAAGAGGGCAGAATTACTGCCCTCAACTTCAACCAATTGAAGTCACACTGGAGTATTGCTTGCATGACGGCGCCAAGGAATCGGTAGAAGTCATTTGTGGAACTTAGGCAGTGTCGTTATTCCCGATTCTACACCGTACTATGCTGCTGATTGACCTCCGGGTTCCAGGTTCCACTAAGCTGGTATCCAAATCCATATTGACTAATGAATATGATGTACTGATTTCGATAGCTTCCAAAACGACGCTGACCCAAAAAACTCTGTCACGATTAGCTTTCTCGTGTCTTCAAATACTGTGTGACGGCACCACTGATTATTATTATTATATAGCCTATATATTTTATTTTTTTTCCACCGAGCGTAGTGGGCGATCGGTTAACGCTCTGGCCTCGCATTCGGGAGGACGCCGGTTCGAATCCTCGTCCGGGCATTCCGATTTGGGTTTTCTATGGTTTCCTCAAATCACTCGAAGCTATGCCAGGATTCTTCCTTCAAAAAGCCATGGCCGAATTCCTTCCCGTTCCTTGTCCCCAGTCCCATCCCGCCTCTAATGACCTCGACGTCGACGATGCGTAAAGCCATAAGTAAAAAATAAGACACACTGATTTTTTTCTTCCTGACACGAATACTTCTTGCAAACCCCACACATTGCTGAACAATACACAGTCGGGTTCACCCGATGTAAGCCCGCTATATAAACAATAAGTTTTTAATCTTTGGGAGTGGTTTGAAAAACGTCTAAACTATATATTTGCTCAACATTCAAACCTCTGAATGCATGCATGAAGAGAAGGAAAGTATGATTCTTGACGTCAACGGGATTTTTTTGTCTTCGTCAGGTTGGAATCATTATTTGCGAATGTTACACGGAGATAGTATAATTCAGCTGCAATGTAGTCTTTGTAATATACTAGGGTGATTGGGACGGTGATTCGTTTCGCAGGGTAGTGACAGCTGTCGGCGTTAAAAAAGAAGTAGGTATTGGTAGGCTTATAAAAAACCAAGTGCCCCAATGTCCCATCAGTACGGTTTTTTAATTTTTTTTTATAATATATAAACACATCAAGAAGTGACAAGCAACAAAATAATCCGATAGACCGACTTCAAATGTGCCAAGAATTGGTACATGCTGTTTCAACCACGTTGTCATATCACAAATGTGTCGTCAGTGATTCTTCCTTAAATATCCCCTTGAAAACATTTGTAACCACCAGTGATACTAGCAAAATCATTACTAATCCATCCACCTGTTATGGTCCTTCACAGTGGAATCAGTTTTTTGACAAAGATCAATAAAGTTTTGATCAAAATACTTTCTTGAAATTTTTAAATGTGAAATAAGGGGATATCACATCTAAACTCACCATTAAATCACCAAATTCTTAAAAGATCTAAAAAAAAAAACTCATTGGAGTTTCACGTATGATGATGACTCTTCCGTACTAGCCGACTAAGAATATATTTAAGGTATTTGGGCAGCAAGTACATTGGTCTGTCTACTTCACTTAAAATATGTCGCATTGGAGCTCCTTCATAATTCACTTTTGGATAGCCGTATGACCAAGGGAACACTGAAGTACAGGATTGTAGGTATCTTGTCAAGTGGACCAGAATATGTCGAAAGCTTTATGTACTCTCCCACCACTCCCTACATCATTTAAATTATTAATGGAGCATCTATAAGCCAGACTATGCTTAGAAATAAGACCTGTTGCTTAGTGCGCACATGCTAGTAACCGTACTTTTTGCTTTTTTTTTTTTTTTTTTTTTTTTTTTTTTTTTTTAGTGGTTTCCGAGTGGCAACGGGAACCAAATTGTCTTCATCAATCCAAACACGCTCTTAAGTTACTATTAATGGCCATTTCTGTTAATAATTTTGATATAAAACTAATTTTTTGTGCAACCAAAAGCTTAACATTGGATATAAATATCAATACTGAGATTCATACATACAAATACGTCAAACGAAAGTAATAAAATTAAAGAATTATATGTAAATTTTTTAATTTATTATTTTTTTAAAACAAAAATATGTAATTATAATTTGAATAACATTACGTTTTATATTAGACAGTGTTTCGTCAAATTTTCGTGTTATTTTATGATATTTATATGTTTTGTTTCTTTGGATTGCATTAAGGACGTTTTAAATGATAAAACATTAAGGCGTTATTAATTTTAATCGCGTAACAAACACCGTACGACTAATACGTCATAAGAGTGGTTTACACAAATTACGCTATATCCATAGCTACTTTTAGAAATTTACTAAATAGATTTTTACAGTAGTTTAGCGGTTCTTGCATCACACAAACATTCCGTTTCGGTGATAGATATAGTTATAGATCTAACTTCATCTACTTCAATTATTTTTAGGGTTCTGCAAACAATGGTAAAAATTCATTGCTCTTAAATTCATCAGAACCATCTGATCACGTGTCACAACATCGTATTTCTGCCATATTTCACTGCTTTGTGATGAAATTTTACAGAACTGCATCTCTCTTTTTTTATTGAAAAAGCCATCCGTGTGCAAATAAAAAAAATGTAAATTTGATACCAAAAAAACCCAATAGAGACAAAAAAAATTCCATTAAATGTGAGTCCCTAGAGCCGCTAGAAGTGTTCCCCTTTTTTTCGCCCTCCACCTGAACCTCTAATTCTCCAATCGTTTGACTGTAAAAAGTTATACTTATTCAAGTTATTCCCTCACCCTACTATTGCGAACGCCCTTCTGCAGTGAGACAAGAAACTCGTACATTTATTTTTCCTTATAGTTTTACGCCTCATCGACTTTAAGAGACATAAAGGCGTAAAGGACTGGGGGCAAGGAACGGGAAGAAATTCAGCCATTGCTTTTTTAAAGGAACCATCCCCGAATTCGCCTGGAGAGATTTCGAGAAACCATAGAAAACCAACATTGAGATGCCCGGACGGCGATTTCAAACCTAGTCCTCCCGAATGCAAGGCAAGAGTGTTGCCACTCACCAATAATGCCCGGTCGCATATTTCTAGTCAGAAACAAAGGCTTATCTTGTGGCGTCAATATGCTAACGACAACTAGATGGCCCACGGACCTGCCTCTGATAATGCAGGACGCAAGATGATCACCTTACTTACCATCCTTTCAATATTAACTCATCTCACTTCAGACAAATTGCTCACACTTGATGAACTGACTGAGCGCATATTAGTGATATCAATCCAAAACAAGCCTTTAAATGAATTCAATTTAAATTATAAAAATATAGATGCCAATATTATCAATAAAAAAACATCTACCGATCGTGGTTGGTGATCGGTAACGCTATGGCCTCGCTTTTGGGAGGACACGGTTTCGAATCCCGGCATTCAGATTTGGGTTTTCTATGGTTTCTACAGATCATTCCAAGTAAATGCCGGGATGGTTCCTATAAAATGCCATCGCCGAATTCGTTCTCCCTGTCCTTTCCCATCTTTAATGATCCCGACGTCAACGAGGCGTAAAACCATAAGCAAAAAAAAAAAAAAAAAAAATCTGGTTACTACAATTTCTGTATGATAGGCTGAACGAGGCGTTGTGTGTGCGTGTTATTGTAGTATATGACAGATAAAACTCACCTCAGGCATAGTACACAAGACTTTTCACATGTACCCTCAACGTCTACACCTACTGCAACTACTAGTCGGGATTGACTACCCTACAATATTAGCAACAACCATACTGGTATATGTATTCCACTGTTAGAAGTATCACAACGATTTTCGTTTGTAACTTTCAACCCGGTCGTTTTCATGTCAGGAACTCAAACTGATACATTTACCCTTCTCGATCATCCCTGAATATTTGTTACACCGTCACGGAATCACCCTGTATACTTGCTATGACATTTCTGCATCACTATGATAGCTGTAAATTAACATGCAATCCAACAGAAATTCTAATTCTGTTATATTGTTGTAGTTAATTTCTAGTAACCATGATGACAGTAAGTGTAACAGAATTAACTTAGATTACCTTAATAGCGTTTTCCAAATGCCGACTTTAAATTTTAATGCCTTGTGTTATTATTGAATTATATTAGACTTCTTTTTAACTGCATATTTTTTACGAAGCCTATTAACTCGATGTTTAAGTCAAAAATTTTCTGATTAACATTTTCTCAGTAGTATAAATAATAGGATAGAAAGCTTTGTTGTAGAGTATTTCAGGGGAAGAATAATAGTCTATGGTACATACTAGGGTGCCGTTCTGTTTCAGTAAAGTCTGAACAGATCCAATAATCTGAGAAGAGCAGCCGCGTAATGCAAGTTCCAGCCGGCGCCGCAGCCGCTGCTGCCACAAAAATCCCGTGCCCAGTGCCTCTGGGTCCGGTGCGTTGCTACGCGCCCACCGAAGGCATTTTATTGGCCCATTAAGCGAGCTCGACGGTCGGCTGGCTAAGGCGCCGAGGCGGCAAGAAGTGTACACAATGCATAATGCATGCGGCCGGACCCGTACAGGGCCCCTGTCACTTCTTGTGGCCGTTGCAGCTGTCACACGTCACAACACAGTGAAATCGGGAACTCTCCACTCTGCTCCGAATCATGCCACGGTGCTGTTTCAGGCAACGTCAGCCTCAGGTCGAAACTATTAGCACTATCAGTATTCCTTATACCCCAGATACAGATAAGCTTATTATGTAAGCAGTAACCAGCTCTCCTAAATAACGTGAGCCATTTTTTTTAAATCTGATTTTTTTTGCTGTGATATCAAACATGTTCCGTACTGTTCGTAGGTATCAAATAAATACAAACATCTTTGGTATTTGTCAAAAGAATAAACTGATATGTTACTACTGTGATACTATTAATGATAAGATTGAACATTCAGTAGTGAATTTATTTCTAACAATCAAGATTAAATGTTGAAGCACTAATTAGTTAAGCACCATCATATAGAACAAATTGTTAACAAAATATCCGTTCAATATGAAAGGAGAAAAAAAATAACATTTATAAACATGTATGAAAACGGAATTCAATTAAAGTGGACAGCAATGAGAATCTTGAGACACGACATTGAGTTGTAAGGACTTGGTTATAAGTACAGCAAGTAGGCCACAATTTGTTAAGTTCCGTCGAAACAGAGACGTTACGGTGTGGAATTTGAGGAAACAAGTTCCTTACAAGGATTCTTTATGTGGTTTACGACGGTAATAATACCATTTCAGAATGATGCTGCAGAGCCAGGGTAGTAGTTGATCAGCACATGTGTGTGTGCCCCCAAGAGGTTTTGTCCCACCAGCATCAATATGATGCATACTTAACTGACTTGAGGCCAGATAATACTAATTGATATGGCGGACAATATAAGGACACTTCAAAATCGATAAAAGTTAATTTAAAAAAGAAATTGAAACTTTGTAAATGAAAATTTCAAAATACATGTCAAGAAAATGGAAGCAGAACATATGCAACGCAGAATTCGTCGAAACAAACCCCCTTGTTAATAAGAGAGTTTTCAGCTCTACCGACCGAGGAAGAAAACAGAATGAAGGATAACCATGTGAGGCCACCTTTTGGAGGTACCCAGTGGTGCGGGGGAGAGCGTTACGGCTACGGAATTTCAGGACGTAACAACTGAAACACAATGATACCACAGTCGAGCAGCTTGAGCTATTTTACTTCTGTAAACCTCCTCTGAAAGGTGTATTGCAGCAGTACGGTACGGAGTAGAAGTTTCTGTTGTGTAGTTTAATAAATTGTTTAGCACCTGAGAAACTAATATTACTTTATCTTGTGTACCTAAATAAAATGATAGGTAATAAACAATTATTGTTGTTCCTCTTGCTATTTGCGTAACTGTGACTACTACTAAATCCCGGTTTTTAGTTTCTGATGTAGAACTCTAAGCACGATTGCGAGGATGAAGAGTAGTTGGATTTTTGGTTCTCCTGTCCGCGATGTAGTGTTTGAAATGTAATGCGTTGAATGTTCACTTGCTTCTCAAGAAAGAAATTAATAAATTATGAGGTGCAATTTCATGGTGACAGAATTTCTTTTTGTCATGGATGTACATATAATTGAGCGCGGAATTCGAAACACAGAGTTTTATGGCATATCTCAGGTGAAAACAGCATACCCTCTTGTATTACTTTGGTTTTCAACTTAAGACACTAAAATTCGAAAGTAAGCGCTTTAATCAAATGGCTTATAAACCACTGAAGGATACAATATTGTGTTGACTAACATGCTCAAACATGACTATCCAAAGTTGTACTACCATACTCATATGTATCCGACCAATCTGAATTGCTCATCGCTATATTTCCTCCAAAATCTTATTCAACCCTCCCTACACTTCTGCTTACATATTCCACTAATTTGTACGTGGTTAACTAACATGAATATCCAAAATTGCGACTCACCCTCCAGCAGAAAAACGTGATATATTTTGACATATTTGTTTTACAAACGAAAATATGAATAATTTTTCGTTTATAAAAAAAGTTGTGCAGACATTGAATGCACTTCAATTTAGTTTATTAAAACATTTAATAGAAATTAGTGTCCATATAGAAAGTGACCGTTTTCAAACAAAGTGTTAATTTTTAACAAACGATAGGGTCACAGGAAAGGAAGACTTTATACATACCATTTTTGATTTAAAATAACTAATTAATGATATTAAAAATCAATATTTGCGATGTATAACTATTCTAGGTATAGATAAATAATTGACAAATAATTACCGATTTTTTAAGTTATTTAATTTTATGGTCTGGTATTAAGACATGTTGTTCTTTTACTACTACATGCAAACTTTTTTTATAAACATGCAGAAACACATATAACTAAATTGCTACTGTCGCTAACATGAGATGTCGCCAACACAGTTTGAGTTGGCAGTATTTTAGCAAAAAAAAACTTATTTTCTTCTATCATTAAAACACGAAGAGGGTTCAGTAGATGAAGACTCAACTTCACATAGTCTTGTCACTTTTTATGGTTTTAGTGTTGTTTTATAAGCAGGCAAAGAACAAAAAACTAATACGGATTTTTCGCCAAAGCTATATTCTGTGGGTGCTACTATTAAAACTCAAACTACTGGTGAAACTTTGGTTGGCTGTACTTATCATTGCTAATTAATTAATTATCCAAGGACGGCCACTGAAAATTTTTGGTAATTAACTAGCTGCTGCCTTTTCTAGCGGACAGGTGCGAAATCGTTAATTTATTTCTTGATTTATACGCTTTTTGCTACTTGAAATTATTGTTGTACATCATATTTTCACCCCATACTCATTTTAGTACGACGCTGAGCTCTTCCGACATTAGACCGTAAAGAATTCGCACTGATTTAAGGGGTAAAATTGTTACCAGTCATCTGGTAACCCATAATTCAACAAGAAGTTACACAAGTACGAAAATTTTACAACCTGCTACTAATTCAGATCATTATTCACGATCAATTTATTACATATTTTGTAACTGTTGTTTATGAAACTTGAAATTTTGATTAATACTCAAGATACTGCGAACACGTGTATAAGAGTTGTTGTCCCCTCTGCTCTATCTTGGTAAGCTCAGCCGCTGACACTGAAGACATCGCGGGTGCCAGTGCCGACCCATAAGCATGTTGGCTAACGCTCAAGTAGCTTCTTGAGAAGCCGGTTCTAGTCCAGCTTCAAACATAAGTGATTTTCATGATCTGTTACGTATTTTTGTTTTGACTGTATTGTGTGGATCACTAAAATCACATCATGCAACAATTGAGAAGTTGAGAGAATGGAGAGGATGCACGTATTGATAAACTAAGCCAAATGCTATCTTGGTTCTTTTCATGCCAATTGAGTCTTTACATGTATGTTATATATTTAGAAATATGAGGGAAAAGACTATTACCCAATGTTTGGAAAGGAATCCGGCCGCGGTATTTAAGTATGAGCTAGTCCTCTGTTAATCCTCTGAAAACACAAAACAGGGATTTTTTTGATCATTGCAAACACAAAGTTACAAACAAATATACTTTAAAGTGGACATCCAAAATGTCAGTGAAAACAGAAATGGTAAAAATTTCAACGATATCATGAAAAGAAGTACAGCTTCCAAGGCTTACTTTTAACTTAGAAAGGCAAACCAAAGTTTGGATATGATAAAAATAGTTTGCTTCTCTGTTACTGGTTCTAAATGCTATTCAGACTTCCTACTATCAGAAGAAATCGTTCTATTGTTAAAGGCAAAATTATAGTCAGTACCGATAAAATTCACGTTTCATTCATTTTGAGCAAAGATTAGTTTATCGAATCACTCAATCGGTTGTGCCAAAAAAAGTGTCAAAATAGTAAAATACAACAGCGATTAATGTGGACGAGATTTACGTAAGCTTCTGAACTAACTTAATATGTAGAATAATGATCGTTATGTGTCAGCTGACAAGGAGACACTGCGATCAAGGACTACACTGCAAACTGTTCAGAAAATTTATAGTTTAGCGCTGCTATTCCCTGTAGTTGGTTTGTGGTACAGAAATTATGGTTGAAGGAGGAAATTGTGAGTTTATGGTAAGCACTCGACCATTGAGGCATTCCTGGTACGGAACTTGCTTCCATTTAAAACAGTGTGTCTGATTGCGAATAATACACTCCTGGAAATTGAAATAAGAACACATTGACGCCGGTGTGTAAGACCCACCATACTTGCTCCGGACACTACGAGAGGGCTGTACAAGCAATGATCAAACGCACGGCACAGCGGACACACCAGGAACAGCAGTGTTGGCCGTCGAAGGGCGCTAGCTGCGCAGCGGTTGGGCACCGCCGCAGTCAGTGTCAGCCAGTTTGCCGTGGCATACGGAGCTCCATCTCAGTCTTTAACACTGGTAGCATGCCGCGACAGCGTGTACGTGAACCGTATGTGCAGTTGACGGACTTTGAGCGAGGGCGTATAGTGGGCATGCGGGAGGCCGGGTGGACGTACCGCCGAATTGCTCAACATGTGGGGCGCGAGGTCTCCACAGTACATCGATGTTGTCGCCAGTGGTCGGCGGAAGGTGCACGTGCCCGTCGACCTGGGTCCGGACAGCAGCGACGCACGGACGCACGCCAAGACCGTCGCATCCTACGCAGTGCCGTAGGGGACCGCACCGCCACTTCCCGGCAAATTAGGGACACTGTTGCTCCTGGGGTATCAGAGAGGACCATTCGCAACCGTCTCCATGAAGCTGGGCTACGGTCCCGCGCACCGTTAGGTCGTCTTCCGCTCACGCCCCAACATCGTGCAGCCCGCCTCCAATGGTGTCGCGACAGGCGTGTATGGAGGGACGAATGGAGACGTGTCGTCTTCAGTGATGAGAGTCGCTTCTGCCTTGGTGCCAATGATGGTCGTATGCGTGTTTGGCGCCGTGCAGGTGAGCGCCACAATCAGGACTGCATACGACCGAGGCACACAGGGCCAACACCCGGCATCATGGTGTGGGGAGCGATCTCCTACACTGGCCGTACACCTCTGGTGATCGTCGAGGGGACACTGAACAATGCACGGTACATTCAAATCGTCATCGAACCCATCGTTCTACCATTCCTAGACCGGCAAGGGAACATGCTGTTCCAACAGGACAATGCACGTCCACATGTATCCCGTGACATCCAACGTGCTCTAGAAGGTGTAAGTCAACTACCCTGGCCAGCGAGATCTCCGGATTTGTCCCCCATTGAGCATGTTTGGGACTGGATGAAACGTCGTCTCACGCGGTCTGCACGTCCAGCACGAACGCTGGTCCAGCTGAGGCGCCAGGTGGAAATGGCTTGGCATGCCCTTCCACAGGACTACATCCAGCACCTCTACGATCGTCTCCATGGGAGAATTGCAGCCTGCATTGCTGCGAAAGGAGGATATACACGGTACTAGTGCCGACATTGTGCATGCTCTGTTGCCTGTGTCTATGTGCTTATGGTTCTGTCTGTATGATCAAGTGTTGTATCTGACCCCAGGAATGTGTATATAAAGTTTCCCATTCCTGGGACAATGAATTCACGGTGTTCTTATTTCAATTTTCAGGAGTGTATTATAACGCCTATAAGCTGAGTAATCCACAGTATCATATGTTAACAGAAAAGTTTGTTCACTGAAAGAAAGCTGTTAATTGACCGCTGTAATTGCTGCGATGATTCTTTTCAAACCTTTCTAGACTTAAAATTTCATTGTTACTTCATTGTAAGTGTACTAAGATTTAAGTATTGTCATGTAGATGTTTCACAATGTGGTTGATAACTTCTCTAAGTTTAAAAGAATTCAAATTACATAGGCCATATCAAAACTGACTATAGGGTTTGCTTCCGTGAAAGTTAGACCTATTAATCGTAATAAAACTAAGCTCTCTGAATATAAACTTAGAATACGTTGCTATAAACGTGAAAAAGGTACTGAAATAATCTCTCGACATGTGGCTTCTCAGGAAAAGTTGCAAACTTCCGTAACATTATAACTCAACTGTCTCCAATGTTTAGGTAGTATGAATCAAGAAATGTGTTTACTGCAACTTATCAATTGTTTTTCTCCATTTATTTCATGTGTTTATTTGCTTACAATTTTTATTTCCATCTAATTTAACATATGGTGATCATCAGTAACAACGTTTCTCAGCAGGTAGAAGCATCAAAAATCCTCTTCCGACGCCATAAGCATAACTAGCGGTTCAGCGTGAGACATTGAAAGAAACGGTAGTCATTCCACTAATTTTTGTGACTGTTTGGCATTGCAACGTATGATTGTGGTGAGCTGTAGGTTGTGAGATTAAATCTCAAATCTGTTTACGTTCTATTTCAGAGAATCGCAGTGAAAGCTCACACTTTCGATGAATCATAAAAAAACACTAATATTTGTAAATACAAAATAAAATCCATCAGTTGCTAGTTGCCGTACACTGATTGAATATCAAATTAAATCCACACCATATATATATATATATATATATGAAACTATAAAAGTTATTAAAAAAAAGCTTGTACCACATTTTGGTAAAGTGGTTTTCAAATGGTATATACAAATCAAACAGAAACACTATGTTCAATAGTAATTAATAAAAAACAATAAATAATATCTAGTTAACATTGCAACAATTCACACCAATGTTAGTCTTAAAGCTAGCTGTTTTGGGCGTTGATGTCCTGAGAAATTTCATCCCTCTGTTTTCTCTTGAATAGTCTTCTCTTTACTTCTGGATAGTCGTCTTGATGGCATATTATTAGTTACTCCTTTGCACTCCGTCAGCACCAGTGGCCTACTATGTTTGTCAGCGGTAGTTTCAGATTCGCCGAGACAACTGACCAGTGGCTTGACAGAGTGACGTGCTGCACTGTAGAATTTATAGGCATGTTGCCTGATTCTTTCGATAAGCTTTTCTGTTCTAGACGCCTCGTGTCCTGTGTCACTAGGGAAACGGTCGGGAAGATGTAGTGCCCACTTTAGTGCCCTGTTCTGCAGCACTTGCAACTTTTTTCAGATGGCAATTAGCAATGTACCCCCAGACAGAGCAAGCATACTCAATTACCGGCCTAATTAAGGAGCAGTAAATGGCAAATCCTAGTTTTGGTGCCAATGACCTTTCCCGGTTAAGTTTCGGGTAAAGATCATGGAGCCAAGCACTTACCCTTTGCCTGACGTTCTTGATGTGAGCCCGCAATGTCAGCTAACAGTCAAGTATTACACCAAGGTATCGAGCAGTTGGTGCCCAGGAGACAGAAAGTAAGGCTATTCATGGTTGCGTTATTGGGTTACGATGGTGTTGGCAAGGGCCGACATTATTGCAGTTGTGATGCCCGAAGACATTCTATCCAGCTGCGTTAGGAGGCTTACCATCATGCTGATTATATTCTCAAGCATATTGACTAGTCTCCTGGAATTGGTCCCGTTCTTCTCTGATGCCCCTCCTGGCTGCTGCCGTGGTACATCATGCCTTTTCTGACGTTTTGATGGTATAGTCTGCAACGCCATCGGTTGTTCAGACATTGCAGCTGGGTCTTGTTTCACCGGCTGCGTGGAAGTGTCTTGGTGCTGCGTCTGTTTGGAGGACGAAGTATTAATCCAGTCTTTGGTTACGTCAGCGAAGGATAAGTCTGGTTGCACTTCTGCTTCTTCGTTTTCTTCAGTTTCTGTGGATTAGATTTCGTTGAGTCAAAGTTTGATAGTTCACTGACCTCAAAATTTGTTGTTGATTTCACTGTTGTTGCTGTAGACGCCTCTGAAGAGCGTCTGTCCCCACTCCTCTTTGACGATCGCGTGCTCGCTAATAGGAAGGACAGCCTTTCCAATTGGCAACGTGTCAACCTTGGCAGTTTCCGCAGATTGGTGGGTCACGACCCTTCTGCTTGTGGCAGTACTTTGCGTTGTGTTGTCCTGCACACTTGACTCACACCGGACGCATTTTGCAATGGCGTACCAAATGTCCAAACACCTGACAGTTAAAACACTACTCTGAGGTCAACCTGAAATATTGTGCGATTTCCAGGCAGGTGTGGTAACACTACCAGGAAAAGCGGTTTTATTTCGTTACTGCTTGGACGACGAAGTTTAGCTTCGGACCTAACGTCGTAGCCCATTTCTGGCAGCTCTTAATTCGATCTCTCCGTTGGCAGAGTCCTAGGAATGCCACAAAACACCACCTTCAATTATTTCACCGCTCCGGTCGGGAATGTGTAGTACGTTATGTTGCACTGTTGAAGAAGAGAAGTGACGGTCACAAAGATTTCGGCAGTAGTCATGCTGAATTTAATTTTGTCACCACCTGTTGTTTTAGCAACGAATGGACTCATGATGACAGCTGTCACCCGGTCATGAAGAGTCTTGTTGTTTTCTGCGAATTCCATTACTATAGGTGGGATGGAGTCGCATCTCGGCCTCATTCGCGGCAGATCGTCGACTATTAAGTCTGCTTACTTCAAGCCAGTCAAAGGAAATGAAATTAACTTTACTTGAGAAGAAACCTAAGATGGTACTGCGTCACGCATATTAAATGACGGCCTAACGTATCTTTCATGTTGATAAACCGATCAACTATGTAGTGAGATATATAAATCTAGAAGTTTGAAAATTCTGAACTTTTTATCCAGCGTGACAATACTTCAGAAGGAATTCGTTGCTTCGGCTGTAGTGTTGAATTTTATTGCAGAAGGAAAGTTCTTAACAGGGAAAACCGAATGCGTAAACAGTGTTTCTGCCTTTCGTTCTGACTTCGTAATACATTCTAAGTTAATACTAATGAACTGCACTTAAATACGTTTTGGTCATATTCTCAATCGCGACATCTTATTGTTAGACAAAAATTGACCATATTACTGCTTAAAGAGTCAGTATCGGGAACTTAAACATTGCTATTTTTCAAATCACCTGAAAAATCACTAGATGAAACAGTGATATCAGTAAGAGGATTATTGATATGGATTTAGGTCGAATAAATGCATTATATTAAAATGGGTATTCATATAGTGCCATTACCAGAGATATAAAATTACTTATTACTCACGAGTTAAATGAACATTAGCACAAAGAACAGCCCTCCACCAACGAAAAAAATGGAAAACGGAAAAGAACAATAAAAGCTGAATATAGAATTATTTGTCAATGTTAGTAAGAAAATCTTTTCGCAACCAGCACTGTATATTCAGGATTTGACAGTCCCACAGACCTAGTGTAAGACGATTACGATAAGGCAATATACGGCTGCAGAAAGGCTGCAGTGAAATAAAGATTAAATCAACAACAATGAGATTTTCTGCAAACTTTAAATACAATACTGAAAGATTCCGGAAGAATGTAGTTTTCTATCAGATGAGAAAGAGTTTTCTACTTCTCCAGATGGAACTGAGAATATATATCTGCCAAGGAAGCAGTTCTGCGATTAAAGATACATTGATCCTAACCAAGGCTGTACCGTGCATCCATTGTGGAAAGGTTTTATCGTAGGACTATGGAACAGGTGAGGGAGTTAGACGGACCTCTGCCAGGCATTCAATTTATATATATAAAGATGAATGTATGTTTGTTTGTTCTTCATACAAATCCACAATTTTCATCCGATCTCGATGAAACTTTGCACACTTATCCTTTGAAAGAAGGAGAAAAACACTGATTATACATTTGGTTGAAAAATTATTTGTATAAATAATACATGTTGTCTCATAATTTTGAAATATTACTGAACGGCGATAGACAGATGTGTTGGATGTGGACGTCTCTGTACTGTTTTTGCGTGTAGTGGTCAGGCAGCTCAGTGGTTAAAGCGCTTGCTTACTAATGGTTGGGTCGTGGTCTCCGGTTCAAATCTCCGAGGAGGCTAAGATTTTAAAAAAATATTTTTTATCATAAGGGTCACGCCTGGGCCGTAGGTTATTCGGATTGAACGTTAAACTGTAGATATCACAAAGTTAGGGGTACAATGCGAGGCAAATGGTCTATCCGGCGGTACACCCGTGAAGACTTCATTTCAAGCATACGCCGGGAAAGTCTCCGTTCTTACAAATCGTTGGTAGTCTTGCAATACTGTAGGTGTACACTTTTTTACGTTATATTGATCCCTCAGGGGTGATTCGAAGTCAGTGTGTGTGTGATCTGCAGTAATAATACTATAAATGCGGAAGTAAGTCTCTGTCTTTTGTTACGTTTTGACAACTAAATGCCTATACCGATATTGACGGAATTTGACAAGAAAATCTGTGTGGGGTGGGGGGGGGGGGGAACAGGACATTTTTTTTCGGTATGATTAACAGTTGTAGTCACGAAATTTTGAAAACTTATCGAATGGTAACAGAGAGACGGATGTGTGTGTTAGTCTGTAATGTAACGTCGCTTGCTCAAGCTATGATTCTCGCGCATTATGTTAGTGTATAATTTGTTAATAAATTTCGTTTAGGTAAAAAACGTAAATTTAGTATAGATCTCGAGTTTCTCTGTCCTATTACTTAAATGTTTCTGGCACCAGTTTATTTTGCCTTCTTTTATGTCATTCCTTGCGGGCGTAAATTGGCCTAAGTTGTAGCTCTAGCAGAGCACGAGCAGCTAAAGTTTATTCCAAACCTCTATAAGGCTCATTATAGTATGTTCTGCAGTATAAAATACATTACTTATTTATCACTGCCAGAAGCCAAGATAGTTAAAATTACGACTTTATGCGCAGAACTTAAATAGGAAATAAATGTCTAAGAAGAGTCAGGTAAAAGAAACGGTGATTGTTTCTCTTTAAACTAGTCGACTCAGGCTAGTATCCCAATGTAGCTTCTTGAAAATAATTTTCTATAGTAATATGTCGGCTACCGAAAATAGTAAACTACTAATTTCGAAAAATGGCATTTTAATCGGTAAATTAAAATAATTGTGTTTCGTTCAATTGTTTTCTGTGGCCTGCTCAACTAGAAAGAACTGTACAAGTATTAAAGAAACGAACTTAACAATTGTATGATTCCTCCTAAGAAATTTCGTTGGAATCTGCAGGAAGAATTTGATGTACCTGGAATGCGATTAAGCAGTGTGAGAAGAATGTCATGATACTCGTTAAAGAAGAAGAAATGGTGTGAGTTTAAGATTTTGGTTGGCTTTGTATTTACTGCATAACACAATGATATTACGCACCTTAATATTCTGTTCTGTGACGAATTATATAGTCACCTATTATTAAAATATCTGGACATTACTTCGAGTTACCTAAATAACCACGAAAGGAAGGGGAGAAAAAGTCTTCCTTGAAATTATAGAATTTTCATCTTTGATGCTTGCTGTGTTTTCAGTAAGGCAAATGAGCCCTAAGTCCTGTAACTTGAGTTTACGGTGTAAGAGTTATTAGCAGGAACAAAATGGGCAAGGTAATTATTTTTCACACTCGTCGTTCGTTTGGTAGTTTCCTCCGTGACTTCGCCATTAGCACTCTAAGTAGCAGTAATTAATTGCAATCTCCTGAAACAATTCTCACGTATTTCATTTAGAGCCAAAGAACACGGAGTAATTACACGGCAGGCCGAGTTAATTTTCCGGTAAACGGGTGTGGGTGGCGCCCGGCGCACGCCCAACTTGGGGCGCTCTAATCTCACCCCCTCCCCGACTGCGAGGCAGGAGCCGCGACGCCGCAAAGTGTTTCGGCGCGTCTCCCAGGTGCTGTGTCCGGGCGGTACTACTTGTATGTCTCAAAATGGTCTGAGTCCTGTTTTCCGCCATGACGCAGATATACCGACAATGTGTTGATTTTACACCATTACACAAAAAATGTTACCTGCAACATAATTTTATGAGATAAATAGTTCCTGAGACTTTACTCTATACTGGAAGCTTGTTTTTCTTTGAAGCCTCTAACACTGTAGAAATTTGAGATGGCATTTCAACAATTTTAAACTGTAACTTTAGAATGCCAAGGTCATAGTAGGTTAAGGGCACGCAATATAGAATCGGCATATTAAATTGTTATTTTTCTCAGAAGCGGTTTGTGAAAAACGTATTGACCATTTTATTTTATTTGATGTTCACATTGGTGCGAACTATTAGTTCCAGTAAGATGTTGGCGTTTTCCCTAGTTGCTCTGATAATTGCTTTTGTTATTGATCCTCCATCTTGCAACTTAACTAATTTTTTGTGACATACGCAACTAACCATAATTCGTATGCCACATAAATATTTGTTTAGTTGCACGGCATACGACCAATAATAAAAGCAATTAGTTTTAGTGTTTTGTAAAAATAAGATATTCTTTTATACAAGTTATTTGTTCATTTCTGTTTACTCTTGAAATATGTCACTGTGAAAATAATAATTATTGAGAGAAAAATATGGGAAAGGGACGTACACGAATTTCATTTTTGAGCCAACTACGTTTTGGTAGCTTCGTACCTAGAGTGATGGAAGCAGAAACCTCACACTTATTTGAACGGGACGAGCCTCATAGCGTGGTGGTGTAACGGATAGCGTTCTGGCCTCGCATTCGGGAGAACGACGGTTCGAATCCCCGTCCGGGCATCCATATTTGGGTTTTCCATGGTTTCCCAAATCACTCCAGGCAAATGCCGGGATGCTTCCTTAAAAAGGCCATGGCCGAATTCCTTCCCATTCCTTGCCCCATCCTTTCCCGTCTCTAAAAGACCTCGCTGTTGAGAGACGTAAAGCGATTAAAAAAAAAAAAAAAGAAAGAAAGAAACCGAGCCTCATGCAAGCAGAGTTTATAGAAACTACCGACAGTAACACCATATATCTGAATCTACGTTTTTTAAAGTTGTAGATTAGTTCCTCATCTATAAACAACAGACCTAAATTCTTAAATTTCACTATCCCTGTTTCACTGAAACCAAGAGATAAAGATTATTGTAAAATATAAATCAGGAACTTGGCAGTGATGTTTTATGTTGGGGTGAAAACATGTTACAAGCAGTCAATAACTGAATGTATAAATTGAAACGTAATTATAATGCCTGACGACCAGCATACTACAATTAGGCTTACAAATCTCAATAGCAAACTCGCTACGTGACGAAGATCACCCGTGCTAGACCTTTTTATGTAGAAAACAAACTATTTTGCATGAATTTTACTATGTGTAAGCTTGTAGCATCATAATATTTTGTAGAGTACTTAACATGAAGATTATTTCTCATAATACGTTTTAAGCTACATGGGAGTATCTAGTTTCTACCACATGTGGAACTGCAATAAATGAATTTGTCGATTATTTAATTTCGTCTGCAATACGAAAATAAGTGTTTCAGAGTTAAAACGCAACAGGAGTTATTGGCTCATATTACTTTTCATAAGGTACGGTCTAAATTTTACTGCATCTTTACAGGTATAACATCTAACTATAATTAATGCACAAAGAACTATTTACTTAATTTCATTTATCGCTGGTTTTGTAATTAATATTAGCATTTGTGCAAGTATCATCAAAATTTGACGGGAGCCGCATTGACTAATCTAATAGGGTTAAACAATTTAAAATGTCAGAAAATTTAAACGATCTTATATTTAGCTGAAATTAGACATTCATCATACTCACAGGCAAGGATGAGTACAGTAATTAAAAATAACAGGTTTGTGAAATAAACATTTTAATTTAATAGGCATTCGTTATTAGTGACAACTCAGTTCAGTCGATCATTTTAAGGAAGTGCAGGTATTTCGTATGTAGCATGTACTGTGTGATATACAGGATCTTCCCAAAGTTGAATGACCTTGCGTAGCCTAAGCAAGGCGCGCCAAGTGACGGGAAAGTTAGTGCGGGGTCTAGGGAAGTCAACGATACCCACGTCAGTTGCCTGCAGGCTGTTCCACAGTGTGCATCGCTGCTAGTTCGAACCCCTGTTTTAGTGACGCGTCGGAATTTCAAGATGCCGCGTTTCAAGGACCAACGTTACGCGATAAAATTTTGTGTTGCACTCAAGCGAACGAGCTTGAGACTGTTGCCATGCTGAAAGAAACTTATGGCGATAATACCATGTCCAAAAATATGGTTTAACGCTGGCACAAGATGTTCCAGGTGGGTAGAGAGGACGCCGAAGACGAAGACCACTCTGAGCGCCCGTCAACGTCACATTCTGAGCAAAATGTGAAGAAAATAAGGGACGTGATGAACTCTGATCTAATGCTGCCAAATGAGTGCAATATCTAAAAGTACCGTTCATCGGATTTTTACCGAAGATTTGAGCATGCGGAAGATCTGCGTGAAGATGGTTCCCAAGGTGCTTCCTATGAACAGAAGGCAGCTCGTGCAACGCTCTCAGCGTTACATTTTTGGACCAGTGTGAAAGTGATCCTAATTTATCGGATAATGTGATTATGGCTGACGAAACATGGGTGAATGAGCATTTTTTTTTTTAGACGAAAGAGGCAGAGTTAGTGCCACAAGAACAAACAGTGAAAAGGCTCTCCTTATATCGGGAATCTTTCAGTCGCCAGAGCCTCGTCCGTGTCAACAGGGTGCACCACGTGAAGGAGAGGTTGATATTTGGTTGGAAGAGGCTAAAATAGTCTCTCCCATACCCTTACACCCCGTAGTACGCATTCAAGGATTCTAAGTCGTCTGAGAGAGTGCTTTCAGCTTCCTCTAACGTGGCATTTTGAACAGCGATAGTTATGTCGTCAGCGTAGCATAATTTATTACCGGTTGTTTCTGGCATGTCACTGGTATACAAGCTGAAGAGTAATAGAGCTAGTATTGACCTCTGAGGTAATCCATTTTTTGTTGTAAATGACTAACTTGTCTTTTGCCCAACGGTGACCTTGAAATATCGATTGGTGAGCATGTTCTTCAGAAGGATGTTAGTTTCGTGCAGGCTACATGTTTTTAAGTTACGTAGCAGTTCATCCTGATAAACCATATCATATACCACTGTTAGATCGACAAAAGCTACTGATGTCTTTAATTTCATCTGAAATCCAACCTCAATATACGATTTCAGTGCTAATACTTCTTCACAACAGCTCTGTTTTAGTGGTTATGCCTGGTATGTTGATGTTACGTTATTTATTATTCCTTGAATACGGTTAAGATTGAGGCGTTCTAGAAGCTTATAGCAAACACTAAGTTGAGCAATGTGTCGATAGCTTGAAGCATCATCTGCTGGTTTGACTGATTTGAGGATCGCCAAGGTGTGAGCCATCTTGAATTCTGGGAGGATGATACCAGTGTCCAGGATATCGTCGAAGAAGTTCTTGAGCCGTGTTCTTCCTGCATGACAGGATATTTTAATGAATTCTGGGAATATGCAATCTAATCCTGCTGCCTTCCTCATTTTTAGCATTTTGATGGCTTTTTCAACATCTTCGTGACTGAATGGATTAGAAATACTAGGGTTATTTCGGAGGTCTTTATCTATATCAATCATCTCACTCTTCATGTGTTTCTTCATGGCAGGATCTACTGAGACTTAATCCGCTCTTGTTGTGATGTGTAATGCCATTTCAGTTGGTGTAATTCCTGGCTCCTCTTTGCATGTGTTTGAGGCTGCATCCAGTTTTTTAAGGACAGTCCACTCATTTTTTCTGGAGTGAGTAAAGCTCCTGAGAAGTTAGTTATTTTAATTTTTATTTCCTCCCTTCATTCAGTTTTTCTAATATTCTTATTCCTGTTTCAGGGTCACCAGTTGTTTGATAATTTCCGTACAAAGTTCGGGTAGATTTGTCCCAGCATGGAATGTATTGTTTCCTGTATCCTCAAGGGATTTTTCATCCAGATGCAGCAATTATAATTCCGACAAATCTCTTGTAGTTTTTTGCTTTTGGGGGCCCTCTTTAAGTTCCACCTTGGTTTATGAATCGATCTTATAACAGGTATTGTGATACCAATACTGAATAGTGTGGGTCTGTGTTGGCTTCTTAGTGAATTGTGATGATGAAATAAGAAAAAACTTTCGTTGATATCTGTACAAAGGGAAATTTCTTTTTAATTGCAGTTATTTGTTGTTTGTAAAAGGATGTTCTATCAGCATTGAAAATGTACAGTAATCACTAAATATTTATTAGTTCTGAATAACAGTGACAATGAGAGGCATCTATGGCAACTGGTGTTCAATACAGGAAAGAAGAAGCTTATTGACATCAGCTATTATACAGCTTCTCAATGCTCTATCCACGTTTTTACGTGAATAAGTCTTCATAGTTCAGTACCAAGTGGAATCTCAGAATTACGAGCGACATAAAAACTATCCAGCTTGAATTAAAAAACTACTGAATGCAGGAGGAATAGTAACTAAGCTTTCGACAAAGATAATTTGTCTAGTATATGGTATTAGCGGGCAGGGAAGAGACGTGAATTGTGAGATAAAAGAACTGCAAGTTTCCTAGAGACTGGGCTTCACTCGATTGTCAAGTCAGTTGAGTATATATAATGTCGTTTTCGAAAATTGAAGACCATTTAAATACCGAATTGAAAATATTTAAGTAAAAGGTCAATGGCAAGAAAGTGGAAGCAGAACCAGTGGAACGCAGTTACAATTGAAGCGAAACGGCAAATGCATGGAGGTTCCAGCAATACCGATTGAAGAGGAATGCCTGCTGATCCTAGAACTCAGCGGGGTCCAGTACTGCGGGGAAAGTTGTTACGAAACTACCTCTGATGGACGTGGACTGTCTACTGAAACACAATGACACCACAGTCGATCTGACTAGGCTTTTTATCTCCACTGTTAGACTTGTTATAGCAATTAAATACTGATCAAAAGTTTTTCTAATGGACCTAAATAAAATCTTATGCAGTTACGTACCTACCAGTAGTTTCTCAGTGTACCTAACATTTTCTACTGCAGAGCTTATCTGAAACGTGTTGCAGCAATTAAGTATCTTGTAGTAGTTTCGTTTGTGTGTCCTCGTATTTTTATGTTACCATATATCACATTTTTTTGAAGCTGTTCTTGAATATCTCATAGTCTAAATCACTTGTTTTTTGGAAAAGTGACATTACGTTTTTACTAAACAGTGGATACCAAACTATTAATTGATTCACAGAAAAAGTTAGAGTAGGAATAACTAAGGCAAAATTTACATTATTCACTTAGGACACAAGATGCTTCAGTAAGTTGAATTTATCAGCAAAGTCTACGACACACCAGAACATCTTATTAATGTGTTTGATCATTGTATAATTTGTTTATCAACCATTGGCTACTGTGATTTATATCGAACAGTAGTAAAAGTAGAACCGAGAAATCGTGAAAGTTGAATTTTTTAAAAAAACTGGTAAAATTGTTTGCCTGCCATCTCATTCCACCAAGCTTTTAAATATACTTTTTCCATTTCACCGAATGATATTACAACTCTTGATGGTAAATGGGTGTGGTCTTCTTCTACACTGTTGTGAATGGAGACAGGATCAGTAGAAAACGATTCTTCACTTCTGGTACAGAAATGTAGGATGCTGAGATACGATTCCGCAGGGCAGATAGATTGCGATCGAGTCCAGTTTATGTTTGGAAGTTCTCCGAAAGCCGTAACCTTTGGTTACCGAAACTTTTGACACAAGCGCCACGCAATATCGTCAAACTTCGTCTCCTAACAGGAATTTACTGTCATCCTGTCAAGAAAAATATCCCATGTAACCGAGATTCAGCGAGAGATCTAAACTGCAAACACATCACTCAGCCGGACATCTAACCGTACTGCTCGAATATGTTACAAGTAAATACTTATCATTTAAGCACAGGTAACCAAGGTGTATAAGTAATATAAAAAACAAACAGCTACAGAAGCAAAGATAAAACTGCGACAGCAGAAGATATTTAGTTTTATCACACAGGAATACCAAGAAGATTGTAGATTATTTACTATCCCATAAAAGTAATCGAATATATAAACGATTTTTTTTTTTAATATATGTTGACTTAATACGGCAGTAAGTGTTCATGTTTAGATAATCGAGCCTTCGCAGTTACTGTTTTCCACAATCATACACCAGTACAGTGGAAAGAGAAACATCAGAAATGACTAAATTTTGGGCAATAGCAGTTAATTTCGTTATTAACTTTGACATAGTATTACACGTAACTGACTGGTTATTACGAATGTTAAAAAATATTTTAACTAAAGGCAACCAGAAATATGTTATTAATATTTAATAATAAGGAGTCACTTTGAAAAAAAAAATGGGGGCTCCACAGCTAGTGGACATTTCAGCTGGTAAAGGATTGGGGAAAGGATAGAGCTTCGTATTTCCTTTCAAAATCTCGCCTCTAAACTTATCGTGTCATCCCACTTTAGTGGGATGCCACGACAAGTTTTCGGACGTCTTTGCTTCCAATTAGTTTCCTCGTCAGTGCTCATTAGACAAAAGTCTGAGTGGGTTAGAACTTTCAGATTCATTGAAAAATTCTCGGCTTCATTGTTAGTTGATCACCGATTGGCAAGACTATCCTATTTGCTCTTCGTACCTAGGTACGTGGTAGCGTATCTGCTTCTGCCAAAATCCAAATACTATGTATCTTAAAATGTATTTCAATCAATGTAAACTTTGAGAATCATGCTATATTCCTCACCCCACGTCACGTTCAAGATTGTCTCCGTTCAGATTCCTTAATCACCTTTGAATGGTTTTCAGTCTTACTATACCTACCCTACTTCCTCTAAGCGGTACTCAATAATAAATGAAGCATTCCATGTTGTCGGAAAATATTTTTCAACAATATATTTTTTTTTTTAATGAATCCTTACACATATGGCCATACGCCTCGTCGGACTGGGGACCAGGAATGGGAAGGAATTCAACCACAACCTTTTGGAGGAAGCATCCCGGCCCTTTCTAATCAATGATTATTAGACAGTTACGATAACATAGCTCTGTAATTGTATTAACATTCAGTACATTTAAGTACTAGCAGCCAAAATAGTGTCTGATATCATCTGTAGCGTAGCGATTATCTAATGTCAAAACTGCTTCAGTGATAAGCCAAAACATTTCGACCACTGCCCACCGAGAAATTGATTGCCGTCCATTGATACAAGTGACTTTGACAAAGGGCGGACTGCTAAGGCCGGGCACCTGGGAAATAGTATCTCGGCAATGGCGAGGTTCGTTGGCTATTTGCGTTCTACAGCAATGAGCATTTATGGAGAGTGGTTGAAGGATGGTGAAACCACTAGCAGGCGACAAGGCGGTCGTCGTCGATGTCTCATTACAGAACGTGTTTTCCCACTCTGTAAAGCAGGATAGAGTGCGATCTGGAGCAGGCACATGTGTTTCGGAACACATAGTTCAGCGCACATTTTTGAAAATGGGCCTCCACAACAGAGGGCCTCATTGTATTCCCATTTTGATCCAATGCCATCGTCAATAACGATTGCAGTGGCACGAGATCATCCAGATTGGAACGTGGATCAATGAAAACGTTCCGCCTGGTCGGAAAATTAAGTTTCTTGTTACACTTTATCCATGGTCGCGTCTGGATACGTCGTCTTCCAGGCGAACGGCTGCTCGATACCTTCACCGCGCCACGGACGCAAATCGGTGGTAGCAGTATTCGAACCGAGGAACCCCTGTCACACACCTTAATCACTGAAGCACCGCACCACTCTCATCTTATGTTATAAAAGAGCAGTATATGGAACAAACCGTCCCTATAATGTTTTATATCAAAGTCAATACTTTCTAAATTCATTTCTTCAGTAACAGACGCAATTCTTAAACTTTTATATTATTTTCTGCATAACGTCATCATTACATTATGAATATCATAGAAACAATGATATAGTGCTAAGTACTACATCGTTTGTTAAACATAATTTCATCTCCTTTGTTAGTTCAATGCTGGGATAGCCTGGCGGAGAAGAGTGAAGGCTTGTGGTGACTGTCGCGAGTGATGGAAGGCCCTCTGCCTCAGGGGAACTGCCTACTGTTTCTTTTTCTTTTTGTCGGCGGCTTCTCCCTTACACTGCCTCGTGGGATATCAGCCCGTTCATCTTGCCATTCGTTATCCTTATATCGGCTTTAAGCAAATTGATGGGCAGCAAAAGTCTGGATATTGTGTGCGATCTGGAAATCACTGAACAATACGACAAGACATATCAGATTCCCCAGAACCAGTAAAAGAGTGAATTTGGTTTCTTTAGCGGCAGTGTCTTTTCCAAGTGGAATATTGCCTGATTTGTAGAGATTAAGAAATGTAGCGTTTACGAGACTTGTGTTATACTACTTATGGTTGTTCATGTATATTATCATTATTATTTTGCTTATGGCTTTACGCCTTGTCGATTTCGATGTTATTAGAGGCTTTTTTTTTGTTTTAGTAATGACTTTATGCTTCGTCAGGAACGGGAAGGAATTGGGCCATGGTCCTTGTGTAGGAAGAATTCGCCTGAAGTGATTTGGGGATACCATGAAAAATCAAAATCTGGATGCCCGGACAGGGATTCGAACCGGTGTCCTCCCGAATGCAACGCCATAGCGTTAACGGTTCACCCACCACGCTCGGTAGGCGGAAAAAAGACTGCTGGCATGGAACCGGAAGGAATTCAAGCAACCAACCTGGAATTTCCCTGGAATAATTTGGAGAAATCATATAAAACTCCAATCTGGATATTACGGGTGCTGATTTAAACCTGCCTCCTCCAGAAATGCGAGGCCAGAGAGTTACTGTTAAATCACCACACTCGATGTTCCTCATCGAGTAGACATACGTGAATACAATTGCCACAAGGCAACCATGTCCTGGGTTAATTAAATGCGCTGTCACACATCAATTAAAACTGTGCACATGGCATACAGTGTTGTAGATTTTAACAGATGCGTGGCAACGCAGTTAATTAAACCCAGGATTTGGTTGTCTTCTGGTGATTGCGGTTGAAAATTTGAATATATGTAATCATGCAGAAAATAGAATAGAAATGACTACATGTTTTCGTCAAGATTTCCAAAATGCTACGTTTCTATGACCTTAAATGATTTCGTCTAATAATGCAAATACAGATTCCAACGTGGTTTAAATGCTGACACACTTGAATTCTTCATCAATGAAGATAGTTTACTTACATCGATGAATTCGCTGTTTTACAGCCTGTGTGTTATTTGAAAGAGTATGAAGGAAGCCATTCGAACAACATTTAAGTTTAAAATGTGATAGCATATAGAATGTGTTAGAACTAGAAAAATAAAAATAAAAATAACAGTTGGTTTGAACACATATTTGCGACGAGTGCCTTACTAATTGCAACTTGAATTTTCTACGTGTTCCTGAAAATTTTTATGGATGAAAGGTTCCAGTATAAATTTCTAGCATTATATGCACAAGTAGTTGTTTATTTATACATTCCTGAATAGACAACACTGTTGGTGTTTATAACTTTTCTTCCTTTAAGATTTTTTTTGTATTTTTATTCAAATAATCATCCCCAAAGAGATTATCATTGAGATACACCCTACAGTCGGCCATAACTGGGAACATTTTCATAAAAGTGGTACTAGTTGCAGTATATGGTAAAATTTCTTAAATAATGTTACTTGCACAGCAATAATAACGTTGTCTTGACATTTAACATTGAGATCTCAATAGCTAAAATATCAAGTTGCTATGTCTCGGCAAAATTTTCGGAGAAATTTTGCGATTTACTTAAATTTTTGGCAGTAATTTAATTTACACTATGTTTAAACCACTATCGAATAAAATAACAGCGCCTCATTTTACGCTAGTTTGTAACCTGGTCAGTAACCTTCATTACAGACGGAAATTAATTACCAACAACATAGTCCAAAATACTTGACAGTAGTAACAAAGCGAAACTTGCGAGGGTTTTTGCAGCTAAAATTTTATTCTTCGCTCGTTTAGTCAGGAGTTGAACAGCGTCAGTTTTAATTTTAGCACAGTTTCGCCCTTCCCCCTCAACACCCCTCTTTACCTGTCGGACATCTTGGCCGAATCCTTGCTGCGCATCTAACCACCCCCGACTAGACCACAGAAGAATATTGTACAAGCAATGTAACTGCTTGATTGCAACTAGGTGTTAACATCAGTTGCCTCAAACATTTTTATGTTACAATAAAGCTGTTCCAAGAAATAGTTGTTTCTCTACCGCACCACACTCAATTTAATCCTTCATCAAGAATTATTATCTGTACATTAACTGACGAAAATAGAACTATTTATGCTAAAAGACAATAAAGAGGTCTCACACTATAGTGAAGAATAAATCATATTCATGATTTTCGTATTACAGGAAGACCATTCGTCAAAGTAGTGTCCCCATATCCTTAATCAGACAGTATAGAATTGTCAGTTGACAGTGGATAACGGAAAATAACATCTGAGACTACTTCAATACATGAATCTTATGCAAATCACTTACTGATTATTTTGTAATGTCTCTGCTGCTGGAATGTAAATAATTTCTATGCCTCTTTCTGAGGGACACGGCTACCATTACCGTCTCCACAGGGAGAAAACGAACGCTTGGGTATTCATCTTTTCACCATAATGGCAAATTGAAATTGCGAATGCAAAAGAGAAGGAACGGTTTACGAGTTGGGAGTCGGGGTCCTGTAAAGGGGAGAGAGAGAGAGAGAGAATGAGAGAGAGAACGAGGGGGGACATGATTATTAAAGTTATGAAGACGTTATCGCCTTTGGCGCTGACAATTAATAATGGAAGTGGCTCACCCCACACTCTTTTATTGGATGAAAAATTCCTCTTTCAAATGTAGAGGAGTGAGGTCGAAGCCGTTGTTCGGAGTGAAAGCCTTTAATAAATTGGCGCAGGGTGTTGGAAACTGATATGTGAGTGTCCATCAATCATGCTACAAATAAAGACCCTCTGCTCCTATCTCAGGACGTCCACACTGCCAAGGAAACTTATGAACCGTTTCGAAGCAATGTTCCGTGACCTCAATTAATGCCTCTCATTTGTCTTATCGAAAATAGCATACCTATCAAATGTATCAGGCTGCTAGGAGGAAAAGTTCTTTTATTTCTTACAAATTGAGGCTTTTTTTTGGTTTGTTACAGCCAAGCCTGACGTGGTACAAAGAAATGGTTAATTCCTTCTCTTTACTATGCATAATTTCTTTACCAATAGGCCTGTGTATTTTCTTGCAGTTGAACGAATCCACGTTCACTCTTATTTGCCAACCCACGGAGTGCATCACATAATTAACAAAAAATTGAAAAGTATTTTTAGACATTAAGAACAAGTTATCCTTGTGCTCGCAAACAAACATATTGTTTCTATCAGAAGACGTGTGCGCGTAACTATAATTCAGAACTTTAAACAAAATTTTTCATTTAGAAATTTGTAGTAGATTTCGATTTTTCTCACACTTTCTTCAACCTAAATTTTGAAAAGAAATTTGAATGCTCTGTTTTGATCATTTTCATATTATCGACAATCTTAAACCTATTAAAACAGGTTGTATTCTCGAATTACGAAGTAAACAGTAAAACGATCGTCTTAAAAAAAAAAAAACGTTATTTAAAGTGTAAAACTAATATTAACTTGTAAAATTATTACGACTTAATGATTCTTCAAATTAGCAGATATTTAAATTGTTTATATAATAAAATTAACTACAAAATTATTTTTATTTTATATTGTTGGCGTGTATTTTTTAGTAGAAATGAATCTCCACTTTGATAGTTTATGTCCATCACTGAAGTGCAACAAAAGAATTTAATACTCAATTATTCCCTCTAATGATCACCTCTACATAACCAATGAAAACACGTAGGATTAGAAAACCATGATTCAAATGCTTATTAAGTGTAGTGTGATTAGATTGCGGCAGTCACTTATACTGTGACAGAAGGTCTTAGATGAGGTCTTTAACTCGTGGATAAACACTTTCTGCCGTTCCAATCAAATATGGAGTGATGCTGTTAATTGTTCGAGGCTACGCTCGGGAGGACGCAGGTTCGAATTCCCGTCAGGCCATCCAGATTTTAGCAATTACTTCCAGGTATGGTTCCATCAAAAGGCATGGTGAATGGCGGAATGCTTACCCTTTTCTTGCTCCAAATCGCCCTTAATAATCTCGACCTAAAGCACGAAAAAAAAAAAATGGCTACGTTGCGGCTAGTGGAGCAATTTTGGCCGGTAAGAGATATGCTGGCTGCAAGCTGTGTCTCGGCGGCACCGTGTAGCCCGTGAAATATGTTTCAGATGACAAGACGAGCAATGACGTATAGCGTGAGGATACAATTAAAGGGTCTTCGGAACACTGCGGACAAAAACATTATACCTGTAAACTCCTACTTCCTCTTTGCAAGAAACCAAGGGCTTAGTCCTAATGACCAAATCTAAACATCGTTTGAAAAAAATTTCAGATAATAGCAGAATTATTGGTGTATTGTTTTTAGCACAGGGGTCATTGGTGTCCCCTTGTGAGGGTAAGAGGGTGAGCCGCATTCCTCGACTGCGCCAAAGTGTTGTCCAGGGGTTCGCCGCCGCCAGGTGTGTAATCGGATTAGCAGACACAAAGACACCGCTGTGTTTACCGCAAGTCACCTGGAAAATAGCTTGATCCACACAGAGTGTGTCGTTGAGGGTACTATAAATTATTGCCCTTCGGAAACATGTCATGCACGGCCTTAAACGTTGTGTGCAAGATCTTCAGAACTTAGTTCTCACAATAGTTACAGTTGGTTTTTAAATGTTGGTTCCATTTATAATTCGCTTCCAGATTGAAGTGCGTGGCTGCGTAGCTCAGGCTGTGCAGGTGGTGTTACACCACCGCTGAAGCGGAAGATTACTGGCTTCCCAGGACCCCTCAGTCTACTATCCAATAGTGATGGGCAAACCGATTCTTTTTGATGAATCGTTTGGAATCGATTCACTCCTCACTGAGAATCGATTCTTTTAAACGACTCTTCGATTCTTTTCACATGATATTTTGAATGACGAAAATAGATAACGAGTTATTAACCAACAAGAAGGAAATGATTAACAAATTCTAACTAAAATAATAACATTTGTTTTTGATAGTTAAATTGTAAGTTATTTATTGCAAAAACAATTTATTTTATTATTTAAACAAATGAAAACACTAATTTTACAATAAAAAAGACTAGGCAAGATTATAAGTGTAAATGTAAATAATAAATACCTGAAACGTGAAACTGGACCTGTGACTTGAATGTAGTGAAGCACAAAAAGCAGGCTCTCCACTAACTATTTGAGCGCCCTTGCGCAATGCCGATTACGCCGCCCCCTGTCTAACTACAACCAGTGGTGGATCTGGGAATTTTCCGAACCGGGTCAGCAAAATGTGAGATTGCCACACTGTGAAATTTTCAAGGCTTCCAGCTAATTGTTGTCAAACCTCATTACTGATTCTAAGCCTTGTTGCAGATTGTAATTGTCGATTGAGATTGTTGATTTAGATTGTTGATTTTGTAGGTGGCATGTTTGTTACACGTCTCGCTAGAGGGCGTCCATAAACCACATAGATCGGTCTTGAGAGGTGGGTGGAGGGGGTTGGAAGGTGGGATTCCGAGCCAGGCCAAATAGCTTTTCAATCATATTATTTGTCACACTTAAAATGAGATACAGAACACTCAACACCATGTAAATATTTATTTCCGTCACGGAAAAAACTACGTGGGGAGAGGGGGGTTAGACACATAAGCCACGTCGAGTTACTTGGGGGGAGGGAGGGTTCACAAGAAGCCAAAATGGAGCCTACATGGTTTATGGACGCCCCTTATATATGCTCCAATTTTAACTCCATAAATTTGGCAAATTTTTTGAATTTGCCGGATGGTGCTTTTCTTAAGTTAAACAGCGTATCACTAGCATTTTACCTACAAACCAATAAATCAGTGTTTGTTAAATGGCATAATTTAAATTTTATATTTATTTTCTTGGTTTCAGTATTAGTATTTTGGGGGACGTCCAGAAATTACGTGAGGCTATTTTCCGGAAATCTAGACCCCCTCCTCCCCTCCGTGAGACTTGGTGAGATTTTGCCGGACCCCCCCCCCTCCCCTTTGGTGAGATTCATGAGATTTTCACGGAAACCCCCTCCCCCCAGTTGTTCGACCAGGAGAAGTTTCGAGACTTTTTTTAGCTGTCGTGCTCCCCGAAAGAATGATACCCCCTCAAAAGCCGGTTTTTGGCGCTGTAAACTGGTATTTTTTACGCTTTTTTTAGTTCTCACTCGTTCAAGTTCAAAATTTCACGTGAGATATCCGTCGACCCCCCCCCCCTTGGTGAGAGAGATTTCGTGAGATTTTCCGGACCCCTTCCCCCCCTAAAAAGTCTCACGTAATTTCTGGACGCTCCCCTATATTCATCGACGGCACTGTTCCCCAACGTCTTTTCGTTTAACCTTTTTCCTCGTAGAAACCTCACCAGCTGGAACAGTATATATGCCGCTTCAGCACCTGCTAATTTTTGTAATGGTCCAATTCATAAACTTCGTTCATTTCTATTGCAAAATGTTTGCATTATCCACAAAATTAAGAACTGAAGAACAACTAAAACACTGATGAAGTTCGTATGATAATAACCGGACGCGCTCCATCGCAATTAAATTCAGTACTCGATGCATTCGCAATTTGAAAAACCCACGCAACATGGGAATAGCAGATGGCTCTGAAATCGGTATACTTTTCCCTGTCCTCAAATAATCGGGAAATACTTTATTTGTGGTAAAATATAAAAGTTATAGGACGTATAATTCATTGATAATTTATTTGTAAATCTAAATCTGTGTTGTGGTAGCATCTATAACAGTCTGGAAGGAAACCAAAAACTTATAACTAGTTCCAAAAACACTAGAAAAATGTGTATTTAAGAAAGTAAATTCCTAAATTTAAAAATACTTTTTATTTCTGTAATATATTTTTAATTTTCCTGTTCCAAAGATAAATATTCTTTATTTCCTTACAAATAAGTTGCCAAACCAAGAAACACGCCGTGGGAACTAAGATTGTGAATCGAAAGGAATCACGAGTTACGCAGATATCAAGAGTTAAAAAGAGCCGAATCCATGGAAGAGTCATTAAGACAGAAGTGAGCCGAGAGCGAGTGAGCCGAGAGTCGTAAACATTATCGAGTTAACGACTCGGAGTCGACTCAGAACCTGGACGAGTCGGTGAGCGATTGCGCAACAACGGCTCAGCTCCTGAGCTCCCTCTTAACAACTCTTGAGTGAACCGTGACTCTTCCAAGTGAGTCGATTCCGCAAACGATTCTTTTAGACTTATCCAAGGAGTACTATAGAACAAACTCAGCGGGAAGGTAAAGAATGGCTGGAGCGTAGCGCTGACCACGTCACATCCCTTTTGGTACCTAAATGTGATTTTCCTCCGCATATCCTTTGGAAGCAGCAGGATCAATAAAAAAACCCTGACCTTTATCTTTATTGCGGAAGTCGGCCATATGCATGTTAGGAACACAGAATAAATAAAGCCACTTTTGTAGCTTTACGTTTTCCGAAACTTTTCTAGCGAGTTTCGCATTGTATATTATGTGTACTAACCAGTTATGTTTTCTATGTTATCGTTGTGAAATCAGGGGAAGTTATTTTTTATACCCGTAACACAAAAACTATTTCTTCCTTTTTTCAAGTTAAATGCCAAAGGAAAAACTGTTGACGAAATTAAGCAAAAGTTATTTTAACTGATCACATTCTACCAAAAAGGGATACTAGGCAGCAATGCACGGTAATAATTATGAAGAGATATTAAACAGCAATGCACGGTATTAATTATGACTTAAAGAGGTTTATTTTTTTTTTACATTACGCAATTATATAAAAATTTAACAATATTGCACATGAATGTCATATTTACTGAGAAAACGCTAATTGATAGATCCGTTATCTTTTGAAGATTTCTCCGTATAAATTTTGGGTGTTACCTTTAAATGTTTATGCTCCATCAGCTAATTTTATTAAATAAAATTCTGAGGCGCATCTAGTACCGAAAACTGTACGCTTTCTCCTTAACAGAGTTTAATATGACTTTCCAGTTGTGATTAGGGATTGAAATCCAGCAAAGCGGGATCCCGCAATCCCGCGGGATCCCACATCATTAGACAGTCTGGCGGATCCCGCACAAAATTAAGCGGATCCGCAATCCGCAAAATCCGGCGGAAACGCGTGTCAGTCTGCGCGACTCGTTGACCCACTCGGTCTCTATCTGATGTATTGCATTGTTTGCCTGTAGCCTTCCAGTTGGTATTTGACTGATGTGAACATGCGTTTGTTTTTGTCAACCTTCGTCATTCGTAAGTAAATAAATACACTTTTACGTATTCATCAAAACTTACGTTTGTTTCGAGTACACATTTCTGTAATTTGAGTTATGGTGCGTATTTAGTACGATTTTCTAACTATATAATTATTTTTTAAGTGTCGCGCGGTTACAGCTTTTTATTCGCGGTTTCATTATTCCCATTTTCTGTATTTGCAGATAAAGTAATTGTGACAATTTCCTAATTTGTGGCTGAAAATTTGATTATTCGTTGATATGAAACTAATGTTATCGTAATTTTAACGATCGCGTACCTATTTATTTAACAGCTATCAAAATGAAATTGTATATCCTTTGACTTATTGTTGTTTTGGGAAGTGCCTCAATGCTTTTCTTTGACGAAAGCCACCTTCTTACATGTGCCGATCAGACTTTCGATTAATCCCTCTTCTCTTTGTTATTATTTAGACTAAAGGTAAAAAAAGTTACTATGAAATTTTCAGAGGGGAACGAACGAATTGTAGTGAAGGAACACCATACTTCGACGGCTACCTCCGCCGTCTTCCTCACGTGTGTAATTTCGTGTTTGTAATGAAATCCGGAGATACAACCTATGAAGACTTCACTGCAATCATTCGCCGAGAAAGTCTCCTTTCTTACTAAAAAATAATAATTTCCACTCTAAACACGTCGTTACGCCATATAAGTAAATCTGAAATACTTGACATTTTACGTGTTGGTGAGTAGTTTCTTTAAATAACATTGAATCAACTGTAATATCAGTCAAGGAATCAGGAGATATAATAATGAATCACGCAAAAAAAAAGGCCAAGTCTCGTGCTTGTGCAGTGACAAAAAGTTATGAGATCTTGTTCTGAGCCAAGTCTACACTTTACAGAGTATATTCACTTCACTTTGTGAAATGAAATTCTTTTCTCGATGTTATGGAACGTTTATTTAGAATTTTTTTTAAAAAAAACTCTGGTAACTTGGCCACTAAGCAAACCATATATTTAAACTTATGTGATGTATTTATTGTAAGACACATAATATATCATAAGACTCAATATTTTCCATTTTTATTATTTATTTAAAAATTGGTTTAGATTAAAAAACAAAAATGTAAAACCTCGAAATACACTTAAGACACGCTAAAAAGTTTTAATGTCATTTTGCCAATCAAAATATTGTTAACTGTTAATTTTTATAATTTAACATTAAAAATTATTTATTACTTTAATTATTATTTAATTTATTAACGTTTTAAGTAACTATGTTTTAAATATATGCGTTGAAAAACTGTTTGTACCAATCCCGCATGGATCCCGCGGGATTGACGCAAATCCCGCGCGGATCCCGCGGGATTGAAAACACTGCGGGATTGCAATCCTTAATTTTGTGATCCTTTTTTGTATTTCAGAAATGTTTCGTTTATGCTTATGGCTTTACATCATGTCAACGTCTAGGACGTTATAACGGTAAATGACGATAAGGGCGGAAAGAATGGGAAGGAATTCATCCATTACCTTTTATACAAACCATCCCGACATACGCCTAAAATGATTTCTGATACCATGTGTGACATTTATGTCTGACCCTATTTCCATAACATTTTTTATGCTTTGGAAATAATAATTTTGTACTCATAGTATGTGTTTTGTAATGTCTAGATTACAATTAATGTGATATAGTTTAATTAATTGTAATGAAACGTAAATAGGGTTCCACAGATTGTAGTATGTGTAGTGAACGTGGTAGTAATATCTTAGTTAGTAAGTCCGGTGATAATGTATCTTTGGCTGAGTGCGGTGTGGTCGCGTGCTTGCGCAGGAAGGCTCGCGTATGAGCTACGCGAGTGGTATTTGTTGAGAGTATAATCAACAAACGTTATGCTGAGGAATTTATAATGTGTGTAACGTGAGATTGAGATTTAAAAGTATTAAATTGAATGTCAGTGTTAATAGAACTGTGATTGATTTCTTGACGCTAATTTAAGAAATCCTGAACATCGTGAGCATATTTGTTATCACGATATTAATTGAATATTGGTAATTAAAAACGAGCTGTTCGGCTTTCAGTGTTAGAGGTAGCTAGACGGTCAACCACCCACAACACGCCGAGGTTAATTCAAAGTTTACTCTACTTGTCAGGATAAGTTGTGAATTGTAGCAAATTTCATTTGGCGATTTCTACCATGACAAACAGCTCGTACATGAAAAACTAAAATCTGGGTGCTTGGAAGGAGATTCGAAGCTGAGTCCCCCCAACGCTAGGCCAGAACATTACCGCTCTGCCACCGTGTCTGGTTATGAATTCCTCGACGCAACATGCTCATATAAGGTTTGGGGTACTAATTATAATACCAAGCCATACTGTCGCAACTTAACAGTGTTTCAACTCTCAGTCGTTACTAATTTACGTGGAACGATTCAAAGCTTCCTGGACCTTACTGCCCACGGTTAAGGCTAAAAGCCGTTAACATCAAACCGATATAAGAAACTGACCGGTACTACATCAGTTACTCAATTTGATACGAGGTAACCCAATGACTTAGTGTATAATAGTGTATTTAGGGCTTGCCTACATGAATCCGACAGCAGTCTGTAATGGTCGCTATTAGAATGGTCCATTTTATAATACGAAGAAAAAGCTGTGCTAACGAAGGAAGAAGGCATTAAATGTTTAGTTACATTGAAATTTATTTCAGGTTTATATGCACATGATATCAAATGCGTTCCATTTCTCTAAGTCTCTAATCACCCTCCTGTAATTTCTGATTTTAAACTGATCCTTTCTGCGCGTTAAATTAATTTTATTTCTCATTACCATAACTTTATAAAGCATTTTTTTATTTTTAGATTAAAGAATAAATATTCCTTAATTGAAAAATTATAGTTCACAACTATTTTAATACCCTGTATATACTGTTGACTTACACAAGTACAGAACTGTTTTTATGTAAAGGAATGATATTCGCTCTTAGACGCAGTGAATATCAGAGTAAATCGATGCAACTGATTGCAACAGATGTTACCACCACATTTTTTGTTGTATTAAAATTTTTTAATATACGTTAAAACCTCTACAAACAGATGTTAATTATATTTAGTAATTTTTTTCGCGAATTAATTTAGAGGTAACGGGGTATAACACTATTATTTCACAATACAGTTAAATTATAAAGTTGTATAGATGGCAGGTACATTAAAATGTTTACAATACCCACACTCTCTTATTTAAAGCTGGTAATACATCACAGCAGGAATAATCTAGCTAATGGTATTAAAAAACAGTGAGATAGATGTGTTAATTTATTAAGAGACTACGTTGACTTTTTAATTTGCTTAAATTAGTATAAATATGATGGTGTTACAGAGGCTGTAATCTAATCATAGTTACATGAGCCTCATTTTCATTTTTATTTTCCCATCGCAAATGTAATGCAAACAAATTTGCGACGAGAATAGCCCATATTCACCATTTTCATCTTAAGTGAAGGTATCTGGTTGTTTAAACAATTACTATACCAGAAATGTTATACTTGGGATCATTAAGTTTATGACTGGGTATTTTTTTTAAAAAAAAATTAACATAATACATTGAGTAGTTTTCAATTTATTGTACGATCGACTAATCTCTTTCTTTATGACTAAACACTATCTTACTCGATTGCTACTATTGTCAAATAAAAGAACCTCCAATTAACTTACAATCTGTTTATTAGTGGTCGATGATTTGAATGAAAAATTCTGAATCTTCTGCTTGAATGGCTGTAGTGTTATTTCCATGCAGTGTATCAGATCACAATAAGCAATACAATCAAAATACCAATCGCAGTAACAATAGCTTTTCAGTAAACAAAATTGTTTCCAAAATCTTTTTTGCTTCCGGAAGACCTTTATGCCTTTTACCAACTTCAACTTTGAGTCTTTTTATCTTGACTACAAGATTTAAGGATTCCATAATTGGCTAATCCTTTTAGTGATCAGCATGTTTACATACAACGGTCCAAGAATCCATCCGTGATACACTCTAAGTTCATCAAATACTTAAACGTATATTTGCTGGTTTAAATCTGAACGTTTACGTCTTCACTCTCTTTTTAAATAGTAGGCACAATGGAACAACTGTACATTAAATACTAGCATTATTAAATAACACTCATACCCTATGTTTCGATTCTAATTTACGCGATACTGTGGGAACTATTATCGTGTTTTTTTTAAAATAATAACGTCAGTAATATTGCGAGAGTGAAATCAAAGTAAAATAAATCTTAACAACTTTCATTATGCCTCGTAATATTAGTTAACTAAATGGAACTGTTATTAACATACTGGCATAACCTCTACTTCGTAGTAACATCTCTGGCTGCTGTTAGTTCCGCCGAGAGCATGACGTCACTGCATTTCTGACACAATGACCAGGCTTAGGTTTTTATTAGTTTTGATGTGTTAGTGGAGACTCTCCCGACGTAATGATGCGATGAAATCCTCTCGGGTGTTGTATAAATACGACGTTTCAACAACTAGCTCTGCTGTCTTCAACAGGTTTCAGGTGTCTTGTAGCTGTCACAAGTTGACTGTCACCGACTAGACATCAGAGCTAGATGTCAAAACGTCGTGTTTATACAACACAATACGGCAGCACACCAGAGAGGATTTCATTGCAGTGTTGCTGATATTTATACGGAGATAGTAATGTTACCAAAGCTGCGTTTAATAAGCATTTTATACATTATTAAACGACAGATACACTAAATCTTACTACATCAGTTCACATTTTTATATATTATTAATCATTATTGCCCTTGAGTACAGTGTTTGAACTCAAATTATTCAGTTTTTGTTTGTATTTGTCTTCTTCCTCTTCTCTTCCAAAAACCTCTTCATACGCTCACTGTGTTCCTGTTTCCTTTGTTGAGTCCATTTTGTTCCTGTTTTCTTCTGTATTTTAAATTTTGTGTTCATAATTTTGTTCTTGAATTTTCCCCTTTCCCGTGTCATTTCTTTGCTGATCCCTGCGTGATTCAAGTCCTCCTCTATTTCCTGGAACCAATTGGTTTTCCTGAGCGAACCATTTACCACATCAAAGATCCTCTTCGTGCGTCTAGTGGTGTTCATTCGCTGTAAATGTCCATAGAATTGTAATCTACGTCTTCAGATCATGCCTGTCAATCTATCTTTATGTTCGTATAGTTCTTTCATTGGTCTTTTCAACCATATGCCGTCTTTATATATTGCTCCAAAAATTTTCTAAGGATTTTGCGTTGAACTATTTCCGCTTCTGTGATGCCTGAAGCCCCAATTGTGGTTGTTTCTGATGCATATAATGCTTCAGGCGGTGCCACTGTTTCGTAATGTCTGAGTTTGGCCTGTCTTGATATATTTCTTTTTTATAATATGACCATGTGAGTCTGTAAGCCTTCTGAAGCTTTTCTGATCTTCCCGAATTTCATAGCTTGTTAGATCCTCCTACTTGTATATATATATACTTGCAATTTGATGGAAAGATTAATTGAAATTGCGCTCATGGTAACAGAATCAGTTGTCTGATATTCCAATATTTAATTGCTGAGTAAACACAACAGTAGTGTACAAAACATCTGTATAATAAATACAGCTATTTCATAGAAAGGTAAAACACGGCTATATTTAGCTACAAGTGTCGTATGAAGCTGTATATGTGAATTATTTACTTCGACATTCAAGCAAACGAACGGTTCGTAGATTAATTTGTCTTCATGCTTGGAAGGGGCTCTATTTAATTATCGATTCCGCCGCACCGACACCCATACCCTGAGGTGGCGGTAATGCTTCTCCAGTAGAAGGGAATATCCGAAGAGAGACAGACGGAGAGGAAGAGGGATGGAGAGACGGAGAGGAGAGGTAGCGAACTGCTAACCGATTTACCCTGCTCTGACAGCCACGGAGCGCAGCTACGGTGATCAAACTGGCAGAACGTTAATCACCGGTTTAGCGTGTCTGTTCCCGACTGTTGCGCGGCCGCTCTTCTTCATCTCGCGTCATTTCACTCCCGGCGGACAGCGGCGCGGCGTCCAGGCTGCTCCCTCCGTCGAATACCATCGATTGAGGCGGCAATTTGCCATCGCGTGCACTACATTACCCGCAATGATGGCCTACCCTGGCCGTGGGCGGGCCGAGACAGAACCGCAGCGGTAGCCGGCCGATTATTTGAATTCCTCGTCGAATTGATTCTGGACGGCGACTATTTACTAGGGACTGACCGCTTCGTCCTATTTGCACGCTGCTCTCCGGAATCCAAGGCGGGACACTGCAGATGGCTCTCTTGTAGCCGCTAGGTAATTGGGACAGTAACAACTGCAGTTTAGTTAATTTATTAACAACTCCTCCAAAATTTCTTGACAGTTGTTTGGTCAGTTAAAATCTTGTGTCATCTTAACTCAACACTTTGTTTTATAAATGATTTATTATTGTTCGTAATTATTACTCGTTTATACTTTATAACATGAGGGGGGGGGGCAACCCAAATGATCATACGGGCCACTTTGGAAATGCATCATAACTCCGCGGGCCGCACATGAAATTATTTAATCCCATATTAGATTTAGATCCACGATAGACATTTTTTGGAGTGAATATAATTTAAGTATTCTGCGAACTCATAACTATAAACTAATAAATAAAACAGGCAATATCGGTCATATATTCGCAAATTAATTATTTTAAAATATTGTTTTTCATAATTTCTACACTTAATTTTTGAATATATGGATGCACAAATAATGTATTTTTTTAATACATTGGTTTTCACTACTTTTGCCATTATAAAATAAATATATTTTGTAAAAGTGTGATGAATCTAGTGGGCCGCAAAAATGTACAAGTTGCGGGCCGCGGGTTGGCCACCCCTACTTTAGAACATAGAGTGATCAATAGCTTATCTAACTTCGGATAAAACTGTGGACGGCACTTCCTCACATTGCATTAATATGACAAATTGGTGGAAATGAATTGTTATGGTACTCTATCAATTATCGTTACATCCAGAAGTACCTTCATAGAGAAAAAATCTAAGATCGCTTTACCATCGGCTTGATTCCGAAACGCTTATTAACTGCTGGTTACATTTTTCTCCCCCTTCCATATTTGCATAGTGCATGGTAAAATTGCTAAATTTCTTGTATTATGATATTCTTGTCTTTCAGGAACCTTATTATGTTGTTGTGCATTCATTCCTTAAAGCTTGATCTTTAAGCATTCTAAGTGGAGTTAGTAAACGAATTCCAAGTTCTGTACACAATTTCTAATATTATGCACTGATTTTTACGTGGCAAATTTCTATGTTGAGAATATAAAGTCTCCCGGACACTCAATTAATAATTGATGCAAATGCAAATACTGCATCTGACCGTAAAGGTGGAACTTCTTTCTAATTAGAAACAGTATTGTGAAATTGTTTCTAACTTTTACTAAAATCACCAGATGAAGATTTAAAACCTCCAACGGAAATATTCAGTTTGTTGGACACAGATACGACAGATAGTGTCCTATAAAGAAAATTGTTGTCAGCTAAGCAAACGGTATTCTTCTTTTTAATTTTTTTTTTTTCATTCTACAACTATTTCTGACGGCAGACTAAGTTTTTGCCTTATGAATCTGAGTCGTTCCACTGAGTAAAATCCTACGCTTTCCTTGAAAATCACACAAACACACATTTGATATTTACTTAACTAAAATGAACTTCGGATAATCAGTCTTTTCCCGCTATTGAAATTTGATCTTTAAAATATAAAAGTTTGTACACTGAAAACTACATCAACATATTTATTAGGTTTTATGCTCATCCTATGGATTAGCAACCACATTTCTATCTTGTTTAGGTATGAAAGTCTAATCCAAGTTGTCAATATACTCGTAACTGCCATATTCAATACATAGACAAATTTGCGCCTAAAAATTGCCAGTTGGAACAGGAATAAATTAAAATAAAATTTATGCTTATGAGCGAATAAGAAATCATGTGAGTTTATTAACTTTAGAACATACTAGAAGTTACAACTAATACTTAAATCTACAGTTTCTAACATCTCTCTTCACTCCACACGTCTTACCTACTAACTAGCATGATTCGGCAAAGCAGTTGTATTGAATAATACCTATCTCACAACTTTTGCCTCTTGATTAAGTATTTGTCGTTCCATAGCTTTTGGTATATGTCGGGAAATAAGTCTTAACTTTTTCCCTAAATAAACCTAATTCTTTACGTGATAAAAAAATCGTAACATTAATAATGTAACGTATGAAAATGTCTTAATGTAGCCGGGCGTATTGCTGAAGCTCCATGAATTTATATAATGACTTGACTATTAGTGTAATTATCATCATGTTATCCACACATCATTTAGGTGGAGATTTTTAATCATATAAATTATTGGCTACAATTATCTTCATAATTATATTTAAAATGCAGATTCGTAACGAACTAAAGTTGTGACGTAATCGTTTGATTAATTTTTCCACAATTACGTAGTTTCGTATTTAAAATTAGTCCAAGAGACTGCAAAGTGTTCTTCAATTACGTCCTATTACCAGTATTTAATGTCACTTATTTTGATTTCACTAATTGTAATAGTTGTTTTGACAAATTTCGCCACCCCCCCCCTCCTCCCCCGGAGCCATCGAATCAAGTAACGTTTAGTAGAAAGTTAACTGGCATTACAGCATTTCTAAACCAGTGCCACTGGAATATGTTGCTATACTCGAGGAATAAACTGGTAACAATAAAACATTTTTCTTCAGTTTGCAATGGTAAGGTTCATATGCGCTGTAAGGTACATCGGTCACTTATTCACAATACTCGTCCAGCACAAGAAGCCACATTTAAGCTAAATGGCGTATTTGGCTTACCCAGTTTTATGGATATAGGTCGTCCAACTCCTCAAAACCGTGAGTAACATTCACTCCTTGTGGATTCTCTTCGTCTACAAAAAAAAAAGGTTAATCCGTCTTAGTCTGTTCTCAATTAATTAGGTTACTCTTTTTTTGATAAACACTTCTCGTTTATTCACAGAAATTAACACTTTTGCATTTAATCTGATATACGCATAAACTAAGCAATTAAAAAAGCTTCCGTCATTTTACTTTACATCCCATGTTCAAAATACCTTTCCACAATTTGATTCAGTATTTTTCAATATTCAAACTATCACATTCCATCAACAAAATTAACAATTACTAGATTCTCACCGTGTTATTTTAATTAGTTACACATCCACTACTCTTTTCCTATCACAAGGGCGAATCACATCCCTGTCTTCATGCCCACGATTTTATCTACCTCTAGCTGCTCACTCGATCGTCGAGAAAACTTAACATCGACATGAAATCCTACAAATTACAAAATTGTATCAGTCCACATTTCAAAACAGATGAAACTAAAAAATTACCACAGAATACACTACAGAGGAAAATAATAAGCAAAGAACGGCTAGGTGTGAATGTAACTACGTTTCCTCACAGTAACGATAGCAAGGATCACCCGATTAATGCAGATAGCCAAATTCGTTAAAATGGCTCGGAACGTCCAGGCCTCTGGTTCTAATGCTATACCAATTGTTATTCTGCCGACAGTTTCAGGTGAAGCTGTAAGATATGGCGTTTTTCATTTGGTTCAGGTTCGATTTCATCGCGGAACAACGACGAGGAAATCACAGTTTTGTTTGGTGTTTAACTCAAAACATAACTCCAATAACTGAGAATATAACATTGTTAGAAACTCTCCCACAACTCAAAACTTTTTCGACGTCTTGTAAACGTGTCTCTCAGACAACATTTCTATTTTCTATGACTTTTCACCTCCTCGACGTTGCGATCATTAGAGGCATAGAGGGGAGAAAGAACTGGAGGCAAAGAATGGGTAGTTACTCGGCCATGGTCTTTTGAAGGAACCATCCTGGTATTCGCCTAGAATGATTTCAATAAACCATGATATACTGAAATCTGGATGGCAGGATGGGTATTCATTCCCTCGTCCTCCAGAATGTGAGGCAAGAGCTCACCCTTCACGATCGGCCTCCAGACAACAGGCCCCTCTCCAGCTGTTCCAATCAAGACGACCCATTCTCCCACTAGCTCATAACTCTTTGGAGCTGTGGAATATTCCTCTAAGGCAGCCCGCCAACTAACTTTAGAGAAGGTGGCTGGAAACGTTGTCGGCTATGAAGTCCGCACGATATCTCATAGCGGCTCTGTCCCAAGGGAGGGAGACTCCATATGTCTGCGGATAAACAATAATTTACTGACAATGTCTAACTAGAAACTAATTACTCTCGAAATACGAGTGAGACTAAACATAATTATGAAATGAAAGTAACTAACTTTCTTTTACTATATAAGTACATAAAATTGAATTTTTCTCGGCGTTGAGTTAACTAGATGTTTAAACACGATATTTCGGCGATCGAAAGCTTTGTCGCCATGGTTTGGTTCACTCGACTAATCTCTGAGAACATTATATGAAACTGTTTATGTGATGGTTACGGTAACTTAAACGAGTGTGTGGTTGTTTTATTGTTTTTGACACATATGTTTGGTACAGATAACACATTTTCGAATTATTTTCTAATTAATTGTGGATTAATCGACTCCCGTTGAACGTGTATATTGGTATCCGAAGTCCGATTTAAAACACAGTTTAGAGTTTTAATTAGACTTTGTCTGAAGTGGATAAGAAATTTCATTAGATTTATGTGCCTGTATATTTTTAACTATTTAGTGAACATTACTTTTACTGTATGAAGCAAATTTTTCCTGTTAAGTTCCAGTAGTCACTCATTTAAGCGATAAGAGTAAACTTTCTTAGTATTAATGAAGAACAGTTATCTTATTTAGAGCCTAATCTGAACCATTAAGAGTTGAAATACTATTAAAGCACCCCGTTAAACATTGCCATAAGCCAACTCACTTTCCAAATGTGTCGTCTCAATGTCGATGTCATTATCGGTCATTATTCTTGTACCTTGGTGGACGTTTTCTGGGAAGGATATCAAACTAATAACACTTTACCTAGAAACTTATTTCTCTTAGAAGTGTTATACTATAAAATGTTTTTTCGATCAATTAATCCTGTTTTAAAATTGAAATGTACATGTTAGAGTAGTAATTGATTGTTTCTTCTTTATGATCTTTGATAATAGTATTATAGATTTCTTTATGTTTCATAATTTGTCATGCCACTTAAATCTAAATAAAATCTTTTCACTTTCAGCTCCGCAATATGGTAACAGAATTGTATGTCTATGAAAATATTACCAGAAACTAAGTACGTACGGTTTTGAAAAATTTCATGGTGAAGAACTGGTTATATTTTTATGTCTCCTGCTCCGTAACTATTAGTTTCGTATTTTTTAACTGAATAACCATTGAACATTTCATAACTTTCTTCCTTTGATCTCTGAAAAGCAGTATATGTGATTTATGCACGAAGCAAAGAGTAAACGTTGCAGTACGGTCTATCAAGTAGGAGACTCTTTGGTGCTGGCGAAATAGGAAATGATAATGACGATTATTTACTTTTTGCAGAGTAAAAGCGATACTACAGTCCTCCGTGCCAAATTTCATTTGAATCAGTTAAACAATTACGGCGTCATCGAGGCAAATAATTTAAACAAGCACACATCAGTCCATCCTAACATTCTCATTTATAACCTTATTAAGACTGCATTACGTAGGAGGCTTAAGATATTAGGTGTAGAGTTCCAACGCTGAGTAGTAAACAGTAGTCTTGAGTAGCAGTGTCCGCTTGGTTGCAGGTGCTGCGGGGCTGACAGGGGTGCGCATCATAGTGCCCGAGGCAGTGGCGGTGGGAGACACAGCGCGGCTCGCGTGCGACTACGACCTGGAGCAGGCGGCCCTCTACTCCATCAAGTGGTACCGCAACGAACACGAGTTCTACAGCTTCGTGCCCAAGGAGGACCCGCCCACCAGGGTCTTTCCGCTAGAGGGAGTCAAAGTAGACGTAAGTACATATATGTCAGGCTTCCTTACAGCTATTCAGTTTTTAAGGATTGTGAGTAATACAGACATTCCTTGTCATCGCAAGATATTCTTTAAAAAGTTTCCTATTGTCGAGGGGTATATTGGGGACTCTAAGATAACCATAGCGTCGCAATTTGATGACGGATTCTTTTGTAACTCGACGAGACAAATCGAAAGCGAGGAATAGAATATTTTGGTATCTCGCTTTAGTTCTCGAGATATTGTATCTCAAAAGTGAGAAGTTAGGTTGAAATGCGACCTTGACCAGTAAAAATTAAGAAAAAGAAAATTAGTTAAAGGATTCTTCTGTACATCGGAATTGAAGAATAAAACTTTTAGATATTTCACGTAGTTCTAGAGATTTACCGTCTAAAAACTGAGGCTGTTTTGTTGAAATGTGTCATGAACGAGAATAAAACTACAGGCTGTAAGTACATAGCAGAGATTTTTTTTTTTTTGCGATTATGATGAGGTAAAGTGCAGCCTGGACCAGAATAAAAACGTCACCAAAGGTACAAGCATTTATACCTATAACTAATTTCTGACAGTCGACATCGTGAAAGCTAAATGATGGAATATATATTAAAAAAAAAAAAAAAAAAAAAAAAAAAAAAAAAAAAAAAAAATCTTTCCTTCCGTTTTCATCTCGTCGAGTAACATAAGAATCCGTAATTAAATTGCAGCGCTGCGGTTATGATAGATCTGCCTTATATCGGATTATTATTTGACAACATTTTCTTGTCTATACTCACAACCAACCCCAACGTCTATTGAAGTCTTCATTCCCATAACTTTTTTCCTAAATTTCTAAAAAAATTCTAAGCTAATAATATCACTAAATTTTCAGGTGGGTGCAAATTTATCGTTCTATTCATCCACGACTTGCAACTAATACTCTAAAGAAAATTTTAGCGATGTTATATTATTAGTAAATTAACGAGAAGGAGACCTACAGTTTCGACGAACGAGCTTGACCTTCTCTCGGTACAGGGTACATCAGTCGTGATATTCTGTTGGAGCTGAATGTCAAACACAGGTGATGAGCTAAAGAATTGGTAAAATGCGCTATTCAGTTACGATATACAGCATGAATTGGCTAATACATTTACAAGTAATTCTCACGTAACGCATTATGGGTTAAAATACTGAATTAATAATTTTTTGAGCCATGCGGCAAAATTAAACAAATAGTCAAAGAAACTGTCATAGCACGATGAGCTAATAACGTAAGAAGTTCAAAAAGGTGCCACATAAATTTCACCAAATGTTGCTTTAGCCCATTGACACTAATCAAGCATATACGTGAAGAACTGGCGTACGTTTCATTAACAATTTGTATATTATAAGGTCGTTCTTGAATTGCCTGTTGCAAGTACCCGGAAATATTATTTGGTTTTCATATATTGAACGTACTTTTATTTTTGTAAGTTGTATGTGAGCCAACACATTTCTACATTCCCTCAGACAGTTATACGTATTGGTGAAAGTTTTAGTGCTAAAAGTCACCTATTTACAGAACACAACGGATATCAGCAAGGTGTACTATTCCGAGGTTGTACGAATTCAACATTTTTAATTTTAGAAGTCTTGCACCTTAATTAGTAAGCTCGACTAAACATATTTCTGAAGTTCATGTGCTACTATATTGTGTTACGTTCTCCCATGAGCATACAAACCACCCTACAAGATTCGTCACTATATGATGGCTGACTGTGTTAACAGTGGGTTTGCTGACCGTAAAAAAAATATTGCTTTATAAAGGTTAACACCTTTGTAAAAAATTTAGGTTCACAACTTTTTATAGTTCTCCCTTCCCCTTAAACACACAGAGACTTATTGTTAATAATGAACGAATTTGATTTATAATATGTGTCTAGGAACTAGATCTCACTGTAAGAGAATAATGACAAAAAATTATTTTAAATTGATTCCTCCACAACTTACATCTCATAAAATGGAAAAACGCTCAAACATTAAACCAATATATATATATGTTATGTAGTATTTTTCGTTCTGAATCACAAAATTAATTGAAAGAAAAGTTCCGCATGATTATGAATGCAGGCGAATGAAGATGAATGACAGATTATCGCACTGTTCCAGTAATGCGAAGTTATCGGAAGAAGACAACCGATCCATATAACTGTAGCAGATAGAATTATTTTACATTCGAATATTCCAGCAATAATTGCGCACCAACCCGTTCACACAGTTCGGAAACGCAAGACGATACGAATTAGACATTCACCGGGCTGAAACACAATTATGCAGGCAGCGACGCATGAATATTCTGGAGTCCGGTTGGTTGCCGGCCGCAAGGGGACTCAGGGCGCCTAACTCGGCCACTGCACTGCGTGCCACTGGCTGAACTCGTTATATGGTATGTGCTTCCGAGTCACCGAGCGCTCGCTGCAACATCTATCATCACCACGGGCATATGAATTGGTGTTTTCACACAGCAAACTGCACAACTCCATGATGCCGAAGAGCAAATCAATTGGCTCAAAGGCTGAAGTTCAAGGAATTCGGACAAGTAGCGCCTAATAGATTGTGCAACAGATGTAAACTTTAATTTATCAGTGGTAACCTGATGTGAAAAATAATTCTACCTTACTATTTCCCTAGATCACAGACATCACATAAACTCCTGAAATGAATGACGTTGCGTATTGTTTAAGTTTAAAAAGTGATTTCTCAATTCCGGTAGTATTATTTGTCTCTAACAAATCTAAAATGTAAATAGTTGTTTTCAATCATAATGAAAGTAGATAGATACCTCGTATATAATATTTGAAGTGGCTGAGAAATCCTTCGAAAATGTTGTGAGGCCAGGGGGTTATAGAACCTAATACTGAAACTAAAATCAAGTGGGAGTTTTAGATTTTCCTTGTTACGAAGCTAAAGGTTTTTTCTTTTTAATGAGATTTGATGTTGGAAGAAGTGCTTACAGGAAAATACAACAGAAAGAATGAGAAATTATAGCTTTAACAATACTGGAAGCAATAATTGAAGTCGCTGGTAAGAAAAAGAAATTTAAAATAAAAACTGGAAATAAAATTAGTAATGAAGAAGTTGCAGTAGCATTGACAGAAAAGCAAACGTGTTACCTAAAAATGATGGATCGAATCTCAAAAAATTAGAATGAGTATAAAAAAGAAGAAGTATTGTTGATACAATAGTAAAGAAGTTGAAAGTAAAATTACGGGAGGGGATTAATAAGTTTCATAGAAGATGAGGTCCATTGTAGAAAAAAGATGGATTATAAACTTACGAAACATCTTAACAATGGTGAAAAGTAAAATGCTAACATAAATTTAATAGAATAGGAATCGTGGATGAAGCACTATAAAAGTTATGGTATAATAGTAATTACAAAGGATACACGATTTTCTAACTGGTCGGTTACAGTATGTCATTGTTGACAGGGAAGCCTCTTCTAAGCTAGATGTTACTTCGGACATTGCCTCGCATTCAGGAGGACAGCGGTTCGAATCCCCGTCCGTGCATCCAGATTTGGGTTTTCCATGGTTTCCCCAAATCACTCCAGGCAAATGCCGGGATGATTCCTTCAAAAGGCCATGGCCGAATTCCTCCCCATTCCTTGCTCCCATCCTTGCCCCCCATCCTTTCCCGTCTCTAAAGACCTCGATGTTAAAAAGAGACGTAAAGCAGTTACAAAAAAAAAAAAACTTCGGACATTCCTCAAGAAAGCGTAATAGGACCACTTCTTTTCCTAATTTTTATAAACTATCTCGGTGGCAACGTTAATTGCAGGATGCGATTGTGTGCTGATGATGCACTTATCTATAGTTAAGTAAGGTGTTCTGATGATTACTTAGAAATTCAGCGCGATCTGGATGTTATTTCGGAATGGTGCCATAAATCGAAGCTTACACTTAACTGCAAAAAGTGCAAGGCAATAGAAATAAATAATAAAAAGACTCCCTTTGCTCACGAGTACAAATTTAACAATTCAGTTGTTGACACGGAGGATTCCCTGAAGTATCTAGGCGTAACAGTACAAAGCAACATGAAATGCGACTTGCACATAACTTCAGTCGTAGGCAAAGCTAATTCTAAACTGCGATTCATAGGTCGTATTTTGAGAAGTTGTAATGCTCATATAAAGGAAATAGCCTAAAAAACAATAGTACAGCCACATTTGGATTACTGTTGTGGAGTTTGAGATCCGTATCGCAAGGGATTGATTGACAAGCTAGAGAAAGTACAGAAGAGAGCCGCTCGATTCGTGACTGCTAGTTACAGTCCTTACGAAAGTGTCACGGAGTTGACACGTGGGTTGGGCTGGGATTGTTGGGTGGATAGACGACGTCGTCTTCGTTTAAATTTATTGGAGAATATACGAAAATCTTTAATTTACTAGTGAAATGAAATACTTCGTCCGCCAACCTATTTAAGTCGCAATGGCAGGAGGGAAAAAATTAGGGGGAAGATCCCGTACTGATGCTTTTATGTATTCTTTCTTTCTTCTTTTTTGTTCTGGATTCGAATGCACTGAATTAGGATTGGTGCTTAGCACCCTTTGCCACCCACAATACTTTTGAATTGCAGAGTACAGATGTAAATGTCTATAAAGACAAAGAGAAAGAAGAGGATTTACATAAGGATAATGCTAATGTTAAAGAAATTAATGCTGTGAACATACAGGATGTCGAAACACAATTAAGATTACTCAAAATTAGATAAGCTCCTGGACTAAATAAAATTTACTTAGAACTTATTAAATATGGGGGGAGGGACGATTCTAAAAATAAGATACTTACACCTAATTAATATGTGTTGGAAAAAGAGAATCATCCTAGAAGAATGACGGAAGCCAAAAGTTATTTCGTTGTTTAAGAAAAGAGATATAAATTCAAATTATTACTATCGAGCATTTAGTTTTGTTAAATACTGGCTATAACATATGTGCAAAAATAAAAAATAACAGGTTCAATGTAATAACAGATGCTCTTCTTTTAAAAGAACAATGTTTATTTATAAAAGAAATATCAACTTTCGCCTAAAACATATAATGGAGAAGGAATTTACCTTAAATACTTACATTGCTTTCGTAGTTTCTGAAAATGTGTTCGATGAAGTAAATAGGTAAATGAAAAAGAATTGATATCCAAAACCTATAGTTCACGTTATTCATAAAAGGACACAAATTGTATTAGAACTGGGATTTAAACTAACAGTAGAGACATGAGTTAAGCAAGGAGTGCAAAAAAGGTTGCAGTCTCTCTTCAATACTTTTTAATACGTATATTTATGAATGGCCCAGATAGGATGTGGAAGGAAAATGTGCAGTATGAAAAAAAAATACAAAGAAAAGAGCTTGTGTATGATTACAATACTTTTTGTAGATGACCAATTCATCCCACAAGAAAATTATGATGGACTCCAAAGATCAATACATATATTAATCATTATTAGTAATAGTTAAGTTTTGCAGTTGTCTGGTACAAAAACAGAAATTATGGCATTGCAAGGCAAAAAGCTTACCAGTGATTGACAATTAACCAATAGAAAAAGTCTCAAGATGTCTCCTTTAGCTTCTTGGTGGGATATCACAACCAGAAGGAAACACAAACCTCTTGGCGATATTTGAGACAGATCGTCGAATGAAAAATTTGCCTATATAACTTACCTACAAGACTATATTTGGCAAAGAGTACCTATCAAGGATGCTGCTTCCAAAAGTAATTATAAACTTTTTATGAAATTTTTCATCAAATAGTTTGAAAACATCAATTTTGCCGAAAGTTTCACCATTTCTGCATATTAACTGTGTAACGGCACTTTGGTGTTAAACGTATAGCAACGAAAAGGAACAGCAACATACCACTAAATGATTTAAGTACAGCTCAAATCCAGCAGTTAGGAAAAAGAAACACTACGAATAAGTTAAGTTAATGAGTAAACTAAGTATTTTTTTTATTAGGCATGACGTCTCATAGACCATACTGTCTGTCGCCAATGACCCACAAAAGCAGTTTATTAATCAATAAAAAGTTTGTAGTCGGAAGTTATATCTACGATAAATCTATAATCGAAAAGCTTGTGTCCAAGTGTCTGAAATGGAATCATCCAAAAATTACCTCACTAACTTGGATAGGGTTTTCAAATTTTAAGAGCTTTTGGTCTAGCTTAAAACCTGTTGCACTCCTTAAGATTCTATGTGATCGAGGATCGGAGCAAGATATTATAATCATTTCGAGATAGATCAGATAGGCATCCGAGATCAATCTGTATTTGTGATGAACACTCCTTTCAAGAATTACAAAATATCGCTTGGAATTCTTTTTACTTTGTTTAATGATTTTAGTTATTTATTCATTCAGTTTTCTGAAATTTGGTAAATTAGAATAAACTGAGTACTTTTGTGAAACACTTACAATCTATAATAACACTTTAATAAGCATAACGAAATTACCATATGCAATTTATGGGTAACATTTTTGTGCATAATGTCGATTTTAAAACCTGATAGCATGTAGTAGTTAATCAAACCAATACATCATACATTAACACTTCCATAAGAATAACGAAATTGTGACAATTTATTTATTACAGACACCTTTGTGCTCAATATCAATATTAAAACAAGATAAATTTTTGCTGTTTTATTTCGAATAAGCATTTAAAATTACGTTTTTTTTGTCAACTTTTACAGAAATTATGTTTTTAGTTATGATAATATTTGAAATCATAACCAAAATTTATGCTTAGTGATATAATGCCATACTTTCCACTTAAATATTTTAATTCTAATATATATTAATTATCTCTACGTATTAATATAGTTAATTTTTCACGTAGCTTTTATTTCTTATATTTCATATATTAAATTGCGTTAAAATATAAGTGAAGAAAAACTTTCTGACATCATAATGAAATCGATCCTAAGGTAAAAACTAAAAGAGGGGGGAAGTTTTTAAACGAAATTTACAATTTTTACGTCTCCAAGTTAATATTTGGTACAAGAATTTCTCGTACAGACACCAAGGTTCGTGTGCGCGAAGCAGTAGACAAATCTAGTAAGTTTCTTCATATTAATTTCCATATTATCTGGGCTATTTGAAGTTTAAGTTACGTTTCCAACCAAATGTTTTCATTATTTAGTTGAATCTGCTGGGATATAAGTTGTAATGATAAATAATAGAATAGATCAGCGTCTGTGAATAAAAATCGTTTGACTGTAAGCGGAAATAATTCCTCTAGTGAGACTCTCAGTAAAGCCACAAACGATGGGGTAACGTGCGGGGAAACTAAATGAGAGTGTGTATACCATCGCCGCTACACGGTACGGCACCCCGGAACGTGTTTAACGCACCCTCATGTTTTTTGCATCTCTCTCTGTCTTTGTTACTCCCGAATTGCCCATCGCGCCATCCTCTTTTTCTCACACGGCTTGGCAATTTACGCCCGAGAGCACGCGGAAGAAAAGATTAGCGTCTACCGGCTTTTCCTGTGAACTACCGCTGTTATTGCACCGGGAATTGTTGCTTTTCTGCGCTCCCCCATCGCGGGTTATACCAAATTTAATGCGTGGATGTTCCTCCGGCTCTGGCGTAGAGAGGCTCATGAATATTCGAGGCGGCGCGGCGGGTGGTGGCGGCCGCTGCCCAGACACACACACACACACACATACTGTGTGCGCGTTGCTGCGCTCTTCTACCCAGCCGGCTAACTTCCCCGCGCTTGTCTCATTCCTCGGTTAGCTTCCCCAGGCCACTAGCCTGCGACGCACTGGGACTGTTAAATGAGAGTCAGTAACGTTTCTTCAACTACCACTCTTTCGTGAACAAAAGGACCAATCCCGATACAATCAAGCTCTTTTCATTACTTTAAAATAGTTTGCTGTAATACAGTGCCTAATCTAGGCTAAGATATTACCAGATTATTCTTTGTTGGTTTCTACTCCTGTATAACTGTTGGAAGGAATAGTAATAAGAAGGAGTAATTATAACTTGTTAGTAACAATTTTACATTAGTTTCATTAACGTAAGTACATTTTTGAAGTATCGTAAATGTAAAGTTACACCATCCATTTCGTATCTATAAAACGAAAACCGGATATATTGGTTCCAGAAAAACTCAGAAACTACTGTGCTGATTTCGATGGGGGTTTCACCATTATAAGATTAGAATCTCAACTGAATTGTTTGGTTTGTTTTATACTTCCAAGTAAGATAACACCGGAGCACTAAGTGAAAATCTGAAACACCAAAGATAAAATACCAACCAGATGTATACGTTATACTATGTAAAAAAAATAATAGCTATACTATCGCATGTGACGTTTCCTTCCTCTAAATTTTTGTTTTTTATCTTTAAACCCTATAGATGGCCGTAACACCAAAGATAAAATACCAACCAGATGAATACGTTATACTTTGTAAAAAATAATAGCTATACTATCGCATGTGACGTTTCCTTCCTCTAAATTTTTTTTTAGTCTTTAAACCCTATAGATGGCCGTAGGGAATGCGTAGAGGAAACTACGTAAAGTGTAAAATATGTAAATTAATTTTAATAATATAATGAAAAAAAAAACTTTTCGATATTTTCGTTGCTTCTTGATACTACGCTCTTAGGTCGCACAGCTACAATCTCTGATGTTTCGAAATAATTCGCTATTAATGCATAAACGATGGGTCTGAACATTAAAGTGAGCAGTTTAAAACCTTTAGTTTTGGAATATCCGGTATTTTTATAGTTTATTGTCAAACAATTCTGTCTTTAACAGATTTACTGAAAAAAATCATTTTTTCTATTGCTGCAAGAATCGGTATGGTTATTTTGATGAAAGTTGATACACGTGTTACTCATAGAATGGCTAAAAATATTGCAGGAATTAGACCAACCCCAACTCTTTTCTCGACCAACCCCAACTCTTTTCTCCTACATACACCGGGGGATAGCCGTTTAAATACGTATATAAAATGGAGCGGCTGACACGAAATTTGAAGTGCCGAAAACTGACCTCTGTTTTGAACTGCAGTATTTGCCATGTGGGAAAATCATAGATCAAATCGCACAACGCAGCAGCTCTGGTAGTATTATCATATTATTTCAAAATTATTATTACTATGGCAGTTACCTGACAAGTTTCGTATCTATTTCTTAAAAACTATAAAAGAGTGTAACGCTTTCTGCTATACGACTCGTTTATTTCAGTCTAATAATTCCGTATAATGTTTGTTTCTGTTTGAGTCAGTCGTAAATTCTGTAACGTCCGTGGTTACCTGCCGGACTAAAGACCCCGCCTCAGAGCGGTTGCCAGTATATCAAGGTAATCACGATGGGTCCATCGCCTGCGCTTAATCTTGGCGCCACTCAGGAGCGGCTTTAAAAAGAGAAAACCGTGAGTGTGGTGGGGGTGAGGCCGGAAGCGCAGGCCTAACCTGATTGGGCGGAGCCGCTGACGCCGCCGCCGTGGAAATTATGCACGGCCAGCTTTGCCGGCGTAAATAATGTTACATCTGCGGCTCCACTGCCATCGCGCCCATAACTTACTTAGGCAGTCGCCAGCCCAGCCTGCCTGCACAGTTAAGCCCTGCTCTGCTCTGCTGGGATAAATTCTGTCCCCCTCTCCATAGGCGGCCGGCACTTTTGTCCCGGACCGCGTTCGTCACAGCGATAAAATGTAATGTACGCAACGCGGTCGTGAAATGCGATTAAACACGTTATCGATATCTAAAAAGAGGATGCTTGGAAGCACGAGGCTCTCTTGTTTGATCGAGATTATTCGTTTACGTTTCATGATTTAGAACCCTTCATTTAATGCTTTCCCTGCTACAATGGATAACTTCAGTTCACTGTGGCGATTAAGTAACAAATTGGATTAAAAATGTATTTCCGGCTCTGCATAAAATCGTCAGCACGCTTTGAAGCACCAGATAGGTGTGAACGGTGAAGCAGATATATTTCACGTTAATGGATAGGTTTTTTTCTACGTTCATCATATAATTTTAAATGTCAGTGTTAAATCGATAAACTCATCGGTTTAAAATAATTGAATGATGATGCGTACTTTTTGGGATGGTATGTAGGTTAACAGTGCGCACTGTGAAGCATGACAGCATGAAAAATTAATGCATATTTTTTGGGTGATGCCTACTTACTTAATTTTTCTTTATTTTTATTTTTTTTGCTTATGGTTTTACGCCTTGTTAACGTCGCGGTCATTAGAGTTGGGATGGGACTGTGGGCATGGAACGGGTAGGCCTTTTTAATGGAAGCATTCTGGCATTCGCCTGGAGTCATTTGGGGAAACCATGGAAAACCCAAATCTGGATGGACGGGGATTCGAATAGGCGTCCTCCCGAATGCGAGGCCAGAGTTCTAACCTACTTACTTAAATACCTCAACATAAAGTTAATATGCACTACAAAAATACCGGTGAGATTCTCAGAGCCATCAACTACTTTCCAGATGAAATAACATTCTGTATTTAATACTATTCACACTAGTACAGCACTCAAAACAAATCTAATGATGAAACAAATTTAAAAAAAAAATCCAGTGCGATTGAATCAAATGACTCAAAACTGACAGTAAAACGTTGGTAACTTCAGAAAAATATAGCAGGGAAACCATAACTTGAATAGAATGGAGAGGACAATAGAGGAGAAGATGGGCGAATACCAGTTTGGCTATAGTATTGGAAGTTAGACCACAGACGTGACTGGGTGTCTGAGTGTAATTACAGAAAGATTGTTAGAAGTAAACAGCGAACTAAACATATTTTATACACGAGACTAAAGAATTTTAAGAGTAGAGTCGTGAATGTTATTGAAAGGGAAATGACTGATAAAACAGTTGTACACATAACTGAAATTGGTAGTTTGAGAAGAACAGGAAGAAGCAGAAGTGATTAGAATCAAAAGTAAAGTGATACTAGAGTGCTGAATGTCATCAGCACACATTCATTTAATATTCCAAATAATTAATGGAGAATGCTTTGGTAACAGCAAGGAGTAATGAGGAGACATCCGGATGACGTAGCAATGTTTTTCCGAGTCATAATAAGTACTGCAGGGTAAGATGTAGTGTTTGGAGTAAATTTAAACTCAGAAATACTAAAATAATGAGAGGTGGAAAGTAAAATGCGTTATCAACATACTGGTGGAAGAAACGACTCTGGGACCGAGCGTGGTGGTGTAACGGATAGCGTTCTGGCCTCGCATTCGGGAGGACGGCGGTTCGAATCCCCGTCCGGGCATCCAGATTTGGGTTTTCCATGGTTTCCCCAAATCACTCCAGGTGAATGCTGGGATGCTTCCTTCAAAAGGCCATGGCCGAATTCCTTCCCATTCCTTGCCCCCATCCTTTCCCGTCTCTAAAGACCGCGTTGTTAAAAAGGGACGTTAAACTGTTACAAAAAAAAAAAAAAAAAAAAAAAAAAAGGGACATATATAGTCATTCATTTTATAAACTCCGTCTGCAAACAACTGTTTTGGTGAATTTTATTTCATTTTATTCCTCAGACGTGTTTTGCCCTTGTGGTGTAGGGCAACATCAGTGAGATATAGTGGTAATCTTCACTTTTTTGTGTAGTGATGGTGTCTTGTTGATAAGAGATATTGACAGTAAAGAATGAGAAAAGCAATTACTTTTAATGTTATTAAATATAGTTTAGTAGAAAATGAAGAAAATTAAACAAATGGAGACCATGAAGAATAAAGAGATGCAGAGCGACCTGATAATGGTGATAAAAGAAGAAATCGTTTAGGTTATGTATCATACTACGTTGAAATTGTCTACCGAAGAGGCCTGACGTATGATGTTCGCCATACCCCGTGGTCCATGTGTCAACACCGCCATGGATGAAATTACTCCTCCAGTGCAGTGTCACAGTTAACTTAACTGCGGTGGTTTCCCTCTGTTTTCAGCAGTGGTGTAAGCGTAAGTATTACCATTTGTGTGGGTGGATGACAGTGATGTGTTTTGTATACAATCTTGTATGCTTTGCGAACGAATTAAATATGAAAGAATGGTGAGGATGATACCCGATGCTGGCCCATTCTGACCTTCTCATCCAGATGACACCTAGGGTTCACCTAAATATAATGATCTCATACGACAGAAAAATCATCAGCAACAGTGTCAGAAACTCTCGCTCCATTTCTGCTGCGGAGACGTTTGCGATTTAGCATACGACTCTGGTACACAATCTGGTGGTTAGGAATGGTTGATCATCCTTTCTCGTATCCTGTCGGCTAACTGCAGATGCAGAAAAATTTATTTTGCAATCAGAATTAGAAGCAGACGCTGGACACCGTCAAGGTGCCTTAACCCGCAATCCGAATGGACGGGCACAGAAGTGAATTGTGAAAGGAAAAACAGAATATAAAAGCTGAAGAGGAAGAAAGAAGGCAAAAGCTATAAAAAATGAAGAAAGATTGTAAAAGCAGGAAGAAACGGAAGATATTGATACCTGTCAAGAGGTAGATCTAATTAAGAAGGGACCATAAATGTATTGCAATACGTATTAGGATGAAATTTTAATAAATGAATCTTTGGAAATTTTGTTTCTCAAGGAAGAAGACAATTAAAGGATGTCAGAGATGATCAGAAAGAGCCTAATCAGTTTTTGTTTTGGTTATGTAATGAGAATGAAAAACAGCATACTTACAAAAAGCATTTTGATCTACGTTTGCAAGAGATAGAATGTCTAACAGTGAATCCAAAGAGTATATATGTATTATAGATATCGGAACAGCAGAAGGTACTGTACAAGACTGGGCAACTTTCAGAAAATTGATATCAAATTTCAACTGTTTCCAGAAGACACAGAAGAGGAAAGGTAATAAAAATACGGACCCATGAAAGGAGGAAACAGCAAAGTGTAAGGAGAAGACCATTGGAATGCAAGAAAAGAAGCAACGAGATGAAAGTACAGGAAAACTTTTCGTGGTCCTTAGATGGACAAAATTGAAGAAAAGAAAAAGGACGACATGCTACCTCAGCCAATCTTAACTATACTTACCTAATCCCCCAAACTTGTTGTTACCTGTTTTAAGTATAAGTCTTATCTAAATTACTCAGTCTATACTATTTGATCAAAAATTAAATAGTAAGAATAAATCCTCAGCACATCGTAAATTAGCTAAAACAAATTTTTTCATTGTAATTTGTTCTTGTGAATACTGATTTAATTTTCCAAATGACGACAGTGTTTAATTCTTGCAGACTAATTCTGATCAGTTTTGTTGTATGAATGCCTACTGGTTACGAGTAGCAGCGCTAGTTGGGTTGATACGTTCGACCATGGAGAGGGGGATGAAGTTGCCGACCACCGGTCGGTCGTGGACTCCCGACCACGGAGGCGCGGTGCGGGTGGTATCGGTGGTCTCCTAGCCCGGCATGCGGCCCAGGAATGTCTTTGTACGGCGCGTCTGCCCGACTGACACGTATGCAGCACAACCACTGCAATCGATACGACACACCCTGCTGCTGCCAACAGGTTAAAGGAGACATCCTGAGGCCCCCCGTGTAATCAGTTAACTTCCGTCCTCCCGGGAGAGCGTAAGCGCTATCCGCCACATTAATTGAAAATCGATGCAAATCGGTTTTGGCTCGTGAGGGATCAGTAAATACTACAGCGTATTACAAAACAACATTCTGCATTTGCAGTAAAATGAACTGCATCGTTAGAAACATTAATTCTATTAAATGCACCTTATCTAATTTCAACATAAAAGTTGACATTACTACTAATTATTTCCTTATAGCCACTAGTATAGCATCAACTACCTTTAATGATTCACATAAATGTTTGTAATGCGATTTACACCTTATTGTCATCTTTGGCAAAGATAAACTATATTTAACTGAAGAAGGGAAATTAAAGTATCATTTAGATATGTTTTACTGTTTTTTATTTATAAAATGCTAAAAACCGATATCATAACGGTTTGAAATTAACTCAGGTGAAGCTCAGTAACATACTGCATATTTCATCTGATCAACTCGGTCTTACGTCTGTTGATGGAACTTCTAATTTTCTGGCAGATAATGTTCCTTGGAAACGAACTTAAAGCAGGCAAAAAGAAGCTGTAGAGACTTAGCTGCGAACATCTACAAGAAATATCTTATAAATCAGAAAGATTTCACCAAAATTACCGTAAAACCAACAAAGTGTAGCAGGAAGTTAATTGTCATAAACTAAATAATTAACATAGCAAAGGTTTTACAATTAATATTCTTCTCTATACTCAATGTCAGTGAATAAACATTTCAAGTCCAACTAAAATTAAGTTTCTAAGTTCTGAATTATGAGTTAATATAATTTTCTGCTGCACATAACAGAATTAAAAAGGTGTATTAATACCTATTTTACACAAAGTGGTTTGTTATTGATCAGAAGTTGCTATAAGAGCAAATTTAAGTATCTAATGTTATACATTGTTGCTTAGAAAATTTAGGAAAAAGTGATAATACATTCGAAGGAAATGCAGACTATGGAAAAACTAATTAACATTTTATATAATGGAAATTCAAGAAAGTTGCTGCAAGAAACGTGTAAGGAATTAGAGAGTCAAATTGTTGTAGGTGTAAAAAATAAATAAAATGTGGCTAGTAGGTGGACCCAATAGAGTCTTTGTAAAATATTGTATATGAAAACCTCTGCGAAGTTCTGAAGGAATGCAAAGAGATGGTGTATGATGGGGGTAGCCTGGAACGAAGAAAGTACTCTTATTTGGTATTGATGATGTAAGAGATCATGTTCTAGAAACAGAATTTGATATATATTTAAATGTTTTAACAAAGACAGCAGAAGTTTACGAAATTGCAGTAAAACTCATAAAATCGGTAAAAAAACTCTAATTTAAACAATATTAAAACCTATTTATAAATTTTGCAAGAAGAAGAGACGCAGTGGATTTTTACAAAATATTATCTTCAGATTTCCAAGAAATCACTTGCTGTTAAATGTGAAAATTGCACAGTAAGGCAGATACCGAACGCTTCCAAATTGCTTACAGGGATAACGTATGAAAGATAGAGAGGAAAGTGAAAAAGATATCAGGTAACGATCAATATGGGTGCAGGAAAAACCAAGGTAATGGAGAAGTAATAACATGGTTGAGTTCAATAATGTAAGGAGAAATCAAGCAACAAAGTATACTTTTAAATTAAAACAGAACGTACAAAATTTTCCAGCAATGTTAAATGGGACAAGATGTTCAAATTTTATAAAAATCAGTTCTCAAATGTCGATATAAAATAATAATTTATAGTATACACAAAAATCAGTTTGCTAAAATAAAATAAAAGTGCCATGAGAACTAAACATCAGTTAAAAAGTATCTGAGGCTCGGTGATAGTCTATCCGCAGTAAAAAAAAGACTTGTAAGAAGAAAAAGCAATCAACGAAATGAAGGAATTATTTTAATGTGGTAAACGGATTCAAGGAGAAACGGTCAGTAAGGTGAAATTTGGTAATGAAAATGTCCTGTTTTAAGAAAAGAGTGAGAATATTGAGAAATTACGGAACTGCGCGAACAAATATTAAGAGAAGTATTTGGAATGCATTTAAACCAAAGTCAGGGGAAAAAAAACTTGAAATGTAGCTAAAATGAGAATGCTAATGTAGATGAAATACAAAAATAGGAAACAATAAGGTATAAGAAGAGAATTATGCTATATATTGTAAAGACCCAGTTAGTTTTTGGTTCTACATCCATACTCTGCAATTCACAAACATTGTGGGTGGCAGAGGGTGCTAAGCACCAATCTTAATTCTGCGCATTCCAATCCCGAATAGCACGAGGAAAGAAATAAAACGTAAAAGCATCAGTACGGCATCTTATTTCTCGAATCTTATCCCTTCGGTCAATGCGACTCAAATAGGTGGGCGGAAGAAGTGTCTCACTGCACTCGTAGGCCATAGAATTTAGCACATTCTCTAATAAATTAAAACGCAAATGACGTCGTCTGTCTTCCGAACGATACCAGCCCAATCCATGTATTAATTCTGTGACTCTTTCATAAGGGCTGTAGCAACCAGTCACGAATCGAGCGACTCTCCTCTATACCCTCTCCACTGAGTCAATCAGGCCTTTACGATACGGATCCCAAACTCCACAACGGTAATCCAGGTGCGGACGCACTATAGTTTTATACCCTATTTCCTTTGTATGAGTATTACAATTCCTCAGAATACGACCTATGAATCGTAATTTAGAATTAGCTTTTCCTACGACGGAAGTTATGTGCAAGTCCCTTTTCATGTTGCTTTGTACAATTAGCCCCCCATACTTCAGGGAAACAACCGTGTCAACAACTTAATTGTTTACTTTGTACTCGTGAGCAAACTGATTCTTTTTGTTACTTATTCGCATTACCTTGCACTTCCCCGTCAACAATGACATGCTGTGATCAACCATTTAGAAAAAACGTATCCATTCGCAAATCTGATCAGATATACCGTATGCACGAATCTTCGATAAAGTCGGTTGTTTGCTCCAGAGTCAATAGCTTCCTAAAAAACCAAGAATATTGCATCAACTGGTGAACCTGTATCGATAACTTTCATTACGTCATGGGAAAATAGGGCCAATTGAGTTTCACACGATGTCTTCTTCTGAAGTCCGTGTTGACATGGTGTAAGTAATTCATTCTCATCTAGAAACTTCATAATGTTAGAGCATATGACATGCTCCAGAATTGTGCTGCATACAGATGTTAGAGATATGGGTAGATGATTCCTAGGATCACTCCGATCTCCTTTTCTTGAAAACAGGAATTACCTTTGCTATTTTCCAGTCAGAAGGTACTTTTTCTTTTCTAAAGATTAACGGAGTATATCTGACAGAAATGGTTCAATTTCCTCCGCGTATTCCGAAAATATTCTTACTGGTCAGACCTTGAAATAACAGCCTTGACACCCCTGCTGGGCAGGCGCGGGCTGACAGAGGGATTTGGCAAGCGGGACAGTGCGGGGAGAAGATTGCTGTATGCCAAACAGAGTGGTGTTTTGAGTTCTCACGCAAAAAGGTAGTCAGTGTGATACTTAGTGAATAATTTGTCGGCCGTTGTTACATGGCCTGGTAAATGATATGTGAATGCACCCTGTTGGAGTTTGCATATGCCCATCGACTGGGATGAGACGTTGTGAACAATACCGGACCACGTGGAGTGTTTGAATTTAAGATAATATCTAGAGCAGGTACCAACGCAATGCTCCAGCCACTACGGTTTAGCAAACGCTAAAGCCGCAGCCAGCACATTAAATAGTTACAAGTACACCTTGTATTTATTACATCAGACATTTGGAACCATAACACACCCGTTATGAGTATAAAGGCTAAAAGATTAGATTGCCGAAGTACTGACATCCATCGTGTTTGATAATCATAACCACCAAACGAAATAATTTTTTTTGAATAATTTGTATGAATATGTGCTTTTCTAATACCGGGATAAATGAATAAATTTCAGAAGTTTTATTTTACTTTGAAAAATTAAGGAAATATAATTACCATGTAACAACTGTACTGATTTATTTTGTTTTTAATACTTTCAATATGAGATTAAATTATGTTTAAATGATCGAGTTCTGTTTAAAATCTTTCATTTTAAAACATCTTCAAATTCATTAATTAAAATAAATTTTGATAAATCATTAAATGATACGAGATTTATTACGTGAATGTAATAAGCAATATAAAGAAAATTACAAAATTTGGTTCTAGCCAATGGAGCCTCGGAGTGCAAGTGAAGCTTTAACCTCATGATACCGACAAGAAGATAAAACGAATAATTCGAAAATTTGTTGAAAAGTGGTGGGGATATAAGGTACAGAACGAATGTGTTTCAGAAATGTTGGTTAGGAAAGAAGGTTGTAAAAGATTTTCCAAGAAACTAAAGAAACTGTGATGCACTACATTACAAAAATTGCGAACTTAATGCAGATAAAATGTGAAGCATAGAACAGCCCAGGAAGGGAAAGATTCTACTAACTGAGGAATTTTTTTATATTTTCTATGTTGAGATGAAGAGATTATTTGGGGATAAGAAGAAATGGAGAACTGCATCGGACCAGTTAAGAGACCGATGAAGCGGAATAAATTAAATATTTTTTCACTTATTTCCTCCTTCAAAGGTTGATTGCCAGATGTATTGTTGAAATTGCGTAGTAAAGTAATCCAGAATCAGTGAATCAGATACGTGCATAAGACAGCCCTGGCAGCACTAACACTTACGTAGATACTGTAGCTAAGCAGGACACCTCGCTAAAATAGACAGCAACAAGTACTTACGGATTTGGGGTAGAGGGTTAATTGTTTCTCACGTGAGATTGACTACCCGTTTCCGGTATTACGTATTTCTTTGCCTTTTGTTGTGGTCATGACCCTTCATTCCATAACATCCGAGAATTAACCCTTCCACCGAAACGTTAATCAACAACGACTTAAATTGTGTTTAATGTTATTCTAAGGCGTAATTCCGTTTAAGAGGAAACAGGATGTATATTGACACTGAATCGGATCGTTCAAACGCGACGCCGACGTATACTTATCTCGCCTTGCCAGCTGACATCGCTTCTACTTGCTTGCCTTGATGTTTGCCGACGCAGCCAGGATTGTGACCTGCAGAGCTGTGATAGCGGCGTCAGAGACTCCGTGTCAGTAATTACGAGCTCCGGTGACATTGGTGCTGATGTTGCCAACTGGAGAGAATACCCACGGCGGTGGAGAAGGACGGCACAAAAGCTGGATCTGTCATCATTGTTTGGGCACGGCCCTGGTGTTCTGGTGACGCGATGCTTAGTCCCCTACCGTCACATAATCCGAGGACGCGTCTTTTGTGAGAATTATCAGCACTTTTATACAATGAGAAAGAGGCGCACCCGGCTCAGATATGAAGAGGCAGGCTGCTACTTGTGTTACCGGATGAAAACATTACTCTCTCGAGCGTAGCAGCATTTTGCGCGCCGCTAGAATAGGTATTACCAGGAGCCACGGAAAACTTGGCGTTTTGTTGTTTCCCTTGATAACGTTCTCTCAGATTTCGTCTACTTTACTTTGGTCAAAGAGATGGATTAAATATTCAAAATAAAGAGAAATTTATATTGCTTGAGGTGTGACAGGTTGGTGTAGCCCAATCCAGACCTGTGTTAAACCAGTTAGACAGCCGAATCCAGACGGAGGAAGCTATAACGTACTCAGAAATGTAATCGTCATCATGTTTTAGGGCCAAGAATAGTAGATGTAATGTCACTAAAATAGTAGGTCCTCACGATTGTGAGCGTATTATTATAAACTAGTTGTTGCACGGTGATTAGTTGACGTAGACTCCTAATGGGCAGACCTGTCTCTTGAATAAACATCTTCAACAGTAAGTAACATGATCCGCGGCCCCTGCCGTTCACGGAACACACGACAAACTGTACCTTCATTCCTATGAAAAATATAAGGCTAAGACCACGACAAGCATTTTAAATTCGGAAAGTCACTTATCCTTATAATCGATACTAATTTGTGGACCCATTTATTTTAATTCCTTATAATTTTAACGACATATCGAAGTAAAACACACTTTATATTACTCATTAGATCATGGGCTGTATATTAATGAAAACACCATCAACCTTCAACTCGACGTTTTTGTGTAAATAACGTTAACATTTTTTTAACACGCCACATCGAAAATAAAACGTGGTATATATTACCCTGTGAAATATCAGCTCTACGCGTACAGTAATCGAAACCACATCAAAATTCGAACAGTCAATGAAAACGTATCTGAAACTTCACCCCAAGCTCTTCAAAGTCAAATCGAAAGTAAAGATTTTCTATTTTGCATGCGATAACGTGGCATGTACACTAAACAGAAACCCATCAAAATCTGGCTAATACTTTTAACGTAAATTGTGTTCAACGAAACATCATATAGAAAAAAATCCTCAGCTTTAGAATGATTCATCAAAAGGATACATACTGTATTTTACCAGCGGATTCAAAGGCTGTACATAAGTCGAAACCCCATCAAAATACTTTCAATAGTTTTTCGCGCATGAATCACGTTCAAAGAAAAATTATCTCAAATTTCTCAGCTTTTTGATGTCAAATTAAAGTGAAACATACTCTGTTGTAGCTGCGATTCCACGTGATTTGATCGAAACCACATTAATAACCAAAGAGTAGTGTCAACATGAATCACGCTACATTTACCAACTGTACGCTTTCTCGTAGAGGTCTGTAAAGTAACTCACTAAAAAGAGGGTGTTCATTTGATCACTCAGTGAAAAGAACTAGTTCTTTTGAGCGGTTCACTAGTTCACTAGCTCAGTATTTGAGTGCAGCATCTGTTCGTTTTATTTACATTTAGTCTGATTTATTACATTATCTAACAGGCGGTTGTTTTCATTTATTTTTGTATTTATTCTGAATCATTTTTTTCTTAAATACTACCGGATTATTTTCTTGCAGAAAAGGCCATTTAAAAGCGTCAATGAAATACTGTTCAGGTTGTTGGGAATATCTGAGAGGTAGTTTGTTAATAACAAAGCATGGCAAAAAAGGGAAAATTTTAAGGAAAATCTTTGGGCTAGTTTGTACGAGAGGAATCTGGCTGAAAAGGAGATCACATGAAATATATCGGCACTCAGAAAAAAAAAGATTTCAGACACACTCAGAAAAAGACGAATTGAATTCTTCGGCCATATTGTCAGAATGAATAACAACAGTCTAACCATAAGAATTCTCAACCTGGCCATTTCAATGAAAAACAATTAATTTAATTTAATTGCAATGGAGCACACGCTCCAGTGGCAATTTCCCTACACACCCAACTTCCCCCTATCCTGCAGCCACCTACATTTGCCCTCTACAAATATTAACTTTTAATTCTTTTAACGTTTTCGGTAAGTTATTCATCATTCCAATCCCTGACACCCTTACCTAAAAAAGAAAATCTTCCCACATCCTTGTGCCTGAAATCGAGTGCCAGCTTGTGGTCATGGTCATCTTTTCCCTTCCATGCACTACTTTTCATACATACTGCAATATATTGCTATGCCTCATCGCCAGTATACGCCCTATACATTTCCATAACCCACCACATCCTCCTCCTGCCTTGCAATGGATCCCATTCCAGCTCCATTATCATATCTGTCACTGATTGCATTCTGCGATAATTTTCAAAAACAAATCTAGCAGCTCTTTTTTTCACCCTCTCTAATTCCTGTATTTGATACGCAAAATGTGGGTCCCATACTACACTACCATATTCGAGCAACGGTCTGACTAAAGTTTTGTAACCCAGTTCATTTACTTCTCTCGTGCATCCGCTCATCACTCTCTCCAACAAGTGCAGAATTTTGAAACCTTTTCCTTGGTTAATTGTAATCGAGAAGGATCTCCAGGAAATCGGAATCACAGATGGTATCATACAGGACAGATGCAGATTTAGTCACATGGTCAATAACCATCACTTTGCCAACAAACAGTATATTAGAAGAAGGAACACCTGGACGGAAGAACATAGGAAAGAGCTCAGCGAGAGGATGAAGAGATTTTGGGAAAATAAGAAAAATACATTTGCATAATAAGTTCGTTCACAATCTTCAGTTAGGCATAACACTCAAACAAGAAGAAGAAAGCATTGTTAGTTTTCAATAATTTATTTATGAATCTTAAGTACAATCACTTTTACAAAACTTTTTGATTTAAATCAAATTAAGGTTACTGTTCATAAATAAAATTTTATTTATTTTTCCACACAGCTGCCTACTTCAGTTTTCAGTGCAAATTTCCCTAGCATTTGAAAATAATCTTTCGCAAGGCACGCTTGTAGCCGGAATAAACAAACGTTTCATAGTCACTGTATACATATTTGCGTAAGTAATTTATTTCCATGTCTCCCACCATTGCAAGCGGAAATAACCATTCTTTTTATTTATACTGAGCTAGTGAAGTAGTGAACTGCTCAAAAGAACTAGTTTGCGTGGCAAATACGGTTCATTTAAGAATTTGTCCACTTCGACGGTAGCTTCTGAATTTGGGTCTCGCCTTGTTTTCAAATAGCTAAGACTCGTATCAAATTCTGCCCAAATCGAAGACGAAGATGGTGCACCACTGTTTTCAGTTGCATCTTTAACGCTCCCGATAAGCGACTTATAGGCAGTTTTGTACGTTTGTTCGTCTCCACATCCCTGACTTTTAAGCCTTGGATCTGAAACAACTTAGCGAAAGAGAGAAGCGGAGCGGTAGGTCAGTCAGACTCGAAGGAACTCGCTCACCACTGGCACTACACCGTTTATGCTAAGTGGAGGTGGAAAAGTGACTCACTAAGAAGAGCGGTGCTCATTTGATCACTCTATGAAAAGAACTAGTTCTTTTCAACGGTTCACCAGTTCACTAGCTCAGTTTAAAACCAAAAGAGCAGTTACGTATACCCATTTTGAGTGTAGTATCTGTTCGTTTTATTTACATTTAGACTGATTTCTTTGGTTAATCTTACATCGGTTATTTTCATTTATTTTTGTATTTATTTGAAACATTTGTTTCTCTTAAATACTACCGGATTACTTTCACTCAGAAAAGGCCATTGCAAAGCGTCAATGAAATATTGTTCGGATTTCTGGTAATATTTGAGAGATAGTTTGAGCTAAGTTAGTTTTACTTTAATTTATTTACAAACACAAAATACAATCAATTTTAAAGAACTTTTTGCTTTAAATGAAATGAATGTTACTGTTCACAAGCAACTGTTCACTGAGCAACACGCAAATCAATAAAAAAAAAAAAATGTAAAAAGATTTGGTGTCACGATTATGTTTAAACGTTTATAGTGGTCATTTAAATATACTTGAATCGTAGTTCAGATTAAAAACTTAACATAACAAATAGCATAATGCTGACCGAGTAGAGAGAGAAAGAGAAGCGGAGTGGGACGTCCGATTCGAAAGAACTAGCTCTCCAGTGGCACTGCTCCGCGCTGTTCAGAGCGCTGGAATCGGAGAAAATCGCGAAAGAACTAGATCTTTTGGATATTCCGGATTTCTTATTTTTTCAGAGCGGAGTGAATAGACAATGAACGGCGTGTGGAACAGAGAACAAACTTGGGTCGGGCGAGAGTGGCAAAACCGAAACCGACTTATTGTGGGCGCACACTCGACTGAAGTTAAGTTCAATCGAGACCGACACACCACCGTCATTACGGCATCCAAGAAGAGCTACCGTTAACTTTTAGTGAGTGACATCTCACTCGCTCTTTCAAAAGAACTGTTCTAAAGAACTGGTTAACGTGAAAGACACATCTCTATTGCTAAGCGCTGGGACGGAGAACGAAAAACGAACGAACTAGTTTCTTCTCGATCTTTCAGGATCTCTATATTTTTGCAGAGCGGAGCGGATAAATAATGAACGGAGTGGAACAGAGAACGCTCATGGGTGGAGGGGGCGACAGTCGTGCGATAAGTGGCGGACAGTGGCAAAGCCGAAACCGACTTATTGTTGGTGCACAGTGCACACTCCACTTAAGTTAGTTCACACGAGACCGCGTACCTTTCGACACTCGGCTTACATCCCATCGTTATTACTGCCTCCAAGAAGAGCTACCGTGCACTTTAAGTGAGCAACAGCTTACTCGCTCTTCCAGAAGAACTAAGTTAACTCGCGAACGTACTCATCTCTACTGTCTCATCAAATCGAAACATTTTACCCGCTGGGCCACTGGCTGTACATTAATCGAAACTTCATCAAAATTCGAGCAGCAGTTTTTGCGTGAATCGCGTTCAACTACAAATTTTCTTAAAGTTATTAGTTTTACGAGTTCAAATCATAATAAAACACACCCTTTTATACACGTGGGACCGTGTGCCGTACGTTAATCGAAACCTCATAAAAATCCAATCAGTATTTTATACGTGAATCGCATTCAACCAAAACTTAATTTTATTTCCTCAGCTTTCCAAGTCACGTCACTTTTCAGTTGGTAATATTGGCATCAAATTAACTGAAACCCCAGCAAAATCCAGACCAGTAGTTTTTCCGTGAATCACCTTCAATAAAACATTTGTGTGAAATTTCTCAGCTTTTCTGCATCACATCTAAATGAAATATTTTGAACACCGGACCACAGGCTGTATATTAGTCGAAACTCATCCAAAATTTAATCATTGGTTCTTGCGTCAATCCACGATCATTCCATTTTACCGACATATAAACAGACACAAATTTTGAAAATAAAGGTGTTGATTACTTCTCTGTTGCTTATAAACAGTACTCCTCAACTCATTTAAAACAAAATACTAAATGTACGGATCTTTTCCCAATAACAGTTTTGTGTATGTATAGTTAAGAACCAGTTTTAAAACACATGACATACTTCAGCAAAAGAATCAGTTATACTGCTAGGAGCGAAAAATTTTAGTATTTTGTTGTTCATGATTTGAACTGATTCACTTTGATTTCCACATTTCTGTCATACGACACCGTTCTAAAAACTCAAGTCAGCACCCACGATCGAAAGATCGTTAACAGGTTCAATATCTACATGGAACGTACACCTTCATCTGTTTGTTTGAACTCACGATAGGATCAAGAGTTAATTTGTTTTTTATTGGAAGTCCTTAGATACTATTACTTTTTCCCTGATTCTTTTACAACCAACAACTAAGTAAGATAGGCAGAATTGTGTTTCCATATGATTGTCCAACAAAAGGAGTCTTGTGGTTAAGCATTCGTGTTATTAAAACGCCAGGTCAACGATGGAATTACACCGAATGCTTAACTCAACACCAATTTAATAAAATTTTGTCCGCAATTGAATTTCTAGATTACCGTTACATTTATACATTAGGGTTGTTTTTCTTCTTTTACATACTTGCGAGCTATCAGATGATTTAAGATGTTGTATTTAAGTGTTATTTTAAATACATGTTAAAGACGTGACGGCTGAATTTCTCAATGGTTTTCGAAAGGTCCTGTGAATGTAAGAGAAATAATACACCACTACCGATGTATCAAACAGAAAGGACATAAATTTAACGTACTGTTGGATGGAAGGAATAAAATTCTACTCACTAACAACGATTGCGTTACCTTAATCGTAATAAAACTTCATACCTGTTTCCCCATTCTCCCTGATATGATTTCAGTTTTATTAGATTTTAACTGTAATATCGGCTATTATAGTAGTCTAGCACATTTAGTTAGTTTTTTTCAGCTTCGGATTCATATTGCTACAGTTTCACAGAAAAATCTCGGTATATATGATGCAACGGAAGTGGGTCTTGCCAGGCGTGAAAGATTGCAGATAGTCAGCTAAACCTTCTGCGGATCTATTGTTGGACTATAGCTTTGTTATTAGTCTAGTTGGCGAAGATTAGCAAGTTTCAGCTGTCGCCACTGTACTATTTTTTTAATTTATTTACTCCTTGTCGACGTCGAGATCCCTACCGGTGGCAAGGGAATGGTGGAAACAATCGGGAAGGAATATGACCATGGCATTTTTTAAGGAACCATCCTTGCATTCGCCGGGAGTGATATGGGGAAACCATGGAATACCCAATCCCGTACGTGGGTTTGAACCAGCGTCATTCCGAATGTATGGCTAAAGCATCACCCATCACGCTCGGTCTCTGTACTAAAGCACTGAGCCAATGTTCAGAGTACCTCATCCATATTGACTTGAACAATATCGCTGACCCACAGCACGGCACTAAATCGCCATCAGGCCAAGCCGTCGCTGTGATATAGCACGATGAATCTCTGGTATAGACTACTAAAGCGGCGTCCAGTCCTCTTCCCTCCTTTACTGCTCTTGGACGCATCCATGTGGTAATCCCCGAAAGCAGTGGCTTCATTAGAGACGTAATATCGGAGGAGGCGAAGGGAGGGGTCATGGCCTCTATGCGGCAGTGTGTGTTGCAAGTGCAAACACTTGCAAATGAGGACTGCCTCCATTGTCGTGCCGGCCAGCTCATCGCGTACATTAGTGGTGTTTTTACTGCACAGTTTCCATTGTTATCAAGCCCAAGCAGCCTTCGGTGGACATCGTACCCCTGTACAGTGTCTTTGTCTTGACAACAAAAGTACCTACAACGGTGCATATTCAGTGAAATATTAGAATTGACGAAATGTTTACATCATTGCGAAACTTCTTCGAAAACTCAAACTAATTGCTTAGTTTAATTCATTGTAGGGAACTCTGGAGAAAAAATCCTAGAGTCATATACAGAAATGTAGCTTCCCATTTTACTTATAAGACGTATGGAAAGGTGTTAGTGACAAACTACATACGTAAATTTGTATAACATCCAATACTTTACTGATTGCTGCGTGACTAAAAATCTAATTACATGGTAATTTACTCATCCGTAGTTAAAACGTGATGAGAATCTACATAAATTGAATTGCTTATTGTGGGATTTCCATAATACTGTTAACTAATAAAATGTATCGTAGACATTAAACGATAAGTAGATATTACCACAATTAAATATACACTTTAGGAGTATCCATTTATTAAGAATAATTCAATAAATTTACGAATTAATAGGTATAAAAATTACATCATAACAATACGTTGTTCTATAGAGTCAGTTAACATGATGCTTATAGGGGAGACAGGGCTATAATCAACAATATAGAACCAGAAATATATTCGTGTAGATTAATGTCAAATTTGTAATATATTAAAATTAAAGACACTGTGGCTACACAGGGTAACGTACTTGCCGTACACTCTAATCTCATAACTTTTTTTATAAAGCGGAGTTGCAAAACTTTTAGCAACCCGGTATTTTAATGCACAGCATAAGAAGTATATGTGAAGAGCCATTTCCGAGCCTGATTCTAATATACACCACGCACTGCCAAGCTGGAAGCAATTTGGTGGGATTAAAGCTTATCTCTACTTCACCCTAAACCAGGAGCAACTTCTACAAAGGCGTAATTCCCAGCGAAAGTAGGATTAAACGTGGATCGAGCACAACAGTTTCCTGCTTTGCTTAATTTGAAACGACAGCCGAAAAACCTTTAACTTTTAATTATGATGTGAAATGATGTTTTTTTTGTCTCATCAGTCCACTGAACAGCAATCTTACTGACTAGCTACAATTACAACAGTAATTACAAGACGGAGAAAACGGTTCGCATTCATTTCGTTACAACAGAAATTTCAGTTTTCAAACTTCAAGACCTGCAAGTTGTTATATTCACTTACTTCTTTTCAACGTCCATTAGGAAAACAAATTTTCTTTCCTGTTTTTTGTGTTGTGTTTACAATACTCTCGCAAACGCAAATATTATACAGTGAACAACGGCGCACACTGAGAATCAAAATCAAAATTATCAAACATTTTTCTCAGTCATTATAAAAATTATATATACTTCACTTCCCAAGTAGTTAATGTATGAAACTTACCGTGAAGTCTGACCACTTATAATTATTTTTGTGAATATGGTAACATGTCCACCTTATTTCTGCAGTCTGTAATGTTATTTGTTATTCTCTGTATTTTTAAAGGTTTTCGTCAATATGTCTATTCTGATATCTTGAACATAAAGTATTTGAAATAGTAGACATTCATCAATCCATAATCTTTTGTAATCATCTATCCAAAGTTTTCCTTACTGTTTAAGTACACGTTTTCTAATGACCTACAATAATCACGTATTTTCTGGCTAAATGATTTTATAACTTTTTTGGCATGTATATTGTTTGATGGAGCTGAAAAAACTATTAAATTATTCTTGATTTGCTTTCATAATCATCTTCTTGGCAAGTTTCGCCCTTTTCTTGTACTGTTATATTTTAGAATTTCACAATTTCATATTTTTCTCTGATTCATCGGTTTCGGCTAAAGACATTTTTAATATTTTAGCTCTCCTGTTTCACATTTTTCTTATAATTTTTGCGATGGCTTCATGCAGTTTTACAAACTATTACTAATTGCTGTCAACTTGTTCTTCTTTTGTTATGAGTTGTTGTAATGATTAATTTAATTTCTTTTGAAATAGATTTCTTATACTTTCCCCTCCACATCATTTCCTATATATTTCTTCAGTTTTTATTTCGAAATTACTTTGAATACATTCACTTCATTAAATTAAAGAAAATACAGTAATTAATACGTGAAGAGAACTTGACTCGCCTATTTTCGTTCTGATAGTATTAATAGATGCGATCTGTCAACAATTAAAATGGTAATAATAAAGCAAACTGAAGGATAGAATACGATAAAATATTTAAGTAGCATGTAACCAGTTGCTGGAATTCTGGGAAATGGATGTATTTCTTTTAAATTACGTTATTAATACCAATGGATTAATTGTTACGATATATGTGCACATTATAAATTCATGTACATACGTACTATTGGTACTTCAATCAATTAAAGGTATTGATTTTCGATTACGCTAACAACTCTTATGTTTGGTTTTGTACATACTGTATTTTATTGTTATGCCAAGGCTGATTCGGCTTTCTAGTTGCAAAGATCACTTTGATTTAGAAACGATAAAAGAAAATTCGAAAAGAGAAAAAAATGAATTAGAAACAGAAACTCTTTAAATTAATTTTAAAAGTGTTGGTATGTTGTAACCAATTTTTTAAGGAAGTCAAATACAAAAACTTTTACTCCATTCTACCAAATGGAAAACGACTGTGTTATATAATAATATTTAACTTATTCCTGTTCTTTTGTTGTGTTTGTCGTCAATACGGTTGTACCTACTATTTTCAATTGTGTAACAGACACAGAATATCGCATTTTTCCCAAACATACTACACGCTGGCCTATTGAGATAGTATATATTATAAAACCTACGGATGATGTTACTTTTATTCTTAAACTAGCAGAGCACCTTCCGTTGTGCTGTTTATTTGTCTTTGGTTTATCCCCAAAATTATTTTATTCGTCAAATGAGGAAGATATCTAACAAGTTACATAAATTTGCACCAGCCTTTCTTGGAACTAAACCAAATGTCTATTGACCCACACAGGAGGTAAAGAATTGAGATTGTTTTACACCTGCAGAATATTCAATCGTCCAGTGAGAAATATATCTAATAAGTACCAGGCAATTCTCCAATTACCGAAAAACGCCGGCCGGCCTCGGTAGCGTAGGGGTTAGAGTGCTGGCTCCGCGTGCCGAAGGCCGCCGGTTCGAATCCGGCAGCGGGCATGGATGTTTAAGTGTTGTGTGTCTGTGTGAATGTCCTGTCCGTCCTGTGGCGTCCATACAATGGAAAAATACAATATACTTGAAGACGACTTATACACTGAAAGCTACAAAAAATTACATTGAGCTGGCTGTATGGCCTTCGTTGCCAAATGCCATTAAAAAAAAAAGAGATCTGTACTGAACTTCAACATAGTTAAGCATAACATGAAAACTGTTGAGTCCTTAATGACGCGGTCTTAACAATATCAAGCATTATACTCTGACTTAGAATCTTAGGTATGTTTCTTTATGCTTTTTAAGCTGACGCATAAAATTAAAACCTATTACGCACTTTTACAAGACGTGAAAGCCTCATCGAATTCTGTTCAGTGGTTCTTGAGCATTTCTGCAACCAATATACATAGATTACTTTTATTTACATAAAAAACCAGATACAATGTCGCTGTTGTTAATAGTGTATTAAACTATTTTTAGTTTAATGAATACGGAAATCATGGAACGAATTATTAAGTATAGTAGATGGATCTTATCAGGGCCGGATTGAGACAGCGCGGGGCCCGTAGCAAATGTGAAGAGGAGGCCCTCGATTTCTGCCGTCCGGGGGAAAATTCTAGGAGCTTAAAAAAGGTCGCCCATCTAGCCTCGGTGCACGGCCCTCCTAGGAGGCGCGAGGCCCCCTAGAAGGCGCGAGGCCCGTATCATTTGCTACCTCCTGCTACATGGTTAATCCGGTATTGGATCTTATTTGAGGAAGGAAATCTTACATTGTGAGTAAAATCTTATTTCAAATAGGGAATCATACGTGCGGTACCATTTAAAGTCAGCTTTTCGTAAGTACAGGCAGAAGTTGAAGATGGACGAGGAATTGTTTGTTGAAGTCATTTATTGAAAACATCTCAAAATTGTAGGTGTTGAGCAAAATTTAAAAAGATTCCATTTACTGGTGAACGTGGTGAAGAGATACACCACGGGTGTGAGGAAAATGGAAGATAAAATCTTAAACTTATCTTATGTATAGTGCAGTAGTACGTGACTCCTTTTTTTCCCTTCTGGCTGAACGTCTCGTCGACGACGAAATCATTAGAGGTGGCAAAGGACTGGAGTTAAGGAACGGAAAGGTTTCGGCCGTAGCCATTTCAAGAAACCATCCCGGGGTTCCCGAGCACGAGGCCAGAGCGTTACCGCTCACCACCATGATCGCTGTTACGTGATTATCGGAATTAAAAGCAGAAAGTTGAGGCATTGTAAAGAGAACGATTAGACTCGTTTGTGGACATTAGTGAACAATAAAATCACTTAACTGTTACCGTAAAAGATTTGTTAAGCTACCTCTGGAAGATCATAAAATCTTACCTGATTTCAGGCATAATGCATTCGGGAAAGTTTCTCCTTTATGTAAATCAAAATGTTGATCAAGTTAGTTTAAATACTGAAAGAACTTAAAGTAATTATTAGCGAGTGCACAATGAGTTGTTTAAGTAAAGTGTCGTGTTCTCTATCGCAATTAAAATGTACTATTACAAATCTGTAATAAGTCTGCTTTTGACTGTCCGTTTGTACAGTCATCACACAAAAAACTACGTAACCAATTTGAATGGAGATTTCACAGTTTGAATGTTCGTTGTCTACCATAGAATTTGCGACATGCATTACGACTCTACGTCTCCAGGAGACGTAGCAACAAATGATAATTTGATCGTAAAAGGAATAAATAACGGATCATACTATGTCTCGGATTAATTCTTCTTTCAGAGATACAAACCAAAGATCACTCTTCAACACAAATAAACGTTGCTCCCTAAGGACTCTGTTATTCTTTTGTGAATGTGTAACTTTGATTAACTATTTCTTCAATTTCTGAAATATACTGCATTAAAATAAGCGGAAAACGTTAATCAAATAATTAAATCAAAGAGTAACACATCAATAAGCGTAACAAAATTGTATAATTTAATTTACAGTAAAGGTTATAAGATAATAAGTTACGTTTAAGCCATGCTACTAGAAGAACAAGAAAGGGCAAATGGTTTATTACTCAATCCAAAGTCTGCGCTAGCATAGCTGCGGGAAAATGTTAGGTAATAAATAATAATACTCTCTCTTTGATATACATTTTTGCAACAAGCTATGTTGATCAAAATTTTTACTAAGCAGAACGCAAGATGTTACAGTGATAATAATGGAACCTTTTTCGCGAAATTAGTAACAAATAAAAATATTTCATATTTCACCACAATGCCGAAACTATAAGATTCTAGACAAATATTTGAAATTAATTACAGAGTGTAGTCATTACTATTACAGCTTCTGGAAATTATGTGATTTTGTTCCACCGTGTCGTATATTTTATGTTTAAATTCTTCTAGGGAACTGTGTCGAGTAGTCTCGTTGATGTTCAACAATACATCGGATGCTAATTTTGTGCACGTCATCAAGTTAGTCTTATGTACTGACCGCCCCTTTCTCGCGCGCTGGTGATCAAGCTGACGATTGGTAAACTATTGATGGCCAAAATATTGTTGATCATCATAGAGAATACCTAGCAAAATTCCCGTGAACTATTAAAACAACGGTAAATTATGTTTGAATAATTAATATTATCCCAGGAATAATTTTAACCTAGTTTAAAATAATTGTTTTCAAATTCTGTTAGTACATTGAATCAGACTACTTGTGTAGGCTAAATAGTTGTATGTCGCATCAATAAAAAAAGGTGTTTCGTTGCGATTGCCGGAGTGGTAAAGAATTAATGAGACCGAATATCAACTTAATAAACTGTCGCATTAGGATTCAAGTTCAAGTGTCGATGCAGTATTCTAGAGTTCTGATATTCACTATATATCCAAATATTAAGTTCTAGAATGTTATGAAAGATCTTTGCTAAAGTTAAAGGTTACTTACTGTGCTAGAAGCTTTAAATTATCTTTTCTTATGGTCTCTGTGAAGCTTATTTCCATATTTCACTGGACATATAGTTTAATGAGGAATCATAAAGACAGAGCAGCCTTGGGTAGTTCATATTATCAAAGGAAACTATTAAATATTCCTCGCTTCACCTGGATTTAAAACTGGAAACTTGAAATTTGAGAACCTTAATAACACAGCTACCAGACCATTCAATGAAAACTGACGTCCCATTTCTTTACTCCCAGGATTCTCAGAGATTTCTGAAAAGCCTTGTATTTTACAGTAATAAATCATATTACACTCTATAATATTCTTTCTGCTTCACTGTCCAAAAAGGCTCACGGCTAAATATTCTTTTTTTAAAAAAATATAACTGATTTGAGCAACTGTCGGGCCACAAGTACGGAACCTGTAATCCATAACCGTGAAGAGCACACAATAGAAGTGGAAGACTTTCCCAGAATGGTATGTTTATTTAAATATCATTTAGATATGTAAGATGATTAACTGATCTTATTAGTACGTATTATCCGTAATCATTGTAGCTGCAATCGCAATTTTTTCCCTTATGGATTTATGCCTCGTCGACGTCGAGGTCATTAGAGGCAGGATAGGACTGGTGACTAGGAACGGGAAGGAATTTGGCCATGGACTTTGAAGGAAGCATCCCGGCATTCGCCTGGAGTAATTTGGGGAAACCATGGAAACCCCAAATTTGGATACCCGGACACGGATTCGAACTGCCGTCCTCCCGAATGCGAGGACAGAGCGTTAGCCACTCATTCACCTCGCTCTGTCGTAAATAATATCGGGAAAAATTAAAGGTTGCTAATTTCAACTTATTACAACAGGAGTGCAAAGGAGACATTGTAGGCAGGTGCGCGTCCACCGTGAATAATGCGATTCGTGCTCAGTTGTTGAAAATTGTAGATGTTTTAAAAAGGACTAACATCTCAGGGGAAGAGTAGTTCAGGGAGATATAATCTCTTTCACCATCACTGTGAATAAATATTCTGAATAGTACCAGGACGTAAATAAGATACGATACTTGTTTGTAGTGCAACTGAATTTGGATTTTTACCTCATAATTTAATTTAACTGAATAACTTCATTATTTGTAATGGGATTTTAATTTTATTTCATAAAGTTGATAATTGAAAAATAGCACATTATTTCAAATTAAATGTTCAATTAGTGAATTGCGTTACACTGGTCGGAATCGTTTTTTTTAATTAATGTAGCTGCATTAACAGCATATGTGGTATTAATGCGGTTAAAAATTATCAGGATATAAATCGTGAACACAAGTAATTATATTCCTTCTTACCAGTAATTACAACACCTGCAACTCTCCCTATTTAATTTATTTGAAATACCCTTATTAAACTCAAGCCACATTATACTGTAATAACTGAAATTGCCTGACATCCCTCCCCATTTGATTTGTTCTTAACAGGAGTGTGTACCAATATAAGATTAAGCTTCGTCATCATGTAGCCATATCCGTAACGCTGATAGAAATCAACCATCGCTGCTGGATTAACAACGGCCAGAGATGTTGTACATGATAGAGCTCATGAGCGTTATTTAATGACATCCGCTAAGAAATGAATTGTCAACATTGAAAGAAATAGATGGATTGCGTTTAAATTAACATATTAATTTTTTTAATTCCTGTATTTTTGTTTAATGTAGATGTTTTAGTTATAGGATATTCTTAGCTCACAGATGTGTAATATACAAGTAGATGCTTTAATTTTCGAGCAGCAATGTTAGCGGAAGTTTCGTTCAGATTGAAATTGAACATGGATCAGAATAACTGTCATTTAACGTTGCAGCAGAGAACATAGGTACGTTAAAAAAGTAATTTAATTTATTTGCATGACCGCATTGCCTCAGAAAACTTTACTTCGTTTGATTGAGAATAGTTCCACATCGACCGCGATCTATCGGGCCTAAACCACGATTAAAACCAATATCTTTACTTTATCCATAATAAATGGAATTACGAAAGTCTGTAACTGTTTTCAATTGACTGATAAGCAAATAATTTTACTGCAACACAGTTACTTTTGATGATGTTTTAATTTTACCCTTGTATTTATTTTACTAAAAAAACGTAATATTTTTCAAAAATCGAACATTTACATTATGAATTTTGCATTTATATTTAAATTTACCGCGAAAACGCTCATGACTGTCATGGCGTCTTGAATGACGTCACACTATCCAAACTAAAACGAAGCAGTCGTGTATGTATATGGCACATGTCAAGTGTTCTTTACTTAAAAATTAATTCCTCGTTTTATAAGTAATGTGTAGTGCACCAGTGTAAAAGCATGACAATAAAAACGCCAAACAAGTTATTTATATATGTACCAAACAAGAAAAAATATACCAGCAAAGTGGTTAAAACTTTCAAGGAGGGAGGATGCTGATAGTTTATCTGCAGATTAAAGAATTTATTTTTGTGATGATCATTTTGATGCAAGTGTTTGTGCACATCTTAAATTAAAACATCATTAAAAGTAATTGTGTTACAGTAAAATTATTTGCTTGCCACTCAAAACTAATATCGTTTAGCATAGGATTTATTTGTAATTTGATTTGCTTTCACTAACGCCATATTACTGAGGTTATTAATTCAGCCGCATGTAACTGTGTTGGCTACTCAAACCTTGTAGTGTGGATCTGAATCGGGAAAATACAGTTGTATCAACTCGTGAAGATTTCGTATCAAACGTATATCGCAATGCATGATGTCACCAACATGTAATACAGCAAATGTATTAATTCGCCTGTGATTGAAGCTTTGATTTACGGAGTTTGTGGTTAGATTTAAAATAAACTTGGACCAGGATGACAACTGAAACTTTTTACGACACTGCATGTCACGAGGAACTGTATTGAGCGTTGTTTTTTTACGATTCTATTTAGTTAAGAAATTCCTGAAATATGACTTGCCAGAACGCTTCGTTCAACCCATCATTTTTGACGGTCTTTGAGACTGCTAGTTAAAAACAGATTAGATTAAAAAACTATCATTAATATACATCCCAATGCAGATTATGAAAGTGCGCGTTTCGTCAGAAGAGCTGACTTCGGATGCTATGGCTGCGTCAGTTTTATTTGTTTACAGCTCCATAATGTGCTGTACAAGTGTTGCAACTAGTTATTACTGCCTTAAAATCACATAGAACATCGATAAAACGTGAGAGTAACAAACTGCGCTGAGGTGCGAGAACCACTGCCCAGATGCTGGAGTTGGTCTCTTTCGTAAGTTTATTTGGAGAAGCAGCCGTGGTTTACGAGTTCGGATGAGCCGAGGATTTACTACGGTGCTATTGAGCTCAGTGTTATTCATCATCGGTCCTCTCATCCCCTCCACGCCACCAGTGCACCGCGTTCCATCACTCCTGCCGAGTTTTACGATTCGGAGCAGAATTTTTCTCGACAACAACATAAATTTGAATACATGTTTTATATTGCGGCACAGTCGAGAAGGTTTAACTCTTCCAGCAAGGATAGGACTATGTTGGTTAATAATCTTACGTATCTGACAGGCAACTGAAAATGTGATTTTGAATTGAAATATGATCAAAAAGGTAATAGATATTCTTAATGTTTGTCTTACGCTTTGACTGTTGTAGGTACTAGATAAGAGAAATTTAAATGTTATAGTTGTAAACAGTTCGAATTATTTGTATCAAATTTTGCTACAGTACGAACCAGCGTCACTCTTAATTACAATCATTACGTAGATTTGGACGCAGCGATTTAAGCTGCTATACCACTCATCCTTACGTTTGTCGTTGTATTTATGCTCGAAAAGTTTTATTTTTCTCGTTTCTGGTTATCTTAAATTTGTGAGTACAGAAACTTGAATTTCACTGAATGAGTATTCCGTAGTACCTTTTGTCCTATGTACGTACTACAAACTAATGCGGTACCAAAAAATGCAGTATTAAATATCTTATGCATTGCTTGTAGGAAAATGCAGAGCTTCAGGGCTGAAATTTAGTGGAGACGATTATTATAACTTTTCCGGCTGCTTGTCGAAATATTACATACTGCAGTCTTATTTACCAAGGCGAAATTGTCTTGCGTTGTGTCCTCTTCCGTAGAAGTTTGATTTTCATTGAATTGGATACAGTTAAGCGTCATAGCTGATGAGTCAAAGTAGCATCGTACATAGTTTTTATTTGTGGTGGTGCCATTAGTACTGTAGATTCATGGGTGTTAATGATGAGAGTGTTATTACATTGTTGTTTTTATTTAATTGTTTGTAGCATTTTCTTCTCTCCACTTCGTTTTCATGATGTGGTGTTAGGCCCTCTTCACACTGCACAATTCCGAAGCGATCGACTGAGAATTAAGTATCATCAATTTGAGTTGTCTGCGGGTACGATGCCCACAGGCGACCTAGTACTACGCATTGAGGGTACTTTGAAGCAATGTTTTCTCTTCGGTATTCCTCTAGCCGTGGTAAGCGTTCTACTAGAAACCATCCCTGCTGTGGCTTCTAACCAAGTTTTTTATCATGTCAAGTAGTGATAATGATGTTATTGTCGCCAATTCTTACTACAACCATAATATAATAGGAACGTGTTACCATTCTTAAATCATACATACAAGAGAAAAACAAGGGGAAAAGGGAAGTATATAAACAAATTTAATAAAAGATATCGATCACTAAGAATTTTAATTAATTAATTTACACTACATATGCCAAAAAAGAGTCGACTTTTATTTACTACGTAAGAAAACATTCTCTCACAATACATAATTATAACTTCTTGAATTTCTTTATCATATGACACATTGCAACTGATGACCGGCAAAAATAAATTTAACTTTTGTTTGTATTAAACTGTTCGTTGATTCTTTCTCATATGCATCCGACTGATTACTACAAAAATGCTTGCCTTTAATTAACTCTGCTTGTTAACTATTTAAACTAATCAAATGATGAAGAATAAATGTTCCCTCCACACTTTGAACTGCATAATATTGCGCTACCCCGGACAATGAGTACCAGTAACAATCTAAGCGTATTCAGAATCTTACACAACAGTATATTAAATGCAAATGTTAATTAAAACCCGTTTAAAATAGATTTAATTAATAAAGATAGTTACTGGATAGTAATTACAAATTACACGTAGTGTTTTCTTAAATTCACCCACAAACTTAACTTGAACGTGTGTTTAGCTGCCACGTTTCACGAGACACCCAAGAGACGCTACTGGTGGCCGTCTTCCTTGTAGGTCCCGTGAGAATGATAGGAAACCTGTTGTATACTTACAGGTTTTAGCCTCTTGGAAGTTGCTTCGATTGTGTCTCCCCATTACACAATATTGGAAATGATTTACTGGATACTCTCAAGATACTCGAGTTTCCGTCGCGTCGGCTGAGAATTGCGCAGTGTGAAGAGGGTCTTATTCTTGCAAGCAACGTATTCGTTTGTGCTTTGAAGTGAATATTCGTGTCAATATTAGTAGATGATTGTCATTTTAAGTGATTTTCCGCTGACGATTTTCTTCTATTGTTAATTTTTTTTAATAAAATGGTTCTTCTATTGTTCTGTTATAACGTATTTTATATATTTCTATACTAGTGCTGGTCTGTTATTAAATTTAATTTTTGGATTGCATGTTACAACTCGGGTATGTTAACCTTTTCGATGAATATTTTGATTTATCCTCTTATGTGCTTGGTTCATGTTCTTGCTTTTGTTCGTTTCGAGTTCGTGAAGTTTGAATTAAAATGGGACGCAATTTTTTGTTCTGCTCTTGAATACGACTTATTTTTTTCTTTTTTAACCAACATTCTATGGCAAGCTCAAATCTTATTTTTCAATGTCTAGTTTTTCTTCTTTTTTCAATATCGTCGTTCCAGAGTTTTCGTAAGATACTATGTTTTTTAATTTTTATTCCCGGTGTTTAGAAATGGAATTGTACCTCGTTGTTTTAATCTTCATTTTTCCGCAGGATTTGATCTTGCTTAAACTTCGTTTTTGTATAAACATTTCATTTTGAGGTTTTACGTATCTTCTTTCTATTTATTAAACCACAATTTTATTATTACTGCTGATTTCCTTCAGCCCTGCTAATATTTATTTATATTTACGAATTTCATTTTTATTAATATAACTTTTTATCCTCCAAAATTTCGTCATTTACTGTAAATTTATGGTTTAGGTTCCAACTGTAGCGTCGCCAAGTTGTGTATTTTGTTAAATATGTACAAAGAGCCTTTTATAGACTGACAATATGAACATCTTTTTTTGGCTTAACATATACACACAAAATCAACATTAACGCTTTGATATTCTTTCATTCCTCCTATGACTGTAATTACTGCATCCACCATTAAATAATACAGGATTTATTGAATTACCTTGTCTTACCTCTTTTACAACAGTGATAATTCCCGTGGCATTTGATTTTTGTCATATAAAATTATTCAATATTAGTTTTCTTACTTATTATTATTTGCATTTTAACCTGCAGTTTGATTGGATACCAATGTCTCGTTAACATTTACAAAGAAGGAAAATTATTTACTGGCCTTTCCTAATAATTCAACGTATAATAATTATCTAATCGGCGCAAGGCCTTCAGTCTTGGAGGTCAACAACAACATTCGCATTCTTTGTTTCTATCCATTATTTTTTATACTTAATTACCCGTTTTTTCAACCTCCTTACACCTTCTTCTAATTCATCAATTGGAATATTAAATTCTAATATATATGCTATAATATGAAGCTTAACCCCATTGACTGTTTATCGTTTTGTGGATTGTCGGAGCTATATTTTCCCGGTTTCGAAACAATAACTTATTTTTCTTTTCTTTGATTACCTACAGGCTTACTAATATTATTTTTAAGTCATTTAAGACACGTTAATTTTTTCTGCAGCAGGAAGAAAATACTAAGAAAATGATGATTACCAACATAAAAGAACCACAATCATACCAGCTAATAGACATTTTGTTTTAATTAACAATAAATCGATATGTATCCTCAACATTGTTGAAGGATTGTTGATATAAGGGAAAATTTACAGAACTTTAAATGTTCCTATAATTTAATTCAGATTCAGTGTCTATTATTAAGTGACAATTTTATGACAGGGGTATGACTTCCTTCGCTCATTTCCGGAAATGCGTACTCTCCTACCCAATGTCCCTCGTGCATGTTTTTAGCAGACCACCCAATCTTAAGAACATCTTAGTCCACAAATACCCTCCGTTAGACTCTCCAAAAAGCACCATATGGATCTTATCCTTGTAATAGACCCCGTTGTAAAACCTGCAGCATGCTTCCACCCACCACTACATATTCCAACCCCACCACAGGAGAAACTTTCCCCATTATTGGACATGCCACCTGTTCAACCACTCATCTGATATACCAACTAACTTGCCGCTTTTGCACCAGTTCTTACATAGGCCTCACCACACAGCAACTCTCTGTTAGAATGAATGGCCACAGACAACAGTCCATACTCGTAACCTGTACCTTCCAGTACCAGAACATGCCAATAGCCATGATTCCAACAACCTCAACGACTGTTTCACTGTGAGAGCAGTCAGAGTTTTCCCTGACAGCACCACTGCAGCAGAACTCCGGAGATGGGAACTAGCGTACCAGAATATCCTGGATACAAGACACCCACCTGGACTTAACCACCGTTAAATTCCAATTAACCCATCACTACTTTTTTTTTTTTTCTGCTATGTTTATACCGTACCATTACTACATTTGCTCATTTTACCATCGCCTGCCAAAATATTAAATATATTATCTCAGACATTGTATACCGATATCGATAGTCTACTCCTTATCCGTTCCCCCCCCCCCCCCCTCACCACAACACGGTTAGTCATTAGGTAACGTTCGGTGTGCACACACGTTCCGAGCCTAATGGCCAGTTTTTTCTATTTGTGAGCAAGGCATATGCCGAAATATTGTGTTGTTTGTTTGTCAGCATTAGTGTTCTCTCATCGCATCCGTCCACTTTGGTGTGTGGTGGGTTAATTTCCCTTTCTTTTCTTATTTATATCGCCTAGAAGCCGCTTCCATTTTCCTTAGTTGCATCAATCTGTTACTTTTAGAAAGAGATGACGGTTGAATATTAATATTCATGTTTTTAATCCCACACTACGCAGAATAATCATACAATCTCTACGTAGATATCATGTCTATTGAATTTTGGTTTTGTGTTACATCAGTTCAAACTCCAGATAAAGCCGTAGGTACTCGTTTTACAGTTTCCATGACAGAAGTATAATGAAAAGTAGTTACACAAATCTTTGTAACTGAACGAGGAAGGCGTATAAATTGACTTTAATTTTACTTTATAAAGACTATCAAGTTCCGTTACCTCCACTTCCATATTTTTCTGATTTTTACGGCTCCATGTCTCGTAAATTGTTACTAGATACATCGCTGACACACTCAAATGTCATCGCAGTTTCAAAATACATAAGGAGCCTGGCAGATTCATGAACTTGACTGCATTTTAATATTAAGCATTTTAAGAGATGCTTTAATTATTTAACTTCATATACGGTACGAGACTAATTTATGAGGGAGTAGGGGTGCCTGAACTCATTAAATTTGATCTAGACTAATGAAGAAAATTATAATTTTGCTTTGCGAACAGTGTAATGTGCGTACTTACGTAGTTTGTGTTTTCCTGTTTGTATGGCAATGGGGGAGCATCAGACAGAACCCGAAATTGTCTTTAAAACATAATCAGGGTGACTGGTGGAGAGCTGGCGCCTGCGGTAATTCGCACCTTGAAGCACTCAGCCGAGGCTTGGGTTGCACAGTGGGCGGTGACCGCAGAGCCCACCTGCGCCCTTAAGCGGTCGGTCCATACTGTGTGCGCACGCCAGGTGACGAGAAGCTCTCGCTGTTGACGCAGTTGTGTTTACCAGTGGGTCGCCGCCTGCGATGCACGATAAAGCCGACCCGCCTCGAGGCGGGAGGACCCTGTGAAGTTCAGGCTGTAGACGACTCACCGCAACTATATCCACTTTACGGCTTACACGATGGAGATTTAATGCCGTCATAAACAGATATCAGACAATACTATTTCAAAATCATTTTAAGCAAGGGGAGGGCGACATCCGTGTTGTTAAATAAGTCTATGGCTAGATACTGGCTCCATTTCGTAACGAAGTTCAGATTTTCTGTAGGTTCTGAAACGGATTTGGTAATTTCCAAGAGCTCTTTAAGTCCCATTTGTGATTTCCACGTTTTATTTGGAACAATAAGAGTATATTTGTGGTTTTGGATGGAAAAAGAAAGATCACAACGTGAAGAAAAAGAATTTTAATATTTGAACACATATTTTTCATTGCTTTATGACACATTCAACAAATACTTTTTCTTCTTAAACCCTTCCACAGCTTCTGTAGAATCTATATTTAAACTAAAATACTTTATTCAGTTGAGGGAAGATTTGTTTATTTCATCTCTCCACTACGAATTCATAACAGAAAATACTCTCTCAATATCATTCTACAGTCACACCATGCACAACATGAAACAGGTAAAACTCGGCACGTACGCAAACATTAGGCATTTTTAAACTTACAAGTCCAATATCAGCTGAAGAAATTTAGAAATTTCGCCCACAGATTTAGCACAAAAATCATTATCCGGTACATTTGTCAGCAGGAATACTTTTTTTCCCATCGTTTTTTGTTTTAACGATTATTATTTTTCTTTTGTTGGGTACAACATTGCAATCACAAGTATTATCATCATCCATTTATTTTAATTATGTACGCAACACAGTATACAAAGAAACTCAGTAGGTTTGGTTAGCCGACTGCGGCCGAATATGAGCGCCTAAACCAGAGACAGAAGAAGTCATTGTTACGCACACACGACCTATTCGGACGAATGAGACCCGTTGACGTAAATATCCCTAGTATCCGGTGGGGCACTATTTTTGTACGTAAAAAGTCAAGGTTGAGGTTAGAATATGTTTTGGCTAAAAATAGTATTTTAACGTAAACTATTACCGTCGTAGATTATAGGGTACTCCCATTTGAAATTGGATACAGACTACATAAAGAATATTGGTACCAATTCCAGTCCCATTTCTACTGCCTCCGGTCACATGATTTCGACGTCCTGCTCCATAAAATCCCAATGCCTTTGCTGAAATAACTCTACGTGGATTATCAATTTTAGTTCCTAATTAAGAACTACGTAAAACCTTTTAAGAACAGAATGTACTATAGAAGAGAGAAGTATGCCTCCACTGAGTTTTTCCTTCTGTTATCGAAACGCATATGCGTTGGATATAACACGAAGGTAAGATCGTCAGTACTAATTGATTACAACAATTGATTACATAACATCGATCACACTGTACAATTTACTTTTCACAGGTGTACATATAATCATAGATCCATCATTAATAAATTGATTTCGTGTTAGGTTTGGAAGATAAAATTCACGTCGTCATCAAAAGCATACAAGGAAAAACAATTATTAAGAATGGGCAATACCTTTTGGAACATGCCCACTTTTCTTCAAAAATCGATTTGCTTCGTGACTGATAACGTTTTACCTGCTACTCAAGAAGATCCTAGTTCCAGTTTCGGCCACACGGACTTTGATTTTCCATTGTTCCTCGAATTATTCCTGGTGAACATGGTATATTTATTTATATACTAGTGGAGTTCCCGGCGTTGCCCGGTATAGTTGGCGTAGATTTACCCGTACGCTATTTTTATTCCCGCAAAGAGAAACATTTGTACAAAGATTTGTAAAATTCACGCCACTTTTTTTCCGAATTTCCTAGATTCACACGCCCCTTACCAAGAAACGGATGGGTTGAAGTTTATTTGAACGTACACTATTTTCATTCGTCCTAAAAGATTCGTGTGTATCAAACTTCATTAATTTGCTTAAGAAATTGCATTACTACATTACTAAACAACGCTAGATTATGTTAGAAACTCACATTTTATTCAATTGCTAAGCGAATGAATAAACTTTTTGCTCGAAACTCCAGATACTTTAACTCCGCAGATTTAGCCTTTTATACAAATATCGAAAGTGAATCCAGAATAATATTACCGTAAATAAATGGTTTTATTCAAACAGAAGACTAATGCTGACGGCCAGAGACAATATAGTTGTAGCCCTACTGCCAGAGATCGTGGTGAAAGAAAATCTCTGTTGTTTTCACGGCTATCAATGGCGTTTAAAAATTAAATATCCCGAATTAAAGGAAAGAATATTGCAAGTTTTGTTTAATGTTCAAAATAGTTATTATTGTTAAGTTATTTTATTACTTTCATTAAAGGCTATGGTCAGAGACATTGTAATTGTGTGTTTAGTGCGAAACATGCTGCATCTAGCGGTTCCGTCTGTGGTATTCCTCACCATACGTTCAGAATTTAATTTAATGCTCCGGCTATATGTAACGTAGAAGCTTAAGACATGCCAAACAACTGAGTTGATATTCCAATCTTTAAAACGGTGAAAACACCATCGAAATCTTCGCAGTATATTTCGAGTTTTTCCGGCACAAATATACCCGGTTTTCATTTTATAGATATAGAAAAATCATGATCGGTTACTATGAGTCATTAGTAAACCGTCTTCTACCCACTGAAAAGGCCCTTCCTAAAAAATCTGCCTAATAGAATCATTTGTTACTACTGCATCGTGTCACTGCGAATCAATAATTGACAAATATAACGCAGTATAACTTTTAATCTGTTGTCCTTTCAAATTTACGTAACCTAGATTTTTCGGAGCCCCTGTCAACAATTTATGGGCCCGGGCCCCGGGCAAATGACCCGAAAAAACCGGTCTGTATACGGCCCTGGTCCTTTGAAATCCCAGAAGAGACGTGGTTCATGGCATTACATGGTATCTTAGGCGTCAGTCAGTAGTTCTTCTGAACACTTCTAGTAGTAATTCACATTTGTAGGTTTCTAGGCGTCTTTCTCACGTGAAGTTGTGATGATGTGTTAACTGTAAATATGCTTATCCCGTTACGTCTTAAAAAATAGACGCTTCAGTTAAAATCGTTATTTGCTGTGATATTAGACTGAAAATTTTCGCCAGTAAAACCCGACAGTAATTTGTGTAAACGTAAAAGAAAGCAAAGTATTAGAGGCTGGGTGAAAATTAACTTGATGTGGATTTATCAAGAGAGTTGCATCTGGTGGTGCTGGGACTAAAGCTGCAAGTCACTACATGTTTACGATTAGGATGACGTTTTGGTAACCAAACCGACATCGTATCTACGCACGCATTAATTCACTTTTAACTAGTAGCTAATGGTGATTACGTGAATATGAATAAAAAACATTAGAAGAACTTTTATAATTATACAAATGGTATCCGAACGAAAGAGGGATTAGGCGGATTTCGTGCTTGTGTACCAGGAAGCATGTAGTTCTCGACTACTGCTTGAGCGAGCTAGTTACAATATTTTACGGATTTGAATAAAGAGAGCATATCCTAAACCAAATGAGTTTATCATACAAACATGTTCCATCGGTTGCTGCTAATTATATTCTCATGACTGAAACAGACGTATTTAATTAATAATATGCTCTAGTAGCAACTTCTAGTTTTATTTTAGTTGTTTGTAACAATATGATTTAGAATTTAGATTATTTTGTCTTTTGGTATCGTGACTTCAACTACCTTACTTAAGTACAGATATTGATGGTTTAGCATAAGAGAAACATTCAGTTTGAGGTACAGACTGGGACACAATTTATTGAGACCCGTCGCAAATAGAGTATGCTTCACCTTAGGCGTGAATGTCTTCAGGAACAGTGTAACTGATTAATGCTACACTGACTTTAATAATAAATAAACCAGAAATTTCTATTGTTTTTAACTGAACTCAGAAATATCACAAACGTATGCAGACAAAATGCAGAATTATTATTTAAAAATAAATAACAATATTTCTTTTGCAGACTTAATAGATACAGCAAAACCAAATCGTTTGTTTGACCAAAGGACTTTATTTTTACTAGCTCTACTGGAAAATGCAATCAAATGTTGAATGTTGAAATTATTCTCTTGCAATTGCACTGAAATGACACATACAGCATACAGTACGAATGAGAGATTTCAAATGAACTACAGCTCCTTTTCTAGCTTGCAAGGACAGTTATCACGTTAAAGGTTACGCTTCAGCTTCATATAGCCGTGTATGGCAAATAAACCTATAGATTAATCGTCAATAGAATGGACTTTAACAAAACTACGCAAATGGTCACTAAATCTCATACAATAAGACCTACGACCTGCCATGTATCAGAAATGGCCCATCGCTTTTAACTGGCATAAAATGTTTTAGCAGACGTTCTGCTTGGCGTCGATGGAAAATAGATGCTTTTAAAAATTTATTTCAATGCAACCAAGTGATCTGTAACCACAAACATGGAACAACTATGGAAAAACATTCAGGAGACTAAGAATGATATTTTGGTTTATGAAACCTAGTGCTTTGTGTAATATATCATTTAACGGGGTGATACATCGAAACTAATAACAGAAAGTATTTTATCCTATCAATGCCGTACACGAGACTGTCATCACATTATTTTGAATTGCAATGATATTGTAATACACACTCTAAAGAACGGTCTCGTTGGTCTCAGCCACGCTTATGTAAGTAGCACGCGTATGTTGCACTATCCTAAAACTTAATATCATCATGTGATATTATTTGTGAACCCACTACAACTACCGACCAGGCAATGGCAAAGAATTTCACCATGTTATTAGATGGAAACAGCATCTTATGTGAAGGCATCGTCTTAAGTATATGCTCTAAAGAAATGCAGTTATCATTTCTAATACCGTTACACAGTGATGGTTCTAATAATAAGAATAGTACATATAAATAAATTCAATGGTCCCACAGCGTTTAGTCAGGAACATACACTCAAGTCCTATTAAGTTTGCAGATTGGCTAAATATTACGACGAAAATTACGGTTTGCAAGACTTGTAAACATATCTCATGTGTAGTGAGAACTAATGAAGTAAATTATTATTTTTTATATTTAACTAATCTCTAAACCTTGGCTGCCCTCAAAGACAATTAGTAAAATGAATGAACAGTTTAAACAGGAAAAATTCCATGGAATCAATGCCTTATCTGTTGTAATCGATTCAGCCATCATTCTAGTTTGGTACCTGATCTTCTAGTACGTTTACTCTTCTCAAGCTTACACCTGGAGAAGAAGATACAACACTACGTTAGGAATTTGTCTTTCATATTATTCAATAATAAATTAAGAATATTAATTCAGGTTATATCCCTAATAAATTTTGAACACTGCACGTTATGTTCCACGGTCCAGTATTTTTTTCCTACCTGGCTTTGAAATAATATGAATTTATATATCAGATCTAATCAGGGCCGGATTAAAACAGCGCTTGGCCCGTAGCAAATGAGAAGAAGGGGCCCTTGGTTTTCGCCGTCCGGGGGAATAGTAAAACTAAAAAAACAGGTCGCCCATCTGGCATGACGGGAAGGCTCCCGAGAACCCTAGGCGCGGCGGGGCCCGTAGCATTTTCTAACTCCAGCCACGTGGCTAATTCGGTACTGGATCTAATCACAAAGTAAATTCGGGTTTTATTTTCTTTTGTCTCTTGTATATTGTTTGGAGGATTTTTTTTTTTTTTTTTTTTTTTTTTTGTATACCCTTCTTACACTAGAAAGTAGCTTGTGTATGAGAACGATTACTTCATACAACATAAATAAAGACCCTTCGAAGTTTTAACTGAAAACATATTCGTAACTACGTTTTAAATCAATAAGAAAATTATAGTGACACAGGAAATAATAGTCCGTAAATTTTATGTACTTCTTTATTAACTATTTTAACTTACTTCTTTACTTAAATACAATATGTGCCAGGCAATTACTAATCTTTTAGTTGGTATTTTGCTGAAAAATACCATTTTCTGCATAATTAGAGTCAAAATATATATAGAATTCTAGATACTATACTGACTAATCCGTCAGTTTATTTCTGTGGATGCGTTCATAACTTTCTGAGTGTAAATTTTCCTTATGATAACATTTTTCCTTCAGCAATCTGAAAATCAATCTAAGAAAGCATAAATATTTCATCATTCTTCTCTACTCACTGTTCTGCATAATACAGGACAAGTCAACTCTCAGTGTTTCTGTTTGTCTATGGAGATTCAGTCATACGAATTATTCCCTTTGCATTAACCTAAAAGCATCTCCAGTCAATAAGACAACCGTAAAGTTCCTTCTCAAATGTTCTCACAAAACTGCCAAACGAAATTGCTCAGCTGAAAACTGAATCATTAAAAGACTTTCAGTAACCTAAAAACAGCATGAAATATTTAATATTTCCAAAAACAGATCGCTTGGATAGAAGAATGTGATAGTTAAATTATAAGTCAAATGATTAATGTGTTTATTAATTCCAGACGGAGTAGTAAATTGTCTCAGTAGCCTTATTACATGAAAATAGGCGGAGGCGTACATATAATTCATTGCATCCAGTAGGAAATAAACTTATAAACTGGGGAAAAGATATCATAAACTTTCTAGCACCTATTTAGGGAACTTTCTATGCATAAATCAACTGTCTATCAACGTGTTTCATTGATGTATACCTTACAGTTAGTTCTCAAGACACTATACAAACTACACTTAGCAGATATAGAGATTTTATTTTTCTCATGACTTTACGACTCTTCGATGTCAATGTCGATGTCGATGTTATTACAGGCGTGGAGGAATGGGGGCAAAGAACGTAAAGGTAATAGGCCATGGCCTTTTTAAAGGAACTATCCTGGCACTCGTCTGGAGTGATTTAGGGAAACCATGGAAAACCCAAATTGCAATGAGTGGAAGGTGATTGGAACCTGCATCCGAGGCCAGAGCTTTACCGCTCACCCACCACGTTTGATAGAAATAGAGAACAAAAGTCATTTTATGAATGGAGTAATTTAGTAATATTGATTTTAGCTTCGGCGAGCAGAAAATGATATTGCCATTTGTTTTACAAATCTTTCTCGTTGATATCTGAGAAATATTTTAACTAAATTAAAAATGAAGATCCACTCTTCTCAGAAAGTGTTATATAATTATTTTGAAGTCCCATTATTAAAATTAAAACATGAACTGTTTCACGTCGTTAATAATATTACACACACTCATTTGTTTTAGTGATGACGTTTATGATAGTAAATTGGAATCGTACATGAAATGTGTAATAGAGACCATTGATATTCATCTCAACAAGAGATGGGAGATATATCACATATAAAAATTGTTCTCAGGTGACTAGCCGAGTTAAAGGAGTGTTATAATTACACTTGCAATTACACAATATTTCGGCGATCTGAAACGCTGTCGCCATCTTCTGGTGAAGTGCGGTCGAGAACGTGCGAAGTTGTTGAGCCAGCTCAGTCTCCTGCTGCTACGCTTCGCACGTTCTCGACCGCACTTCACCAGAAGATGGCGACAGCGTTTCAGATCACCAAAATATTGTGTAGTTATCAGTTAATCATAACACTCTTTTAACTCGGCTAGTCTCATGAGAACAATTTTTATATTCTCAACGCCGAGAAAAACTGCGTTCTTATGAGATATATCATTCAGTTTGTAGTTTTGTACACAGGTGACAGGGATCAGCGTTGCAGACTGACAGTACGCAAATATTTTTTTTTAAATCACCAATTCGTGAGTCACTTGGTAAGTAATCAAGGGAAAAAAAAGTTACCTATGATTACGGTATAAGGGTTCTTGATCTGAGGGGACTGAACTCGTTTAATATTTCTGTTCATGAAAATCTTCGTTCATCTACAATAATTTACTTGTGATTCTCACCTACAAGGCTTGTGAAAACTCATGAATATATATATAAATTCCGCGGACACAGTAGTATGTCCTAAGACCATCCTAGCAACCTAGTAGTAACATTGATAAACACGAGATGCATATCATGTGCTTGATAAATTATTAATTAAATACCCGCAGTCGTGGAAGTGAAATAAAACTCGGAACTAAACGAACAAGTAAAATAACTCTTCTTTTAAGTAATAAAGATCAAAGGGAAGACAGGTTTTTCCCCTCACTCGCACTGTATGAGAAAAATTTGGTGATCATATAAATAAACAAGCATAGTCTCTGGCGTTGCCCAGTATGATCTAAGTTGATTTTCCCACACAGTTAATATTGAAGGTCGTAACAGAGGTCAGATTTCTGCATTTGTGAATCAAATTTCAGGTCAATCACTCCATTTTCTATACGTATTTCAACGACTAACCCTCGGTCTAACAGAAAAGAGATGGGGTTGGGTTTGATTTATTCCTGCAATATTTTTAGCCGCCTTATCATGGGTATGTGTACGAAGTATCATAAAAATAACCAAGCGATGCTTGCAGCACCAGCAACAATGATTTTTTCGAGAAATTCGGAAAAGCCAGAATCGTCCAACAACAATAAATTACTAAAATTCCGAAGATTCGAACGCTAAAGGTTTTAAGGATGTAACGAACGCGTCTTGTGACCGCTAGTTACATTAATAAACTAAATGTTTATTATTTAAAATGTGGAATATTTTAGTGGGCGTTTGGGCGCAGTGTACATTGTACAAGTGTGGAGCGGCAGATCTGAGGAATGCCAGCAGGCCGGTTCCTAGAATTAGCGAGGGGAGAATAGTGAGTGCCTAATGGAGGGGAGATTTGTGCTTGCCAGGTAGACAAACAGGGTGATCGGCGAGAGTTTTCTGTTTTTGCATGTGGCACGACGAACGAGTGAAGGAATATTCGATGCCGGCCGGCCAGCACGTTCGGACGATGTGATTTCTGGACTGTCCATTCGTGAGTGGGACTGTTGCTGCTGCCTGGATCCGGACACCCGCTATTTTGTTTGAGCAGATGAGCTCAGGCAAAGGACGACATCTGAGGAACTGTGCTACACTGGTCCATAGCAGAGAAGACCGTCATCCAATGTGTGGCGGCAGACATGTACATTCGGTAATTATACATCGCCAATGAAGGACACTGTGCTAGCTAGACTTTCAAGTTCATAGCATTGCCCAGCTACGACCCTGCAGATAAGAACTCTCATAGCCCGGAGCAAACATCTCTTTCAGAAGTGAAGTCAAAATGTTGGCTTCGTTTACTGTTTAATTTTTGTGTATTTTATATAAAATACCCTGGCGCCCGCAAAAGGACAACTAATTAATTTTAACGAATTTTGTTATGTATGTCATGTGATTAATTGAAATAAAACCATTTGTGATTTCTCGTATAAAGTATTCAAGCAAGTTCTACCTTTCATGATAATAAAATAAAATAATAAAATTAATTATAATTTTAAATCAGGTAATGAGGTCAGAACGTTACAAGGATATCACTCTCATGTTCAAACCCATCAGATATTCAATACTTACTACTAACAGAGAATATAATATCACGTTCAAACATCAGAGATTGCAGCTGTATGGTCTGAGATCGTAGCTTAAAGAAGCAAGGAAACTCTTTTTTCCATTATATTATTAAAATTAATTTAGAAATTTTCCTCATTATGTAGTTTCTTCTTTCCATTCAATATGGCCATCTATGGGGTTGAAAGCCTAAAAACCAATATTTAAGTAAGGAAAAGTTACAAGCGAGAATATGGCTGTTATTTTTTGACAAAGTATGAGTAAGCATCTAGTCGGTATTTCACCATTGGTGTTCCACACTATACATTCAAATTTTCACTTACTGCACCAGCATTATATTACGTTGAAGCATAAGACATATTAAACGATTCAATTCAGATATTTATATTTAAAACGGTTAAAACCCCATTCAAATCTGCGAAGTATTTTTTTTTTTAATTTTTCTGGAATCAATATACACGATTTCGTTTTATAGATAGATTAAAATAATGAAATGTTCTTCGATACTTTAAAACGGTTAAAAGTAAATGCAGCGTCACTATAGATCACTGATAGTAGTTTTGAAGTGTGTATCTACGCGTCCCGAAACATGTTGATGTCATTGGTTATATCCTTTCCAAAATTTCTAATAGTTTTAAATCTTCATTTCTTTCTGATCAAGATGTCCATTCATACACATAGGGAACACTTCAAAATTAAAATGCGGAGAAACTAAACACTACTCTAATCCGAATATGGCAATTTTCTAATGGATATAAACAGTGCTATTATTAAATTCCTGTAGAAAATAATGAAAAATGAAATATCAAACTAAATTAAGGCACTCACCTTTTAGTTGAATATTTGTAGCCTTTGAGTTCATTAATATCAAACAAACAATGAACGAAGCACGAAACTGCTGTACGTCCCATACCGTGATGTTATATTTTTAGTCGCACTTTCCGTATCCTTATGAATGGGAATTATATTATTATACGTTTCTTTTGGGGAACAGATGTTTGAAGAGTATGCGATCAAATAAATCAAAACGTTCTACGTAAGAGATTGCAGTTGATATATGAATTGCAACGAAACTGCTTGTTCCAAACTTTACCTCATAATTAGTTATAAAACTTCATTAAATGTATCTCAGTTAATGTTAACATGTTACATACTACATTGTATTCTCTGGTCTGAATTTATTTGTTTCATTCGCTTTATGGATATGTGAAACAGTAATGAAATATGATATCTGTTAGGATAAAATAAATTTTTTACATTTCGTGTTGAAATGCGAGACAAAAATTATATGATTCAAAGGTTCAGTGTTGCTCCTTGTATGTAATAAACGATCCAGGTTTAGCGTTACCTCCTTTGCTACATAACATCTAGGGTAACTAAATTACAATGACGATAACAATTACTTAGTTATTACCGAAAATCTCGAAAGATTGCTGGCTGTAAAAAACTTAGATATCTCCGCTGTCCTCAAAAAATACTGATGCATCAATCATTAGTTCCTCTTTTTGTGGTGGGTAATTTGTTTTAGCCGCTAAGCCAGCATGCCACGAAGCCGTTTCCTCTTTAAAATCCCCTCAGTGACTGGTGTAAAAAATAAAAACAAGCGACCATGGAGCGAACCGGAGCGCTTGCTTGCTCCTTGTTTTTAGCGGCGATTCATCTCCCTGGTGGCAAGCAGGTCTCTGGCCGCCTCCACCAGAGGCGCCAGCGTCGCTGGTGAGCTGTCGGCTTAGGCTGTGGGGTCCAGCTGACGAGCTGCAATGTTTTGCCGGTTCCAGGATTTTAGTCTGCTGTCCTCTCTCGCCCTCGTTCGCCATATACTAGTTTCTCCGTTCTGCCTCTAAAGCGTTTCAGTCTGAAGATTATCTTACCTAATCAACATAACACTCCAAGCTTACGCATATGTCAGAATTTTTATTTGATTCTACTACAAAAATATTTTATTTTACAGTTGGTACGATTATTAAGATATTTCTAATCATGTGAACTGGACATTATAATGAGGCATTTCTTAATATTTCAGGGCCGTTCTTATGTTTTGAAAACCAAAGTACAAATCGTGAAGAAATGGTAAATTTGTAATAATGTTAGTCACGTGTTTTATTTGCAAAAAAATTATATTTTGGTAGGTAGTAAGCATGGGCCGTAAGGAAATTACCCACGTGATTACGGAGAACAGCCACAATTCACAACAGAGATGTGCCTGTATACTGGCGGCCGGAATTGAGCCTACATCCATTATTTGTTCATCAACTCCCATAGGAAGGCTCAAATCAAGAAAAGTTTCCGGAGGACAATAGCTGCATTAGATATTGTAATATGACGTGTTTCGCTATACTACATTTATTTGTATTATTCAGATTATTGATTTGTTATTTTATTTTATTTTTTGATCAAGTTAGTTTGGTACTTTAGATCTTGGGAGGGCCAAGTTGCTAAATTAATATGCAACGTTGCTCAGGTCTGAGGAGACAATGCACAAACCATACAATATAATTAAATATGGTGCATATAACTGTGGTACGAAAACAGATAGGTCATCGTGTAGCTTGGGGCCAGGTATCTTCCCAGGAAGTCCCGTTAGAACGGTCCGCCACGCTCTCGCCACAGCGGACAAAAGAGGGATGGGGTGACCTCCAGCCTCTCCGCCGGGTTCCGTTGAGGTCACTGTACTGCGCTGAGTGTCAGTACCTTCGTGATGGAAAATAACCACCGGCCGGGGTCGCAAATGAGATAATTGTTAGGAGACACGTGATTTCAGCGACCACCCCTTCTAACAATCATAGCAGAATCACAAGGCACATGATTTTAAAATGTTGGTTGTTCTCTGTCCATGGGTTTGGTCTTCGACAACGGAGGCGGGGCGAGAGTTTACCTGCTGGCAGGAGAGTCTGCAAGACGGTACTAGATGACAGAACGTGATTCGAAGATGACCTGGCTCGCCTACGCTTGAGGTGCAGATGGAAGAGGACCAGCATCTCTGACTGGATGCGACACACTCACCGCTGACCATCATCTAGAGTAAAGTGTTGTCGAAACCAGGTCTGCACCAGTTTCATGAGACTATTTATTGAACCCGTAAGCGCTCTGCAGACAAGTGGTCTCTGCTCTTTGCACCTTGTTTAAAACTGAGCTAGGCATTCATTTGTCACGGACTATTCTAGTTCCTTGCAATTTTGTTTAACAATTTCGGAATGGTAATTGTTCCCATTCCGATGGCGCCCAATCTATATCATTTTAATTGTTTAAGATCATGTTTTATAGTACGTATTTAATTAATCATGTGTTAAATTTCAAGGTTATCCATTGCATAAAGTTAAAGGCAATGATTATATGTTTTTTTCCCCTTAACGGTTTATTGTAAACCTGGAACTTGCTTGTTATTGATTTTGAACATGTTTATAATAAAGATAAATGTGCCCAGATATGTATACGCCGTAAGACACAATAAATTCTGATGTTTACCTGTAATCCCACACAACTTGAGATCCTTGCCCATAAAAATTTGCTTAGTAATGGAATTAACTTCCAAACATCAATTTTAATAAGTAAGGTAGTGAGAAGCAACCACCTAATACGTTATAACGCCGACAGATGCCCCGTCTCAATCAATGGCGACCGAAATTGACATATGTAAATCCATGGCTCCCCAATGAAGAGGCCCTACCATTAAATGGAAATCTGGAATGGAAACATGGCGGCGCTAGGCGGGCTGAGATGTGATGTAGGCAGGACAAAGATAATTTAGGAAGGTGGCATCATGTCAAAGATTCATATACCATGTGTGAATATTTAACAGAACAGACGATTTAGCGTCTTCACAATTGCTCGTAGTTCCCAACAACCCACACTTTGGAAGACTACATGCGCAACAAAAACGCATTCTTATTTTTTTTTTAATTTTGAATAGTAACTCCAAACACCAACGCTGGTTCTCTTAAGCCTCCAAGTTTCCTTATCTCAAATCGACCTTCTTTAAGTATCTGTTCTGCTGCACACTATCAGATGGAACAATTTATCCTTTAACTTTGAAATCTCACAAAGTGACAAATATCTTACTGAAGTCAACAGAGATGTGTAAAGCTGTTGTGAAAAGTTTTATCACATTTGACGACGAATAAGTGAAAACACAAAAACAAACTGCCAAAGTGTACAATGTTGTTTCGTAGAAAAAGTATCACAGGCAATACGAAATTGCTATACTAAACATTGGAATTCCATCATATCAAACATCGGTTTCTAAAGAATACTGTTCTGCGATGAGATATCTTGGAAGATTTACTTTAGTTGAGTCCGCTACAAGTGTATGTTTGCGCTAGTAAAAGTTACATCATTCCAAGCATCTGCCTAGTCGAAGGTGTCTACGATTACATTTTTCCGTACCACTAATTTCTGACTTATTTATTTCTAGAGTACATTTAAAAACCAAGGACAGTAAACTAAAATACACAGACGGAAAAAAAAAATCCCAACACCAAGAAAAAATTATTGTAGAGTAATGAAATTTGGACAATGCATTTGTCAAGTTAACATGTTTAATTGATTAAATTTTCAAGATCACAGGTTAATTTAAGCTCAAGAAAATGCATTTCAAATGTGAAATACTGTTAAATTAATAGCCGGTGTAACCTCCAGAATTTTGAATGCAAGCCTGCAAACGTGAATGCATTGTGTCATACAGGTTTCGAATGTCACTTTGTGGTATGGAGTTCCATGCTTGTTGTACTTGTGCTGTCAATACTGGGACGGTCAGTGCTGGCTGTGGATGATGCTGGAGTTGTCGTCCAATGATATCCCATACGTGTTCAATTGGAGACAGATCTGGTGATCTCGCAGGCCAAGGTAACATGTCGACACTCTGTAGAGCACGTTGCGAGACAACAGCGGTATGAGGGCGAGCGTTATCCTGTTGAAAAACTCCCCCTTGAATGCTGTTCATGAATGGCAGCACTACAGGTTGAATTACCAGACTGACGTACAAATTTGCAGTCAGTGTGTTTGGTATAACCACAAGAGTGCTCCTGCTGTCATAGGAAATTGCTCCCCAGACCATGACTCCAGCCCTGTAGCGTGCATTCCACTGACTACAAGCCATCGCCGTTTGCGACTCCAGTGGTGTCAAGCCAGAGCTCATTGGAGGACGGAGTGGAGATCTGTTGTGTTTTCTGATGAAAGCAGGTTCTGCCTTGGTGCCAGTGATGGCCGAGTGTTGGTCAGAAGGAGGCCAGGGGAACGCCTGCAACCAAACTGTCTGCGGCCTAGACACACTGGACCTACACCTGGAGTCATGGTCTGGGGAGCAATTTCCTATGACAGCAGGAGCACTCTTGTGGTTATACCAAACACACTGACTGCAAATTTGTACGTCAGTCTGGTAATTCAACCTGTAGTGCTGCCATTCATGAACAGCATTCAAGGGGGAGTTTTTCAACAGGATAACGCTCGCCCTCATACCGCTGTTGTCTCGCAACGTGCTCTACAGAGTGTCGACATGTTACCTTGGCCTGCGAGATCACCAGATCTGTCTCCAATTGAACACGTATGGGATATCATTGGACGACAACTCCAGCATCATCCACAGCCAGCACTGACCGTCCCAGTATTGACAGCACAAGTACAACAAGCATGGAACTCCATACCACAAAGTGACATTCGAAACCTGTATGACACAATGCATTCACGTTTGCAGGCTTGCATTCAAAATTCTGGAGGTTACACCGGCTATTAATTTAACAGTATTTCACATTTGAAATGCATTTTCTTGAGCTTAAATTAACCTGTGATCTTGAAAATTTAATCAATTAAACATGTTAACTTGACAAATGCATTGTCCAAATTTCATTACTCTACAATAATTTTTTCTTGGTGTTGGGATTTTTTTTTTCCGTCTGTGTATTATTGCTGTCTTTTTCTCCAAAAAGTTGCAAGTAAACCTGTGGCATGTTATGCTTTGATAGGCCACATAGTAAGAAGTCCTCATGATGTAATAGATTACTTGAGTTATCTCGTAGACAGACTCTATGACTTTAAACGTACTAATATGGTTTGTCATTTCAGACTTTCAAAGATAAAATCCACTCGGAAGAGGAACATTAAGAGCTAGCAAGACAAATACGAGTATAGTAGGGAGAAAACTCTTGCTTTAGGAAGATAAAGTGCAACTTCTGATATTGCTTTTTTTTTTTTAAAAAAACAACAAAAACGAAAAACAACTGCTTTACGTCTCTCAGCAGCGAGGTCTTTAGAGACGGGAAAGGATGGGGGCAAGGAACGGGAAGGAATTCGGCCATGGCCTTTTTAAGGAAGCATCTCGGCATTTGCCTGGAATGATTTGGGAAATCATGGAAAACCCAAATCTGGATGCCCGGACGGGGATTCGAACCGCCGTCCTCCCGAATGCGAGGCCAGAACGCTATCCGTTACACCACCACGCTCGGTGTCTGATATTGCTGATGGATGTATTTACAGATATCTGATTTACACACAGTCCGAGAAGAAGACGAAAATTGAACTCTTGTGTTAACAGCGTCAATTTTAGAAAGATCTAAGGCATTGGTACGCGTATCCTTAAGGGCACTTGAGGCTTCTTCAAGGGGTATGCGTGGGTACTCTTTTGGTAAAGGTAATCACAAAGATGATTTTTTAAAAAAAATTACTCAAACATTACTAGCGGCAAAATATATTATAAGACAACCTGTATGTCTGTGAATTACATTATTGCAATGTTGTGGTTGTGCGAAGCACTTGACTAGAATGATCGCATTATTTATTTATTATTTATCTTTCTTGAAGTGGTACTCGGCAGAAACTAATTGGGACCATCTGATCTCAGAGATTGACATAATCCCTCTGACTATAATTAAATGGTTGTAGAAAATTAAGTGTTTCGTATTTCGTATTAAGGGTTACCTTGAGTCATTTATAAGAAATGGTAAATTAGAAAACAATTTGTGAAAAATGTCGATAATTTCTCGTAAAAGTTGTTTACGGTGAAAAGTGTCTCCTGACAGTGTTTTATTGAAATACACAGACGGAAAAAAAAATCCCAACACCAAGAAAGACTTGTGTTAGATAAACGAAATTTGGTAGGCGTGTTTATACATCTGAAAGATGACATCGATTCAAATTTCGCGCTTCGCGCATAAGTGTGGCGCTAGTAGCGCTACTCAGAGCTTGCAAATCAGGTTTGCTTTAAATACGCGCTGTAAAGTTTGTGAACGTTATTTACCGCTGAGATTTGACATAGTGAGTTGATGTTAGCCAAGAATGCCTTTAAGAAGACGAAGAAGCCATTATCAACAGCTCACCGAGTTTGAACGAGGTCGTGTAATAGGGCTACGAGAAGGTGGATTTTCTTTTCGCGATATTGCAGAAAGACTTGGCCGGAATGTATCCACTGTGCATGATTGTTGGGTGCAGTGGTCAAGGGATGGTACTGCCTCAAGAAGACCGGGTTCCGGGAGGCCACGTGGCACTACTGAGAGGGAAGACCGCCGTATTCGGCGTACAGCTGTGGCGCATCGTACTGCGTCTGCGGCAGAAATTCGAGCTGCAGTTGGTACCACAGTGACACAACGAACTGTTAGAAATCGGTTACTTCAAGGACAGCTCCGAGCCAGGCGCCCTGTAGCGTGCATTCCACTGACTACAAGCCATCGCCGTTTGCGACTCCAGTGGTGTCAAGCCAGAGCTCATTGGAGGACGGAGTGGAGATCTGTTGTGTTTTCTGATGAAAGCAGGTTCTGCCTTGGTGCCAGTGATGGCCGAGTGTTGGTCAGAAGGAGGCCAGGGGAACGCCTGCAACCAAACTGTCTGCGGCCTAGACACACTGGACCTACACCTGGAGTCATGGTCTGGGGAGCAATTTCCTATGACAGCAGGAGCACTCTTGTGGTTATACCAAACACACTGACTGCAAATTTGTACGTCAGTCTGGTAATTCAACCTGTAGTGCTGCCATTCATGAACAGCATTCAAGGGGGAGTTTTTCAACAGGATAACGCTCGCCCTCATACCGCTGTTGTCTCGCAACGTGCTCTACAGAGTGTCGACATGTTACCTTGGCCTGCGAGATCACCAGATCTGTCTCCAATTGAACACGTATGGGATATCATTGGACGACAACTCCAGCATCATCCACAGCCAGCACTGACCGTCCCAGTATTGACAGCACAAGTACAACAAGCATGGAACTCCATACCACAAAGTGACATTCGAAACCTGTATGACACAATGCATTCACGTTTGCAGGCTTGCATTCAAAATTCTGGAGGTTACACCGGCTATTAATTTAACAGTATTTCACATTTGAAATGCATTTTCTTGAGCTTAAATTAACCTGTGATCTTGAAAATTTAATCAATTAAACATGTTAACTTGACAAATGCATTGTCCAAATTTCATTACTCTACAATAATTTTTTCTTGGTGTTGGGATTTTTTTTTTCCGTCTGTGTATGTGTTGAAACATCACATCATTTGACTTTGGAAGGTCGCCTTAAGGCCCAAATCATTTTATCAGGTGCCATTAACTTTGTAGTTTATGTTGGTGATACCGCTTCTAGTTCAAAGATGAAAAGTGCTAGGTAATGATCTCCATCAGCACAAAACTTGCGAGTCGTTTACTTCTCCCTCATCCTAAATGAGCCACCAATCTCAAACACAAACCTCAGCAGGCAATTCGTTTTCTTCCCACGTCAATTTGCGTCTAAGAATTCAAACTCGTGACTTGTGGTGCGTGAAATTAGGAGCTCTGTTTGCCGCCGGGAACATTTTCATCTCGTAGCACGCCTCCTGCAGATTAACATTGTAAATTCAAAGTTTTTTAATATCGGCTGGCGTAGCGGGCGTGCTGGAAGCGAGCTAGACTCCTCCGGGTAAACAAACAAGGAAGGATCAGGCCGCCCACGGCCGCTCTCACGACTCGATAAGTCTGCCGCGCCCGACGACTGCTACAAATTATGATTGATTGTCGCCGGGCCGCCTCAATGGTAGTCAAAGTGCCCGCCCAGGCCGCACCTGAATGGCTGTCGCGCGCAGAAAGTCGCTGCCTCCCCCCGCGGCAGCTATTTTAATATATGGTTCGAGGGTGGAGGCCCCGCCTGATTGATTATCATCCACGGACGGTGCTTAGTAGGCAAGCCGCATGACACGAGCTTGTTTGCTGTGGATATTGCAATTACGTCGTCCTCTACAATGTCAGCGGAAACAATGAAAAAGCAGAAAGATCATTGGGAACTGTAAAATTTCCTTGGGCCAAAATTTTACTGCAATCATACTAACATGAGTTGTCCGATTCTAACACAGTAATATATAGGTAACAGTGACTAAAATAATTTATTGTTGTAATTATTAACTGCGTAGAAACATACCTATAAAACGCGAAAGCCAATTCGGCACGCATTTAATTTTGTGTTATGCGGATATTTACTATAAATTCTGTTATTGTTTATTGTTCACAACCTGCATCCACTTCGCCGACTCTGTGATCGACAAACGAATCCACTCTATTATGCCTCAAATCAAGTTATAATTTATTTACATAGACCTCCCTTTCCTTCCAAATACTACTCCTGACTCTTCATCCATCACCATCGTATGCCAATATACTCCGCTCTCTTTACCAGCCTCCAGTTTTCCGACGGCTCAGAATCCAGACCTTTTGTAATATCAGTTACCGAGTTTATTTTACGATGATTTACAGACATTAAATCTCCTTTGCCCCTTTGTAACTCCTAAATTTGTTTATCATTCCAGCATTAACATAGCTAATAGTTGCAAGACAAACGAACGTCGCATCAATGTCTCCACTTCACCTGCCCAACTGAGAGTGTTGTCAAATGACATGCCACGTTATTTGTATTTTATGATTCTATCAAGCATTTACTTAACTACACTATACGACAAGCAAATACTTTGCTGGTGTTTGTACTTCCTCGCTCTATGCTTTTGTCATTGAATGTAATTACGTGTTGATCCATCCAACTAGATACGAGATTTACGTCGAACGTTTTCAGATATTTGAAAAAATCAATGGGGACCTACGTAAATAGAATTTAGCAATGGGTAATCCCATGCCTTCTGAGAATTGGGAGGTGCTAGTCACCCTCTTCTGTACACATCGTAGCAGAACGAAGGGTAAAAGCACCACTCGTACAATGGAGCGCCATGAGTTTCCATGATTATATAATGGGGTTAAAAGAGCATCATTATTTTGACTGGCATTTCATCACCTAGCGTCTTCCTGTGTCACAGCAGTTTTCCGGTGATATAAAGATCTACTGGCCGGGAAGCTCTGAGAGATAATAACAGCAGTAGCTGTCCATAGCAGTGACACGTAAAAGAACGCAGCTGAAGGAATATCGCGTGAATTTCAAGGAAATCGATGTGGCTCTGCAAGTAGGATCATTCATACACGTATTTCCTTCTGTTGGGTGCCTCACAAAATTATAAATTTGTGCGTTGAATGGAGCAAAGATTAGAAAGAGGGGCTTTTAGATGAACTTTCGACGTTATCACCGGTGAGGAAACTTGAATTCTCCGATTCAACCAGGAAACTAAACGTCAGCCGGCTGTGTGGATCTTTACAAACTGCAATCTACCAACAAAAGAGAAGGGTCCCCGGAGTGTAGGCAACTAAATGGTTAATTTTTGTCCAAAAATTGACATGTGGCGAACATTCTTTTTAAGCGACGAAGGACTGCTTAGTGTTGTACCCCAGTTTGCCTTCCAAAGTTTTTATGCGGCTTCGAGAACGGCATGCCAAATACAGGGCTGGAAGAAATTCTCCTCCACCATGAAGCAGTTTCCCACCCCTAATTACTAGTTGCTACCTTTGAAAAATAGTTTTCATCCGTTTTTTTTTTTTTTTTTTTTTAAGACAAAGAAAAAGGTTTTGTGCGTCCTTTCAAAACGAGGTTTATGGGTAGGGAAAAGGGCTTTGAGTTGATGTTTCTAGAAAAAAATCGTTTTATATAAATTAGGTTCTTTGCGTTTCAAAACCTTTATAGTGACGCTAATATCTTGCTGCCTGTCATAATATGATTGTACACAATGATGTCAGCTGCAAATAATATGACGTCTAACTGTAAACTGATAACAATGTCATTCAGTTCAATAACTAACAGCAATGATTCCAGTTGACTTTCTCCTTCTCCATGACTGAATTTACTGCACACTCTTTGTTTCCTACCACTTTAGGATCCCTATACCCTTGGAAAAACATCCCCATAGATTTCAACAGATTTAACGTCATTAATCATCATTCAATGATTTACACTGTGTTATGGCAGTTAGAAGACAGTTGGGGAGGGGGTGGGGGGTCAAGTTTCAAATACTGGTGGGGTGAAGAAATTTTTGCTTTATCGTATGATGTGCTTCAAACGTTACGTGGATCATATTTTTCATTATACTGTTAATCCAGCCACCACAATTGTGGAATGCGGAGAAATCGAAATTTTGTGTCAGGTCGTAAGAAGACACTAATTTATTTCGCTATGTCAAACGCCTTGACATACAACGCTATCATCTTGACCTGCTTTGTTCACTTCATGTGAAATGACTAGATTCATATAAGCACCTTTCCAAAACCAGTAATCCTGCAGATAAAGAGAATTTTAAAATCTTACAAGCATATATGTTTTTCGTGCAATTAATAGTTTGCAGGATGCCTGAAATTTTGCAGTTGGGACCAGGATCTGTTACTAACCGAAAAATTCGAAATCAGTGAAACATATAATAGCGCAAATTCAATTGCTTGATTGATCCACGTAGTGCCACCGATGAAATCCTCTTGATAATAATTAAATTTCGTTTCTGTGCCTTTGAACTGAACTGTCAAAAAAGGAGACTTCCCATCGTCTTTTTTGTGACGAAGCTAACAAGCAAAAGACTTCTTTGTTACTTTAGCGAATCTTAATTCTTGTTTTGCAGTCATCGGCATCTCTACTGGTAAGACGCAATCCTCCATCCCTTCCTATCTTACGAAAACCTCTTCATCTTATCATACCCCTTATAACCCACGTCTTCAATTAAATGCTTCATATATCCTAATATCTGTTTTACAGTTCTTACCTTCGATTGTTCCCTCCAATAACAAATTAACCAATCAAGCATGTCTCAAAATATGACCTACCATCCTGTCTCTTCTTTATGTATGCCTTTTCCACATTTTTTTTTACCCTTCGTATAAAGAAGCTGTGAATTCTGTAACAAGAGGGTTGTAACTATCTGAAAAATTTTAAACAATATTCAAATAATCGTTAGTATTTATATGCAACATGAATTCAATAGTGCAATTACGTCTTATTTAACGAACTCTTTATGAATTTCAAGACGTCATATAAACTACAAAAATAAAATTCTAGCGTTATTTTTAATCAGACAAAAGGTAGAATGAAAAACAGACTTCAGTCACTTGAATGCATTTATTGTATTACACAATACATTTCGGACCCAGTGGTCGGTTCTGGTAAGTTTTCAACAATGTTTTCATATTTACTCATTTTCTCTCATGATAATATGTGTTCATTACACTTACTTCAAATCGTTTTTCAGCACAGCAATAAACTTTGCTAGGAACGAATCTCGCTTAAGGAAAATTTTAAAATCAATGTAAATGCAATAGACACCTGAATATGGATCCACAGGGTCTTAAATGCACTGTGTAATGCAGTAAAATTTGTATCCAAATCTGATGGCTGAATTGAATTCTACCTTTTGTCTGATCAATACAGTCACGTACAACACAGTGAATTATGGATAAAATTAAGTTATTTTAAATTTTTCTCTACAACATACAATAACTAATTTTTAATCCATAGTGAAAATAAACGACACAAAACTCGAAATAATATTCTTACTACTAACTGCAGTTATTACATGTGGGAAAACTGCCAACTAATTTTTACTGTAGCCTGTGGCGTCATCGCCAGCTAACAACGTTTGACGGTCTGTCGCTTCTAGTTAGAAGTGCAGTGACAGCTAGGTCGAAGAATAGCTAACTAAATTTCCTTTGTGCGGCAGGTGACACATTTCACAGACACATATAGGTTGAAAGCTGCAAAAACTAAAAAAAAAATATATTCCGATGTGTTTATCTAAGAGGAGGCAGTGGAGTTAGAAGCTTATACAATGTGCAGAGTTCTGATTTTTTATTGCTGTCTTCATCAATGTAACTGTACTTGTAATTAAATTTTGATTATACACTAATGCTATAACGTTCATTATTATCCAGAGAAGGCTATTTGAGTACATTATAAACATTTAAGTCAGTTTTAATTCATTTAGGAAATTGGTGGCTGTGTAGGCAATTCAGATACACTATCGTTACCAAAATTTTTTTTTTAATCTTGTGTGAATTTTTCCGTCTAGCCTATTTAAAATATTGTAATAGTGCCCTCTTGTTATTGTTTCATACTTCTCAAGAGATAGTTCTTTGTCTGTTGTAATGAATAGTAGCAATTTTGCAATTTTTATGTGTTTATCTTCCAAGGAACATATATTCTACGATTCTTCTGAAACATCTAGTCCTAGCAGCTTGACAAGCTATAACCGTTGATCATCTAGTACCAAAAAAAAAAAGTATCAGTTCAATTTATTTTTGTGTTTCCAACTTGTACTTCCACAACTACCACGATTTTTCGTAATCTTGTCGTAATAATTTTGGATTATACCTTATATGCTGTATTTAACATATTTATTGCTGCCATGACATTTCATGAATCTGTTTATGTGTAAGGAATTTCATTGCTCTCATTTTAGTACTGGCTATAAAATCGTATATGATTCTTCCACTTTCATTTATTAAATTTTCTCCGTTATTTACAATGAAATCTATTACGTGCCCTACAAGAATTAAACTTTTTCAGCTTAAGTTATGTTAAATATTATTGGGCTGATATTATGTGCTCTATTAAATCATGTTTTTGTTTGCTGAATTTCGATTTTCCCAAAATCCCTCTAAGCGATTGCTGGGATGGGTCAGTCAAAAAAAGCCATGGTCAAATTCCTTCCCTTTCCGTGCTCCCGGTCCTTTGCTCGACGAGGCGTAAAGCACTCAGTAACAATATATGCATGTGGTTAATGGTGTGTGAATATCCAACCTTAAATAGACGTATAACTTAACTTGTTCAGTGAGTTTCTCAATCATTGAAAATCAACGTTTAAGCATAATGGTAACACACCGACATAGCATTTTCATATCTCACAAGGTCTCCCAATCGTAAGCAGCTGTGGAGGAGAGATTATTTCGCCATACCTACGAGCCGAGAAAATTTTGATTGATAGATCTATTTAACCTCCTCAGTGTTCCTATTGTTATTGTTGTATTTATCGAATGTGCAGGGTTAGACTAAATGATTAATCGGGTTACAAAACAGCAGTGGACAGGATGGTGAAAAAACAGGAGACATTGTGTGTGTTAGAACAATCGAAGTGTTCTTCTGTTACGAATGTGCAGCGTGCATTCGTAAGAAAATTGGGAAAAAATTGCACCTAGTAACCCGAGTATTATACGTTTGTTTCGCCAGTTTCTTGACACGGACGAGCACGGGACGATCAAATGTCTCGGAGGAAACCGTGGTGTGCGTGTAACAGAAATATGTGCACAGTCCACAAAAATCAACCCGTTCCTGTCAGCCGTGAACTGAGCATTCCGCAGAAAACTGTGTGGAATGTTTTGCCTCGCTTTTACATTTGGTATAACACCACATCCCAGATGACTATTACAGTCATTTCAATTTTTGTACCGGAATGGTGGAAGCTATGTAAAGTGAAGAAGATGAGAATCTTTGTTTTCAGCGACAAGGCGACTTTTCATCTGTATGGAAAGAACAATCGTATCAATGTGAGAGTTCCGCGTACTACTGACTCCTCTACTTTCATCCTATAACAGGACGAGGCTTCTCCTCACTGGAGCACAAACATCTGTGACTTTCTCAACAGAGAACTGCCACATTGCTGGATAGGGCGCGCTGGCCCGAGTGATGTTCCTTTGTTATCATGGACCCCCAGGACGCCAGATCTGAGCCCATGTGATTTTTTCTTGTGGTGTTATGTGAAGTACAAAATATATGTACCCAATGTCAACAACACTGCAAGAAGTAGATAAACGGACCACTGCTGTTGTGACGGTCATTGATAGAAACGCATGGATGGAACTGGATTACCATTTGGATGTGTACTACGGGCGCTCACATTGAATGTATATAGTATGTACCAGAAGCTTGATGAGTTTATGTATGTTTTCATGTATCACTCGTATTTATAGGTCGTATATTTTTTAATACACAGTATTTTAAAATTTGAAGAATCATTTAGGCTAATCATGTTTGTTAACTGTAGCGTTTTGTTCTGCTATGCATAAAAGATAAAAAAAAAAATCGAAAGTAGGTGGCGGACCATTCAAGTCAATTGTTCCGAAAGAGGCTAAGTAGGTACAGAGCGTGATGGGTGAACGGTAATGCTCTGGCGTCGCATTCGGGAGGATGCGGGCTCGAATCCCTGTCTGGTTAACAGATTTGGGATTTCCACGATTTTTCCAAATCACTGCAGCGGAATGCTGGAATTGTTCCTTAAAAAGGCCATGGGGGTATTCCTGTCCCATTCCTTGGCCCATTCCCTTACCGCCTCTAATGACCTCGACATCGACGAGGCGTAAAGCCAAAAATATAAAAAAAGAAGAATGAAAAGGGGTGACTCAGTTCAGCGTAACAATCCTAAGATGAATTCCTAACAGCACTGCCATATGCGCTCATTTCGTACGCATTGCAACGAAGATTCTGATTTAATCCAGTACTATAAAGCTTAATAATTATAATTATGACAAGGTAATCAATGGTGGAAATTCTTTCCGGAATTGAGAAAAAAAGCTAACCTTGTGTCTTTCATCAGACTCAATCGCAGTAATTTAGCTACTTCGGCCATGGGACCGATTTTTAACCTTTGATTGCTTGAAACCATTTCGTTTAAACATTCTTCTGGAGATATTACGCTGCTTTAAATATGCTTTCAACTTAATTTTCCTCTTATTAAGTCTATTTGAGACACAGCACACGTGGAGGTGAACCTAAACTGAAATAGAAACATTGAGGAAAGATGAGTAGAGCACAATGGAGGTAGCATCGTATCTCCTGAAGAGTTTGTCAACTGTAATATGACGGCTATGAAAACAGCATATTCTAATTTCTTGATATGTAGTTTAGTAGTGACACGGTAAAGTAAACACAAAACATAACCGAAGCCATCTGTACTCAAGACTGAATGAAATAAAGGAATCCAAAGGGCAACCACCCCTAAGGAAGGTTAGTGAAGTATGAGTAATTATTCTCGTATTTGTTAGTTGAGGACGAGGCAATTTCACGATTGGATTGTCACGTGGATGCTTGATGTCGCTCTCCGTGATGCCGCGCTATGATCTCCACTCCCTGTGGACTGAGTCAAGCTCGCTGCGCTAATTGAATAGCGGGTCGCGAAGGGACTGCTTCGTCTCTCCCTCTGCCTTCTACTGAATATTGTTCCCCCTACACTCCGTCGCTGCAACTCAGTATTCACTGTTAACACATATTGTCACGTTACTTTACAGAATTAATGTTGCGCTATTATGCATTAATGTTTCACTCATACCGTACCCTACGATCCGTTAGGAGTATCAGTTGATGGAATTGTATCTTAACATGGCAGTAGACGACAATTTCACTACGCAGAGTCATCATAACGATCCTCACATGAAATGAGCAAAACAAATATCTCCGGTCATAACGAAAGCAAATTTGATATTTATATTCATAGGTCGAATTTTGAACTCCAGTGCACACGCAAATGAGTATAGCAAGAATCTCTCCAAAATCCTCATGTAGAGTAGTAAGGTTCTGTATGGGGTCCGTATTCTAAGTGATTAATGAATGTAATGAGAAATAACAGAGAAGTACTACACATTTTGTGAGCGCCCGCCACAGGCTTCACAAAAGTGTTACAGGTTTGATACAGAGAATGTAAGGGGATTTTCTATCAGTAGATGGCATAATTTACGATTGAATTAATTGACAAACATCTGAAAATACATTTCACCTGCGGCTGCGGGGCAGTATTTAGCCGAAAATTATAATATAGTTGCAGTGACAGGAAAAATAAAACACATACGTTAACTGAATTTCATGGTATAAACGTAGTTGCAATAGAGCTTTCGTATGACCAAACATTACCTTAGAAAATCATATATTACAATAAATCTTTATTGACTACGTCACTTCTCGATTAGTAAATTAATTATTGAAACAAAATGAAAAATTAATCGGCAGGGAATCAATTTTGTAAATGTTATTTCAAGCCTTTTTTTTTTTTTTTTTTTTCGCGCCAGATTCACGTTTCCTCTTATGCGTTTTGTCTTGTTATCAGCCTACGTGTATCCACCAAGCTCTGTAATTTAAATTTATTTTAACAGACGTTCAGATGTATAAACGACAGTAGGAATATAGTTATTATTCGAAAAAAGTTTTGTCATGTTTTCACAGTATTTTTTTACATCTGTACACCAAATCATGCCGTGCACACTCTCTAGACCTTCAGTTATAAAATATTACCCAATGCATTGTTTCGATTGCGGCTGGGATGCAGATCCTTTAGTTCCAATATTCCCCTTTGGGTTTTTGATCTATGACCATGATCGACGGTATTAACTTTCAGTATTAAGTTTTACGTTTCCAATAATAAATAGAGTTTGAGTTTGATTTTTGGAATGGTTTTGTTGCTTTAATCAATTTCTCTGGTATGATTTAATTGATGAAATAATATTTTCCTGTTAATATTATCAGACAGCAACCAGGTACTAGGACATTTTATTGCTTAGAAGTCCTTAAGGAAGACAGCTGATTGATGAAAACTTTAACTAAATTACAAAGAACGAGGACAGGAGCTGGAAATGAAGAAACCCCTTTAATATTGCAACGCGAGGCTTATAAAATTGTATTAAGACCAATTCTTCTGGCTCTGAGGAATTGACAGTGAAAGAACAAGATTAGCACCTACTTATTGGGTGTAAATAAAGCTCCTGATGAGAACTGCTGGGTATACAATATTGCGTCTTTTAAAGATAAAACAATGACAGTTAAATTAACTGTAACACTTGTAGTTGAACATATTCAGCGATATAGTGGTTTCTATATTATCTCCTAAATAGTCGTTTACATTGGTGGTGATATTTTGGATAGAAAACCCTGATACACATTTCATGCATTTATTATGTCCTCATGGCAGGGAAACCCAACCTTCACAGATGAGCAACGTATTCATGTGTTACTGAACTAGCAATTGCACGAAATTTCGTTCACGTGGACTGATATAGTACTCATTATTACATTAAACCCACGTCAAGAATTACATAATCTGCAGCTACTGAACGAAAAATTTATTTGAATGAACTGCTTTCAAAGCAAACTGTAACTTCCTGTGAATAATGTGATGCCGCTCGTAAGCTGAAACCACGATAAACATTTAATCTGAACAGTAGTTTTTTCTTAAATCGCCTTCACATCAAAATGAAACATACAGTTTCTTTAGTCGTAGGATTCACAGGTTAAATGGTATTCACTGAAAAATTCTCGTTTTTCTACCTCTATTCCAAATGAAACCCATTACATTATACCTGCAAGGAAACGGTATATACATTAATTTAAAGCCCATAAAAATACGACTAGTATGTGGCGAAAATCATATTCAACAATAAACTATCGTAAATTTCTCATATTCTCGACGTCACATAAAATTTATACCAGCCCTGATTAACCTGCGCGATCAATCGAAATCTCACCAAAATCCAAACCTAATATTTTAGTGAATCACTTTTAACCAAAGATGATTTGGTGAATTTTTCAATTTTCCGATATCACATTAATATGAAACATGCCCTACTTCATCCTCGTTTCTGTCGTTTCCTACAGAAATAAATTTAAGAAATGGTTGATTATTCCTCCTTATCTTTATAATAGTACCCTCAACTCATTTAAAAAAATGATATCTCAGATATACAGTCTTTTCCTGGTTAACGTTTTATTATAAGTACGTCTATCGATAATTATATCCAGTGATCACCACCGGAAGAGAGATGGTGGTTAGACAGGAAGCGCTGGCGAGGCTTTTGTTCCCAGCAGACCCGGCCAGTGACTGGAAGCTGTCCTAGATGATGATTATTATGATGATCAACACCGACGTTTAGTAGTCTTGCATGTACGAAGCAATTCATTATCTGACGCTAAACTAGAAAATAAATTGCATAACCGTAGAAAAAACACTTCCTATGTTCGTAAAATATTAATTAACCGTGGATACTATACGGGAAACAGCATTAACGTAACAAAACAAATAAATTACAATGTCCCAAGGCTAGTAAACAGGTAATTAACTATGAAAAAATGCAGAAAATTTGAAGTTTGCAAAACGATTAAATAACTAAGGGTAAAACACTTCTTCTTTCCTAGGGCAAGTAAACAATTAATTGAATAAATATTACATGAATTCAGATTACATTGATCATTCTCAGGCTGACTGAACTTTACACAAATCATTGACATTATATGGAGCAATGAGACACAATGAATGTCTCGCACTTAGGGGTTATGATTCTAGAGACAGTTCGTGCGTTAGTTTCTTGGCTGTTTTATTACCATTTGGAGCAGTTGTGTTAGATCACTTGGCTATCAGAAATAGCTGCTCCACTATGGTATACATCCACTCAGCGCCACCGACTCCCTAACACACTAGCTTAGAAATGTCTCCATGACTAATTACAAATGCCTGTATTGAGCTTCACTCAAGAACCTTCCTGAAATGTGAGTTTTATTTTTCCGCCTTTCCACTCCACTGGTGCCATCCTGCTGTTCGATTTTTCTAGCTGACACTTTCAATAAAACGGTTCGTCCTGTAAGATAGCTACCCGTTTGGAGCTTCCTGTGAAAGATCCTACCGTCAATAATCCTCTCTGCAATTCCTGTTACCTGCACTGTGCAAATGTCTTAAACAATCCTGACCGGAGGGTTTGGTAATTTTTACAAAAATTTCGCTCGATGAGAACATGTGAATGGAATGTGAAAAAAATTAGAATATTGAGACAAATACCATATTAGATCCAAAGAGAAAAAGGAAAAAAAAGAGAAAAAAAGAAAAAAAAAAGAAAAAAGGAACAATTGCTTAGGAGCAATCTATAAGAGGGAGTTACAACGTAACAGACCAATAAGACTATTAACGGAATAGAATATAGTTTTTATGATTAATGTAAAGATTTAAACCAGGCTAAACGGAATGAAGAATGCTGCGTTACTAAGATAGAAATAGCTAAAAGAATCCAGAAGAATCTTGACTGTCACGAAGAACAGCGACAAAAGATAGACCAAAAAATTGTACTATTTTACAAAATTTATCACAAAGATTTTCGAGGTACCCAATTATTTTCCTCTTACTCTTCGTTATACTGTAAAGTTGGTTGGTACTTTTCTATGGGAAATTTGAAACTGGTGTGTTTACCCCTTGCCTTCCCCCGACATTGAAATGTGTTTACCAGTTTTATTGTTTTATGTGGACGAATGTAATATGAGTATGTTCAATGTTTTAAATGAGTGGTATGATGGTTCAGAGGTTAAGGCGTCTGACTGGGGATAGAAAGATCCCCAGTTCGAATCCCTGTCACAGCAGCGATTTTCATAGGTCCTTAACCCGTTCTTCACCTCTTGCTGTGTAATGTGAAGTACGTCAGAAACCCTTCCGTTATTCGGATTCCCCGTCCAGCAGTGGAATCCCATGTACGCGGTGGGATTGCCCGGTAAGGTTAAGGCGGGAAGAGTTGGATGCGCAGTCAATAAAAACCCTATCAACAGATCATTACGACCATACGAAATTATTATTTACTGTTTTAAATTACTGAAAGGTGGAACAAGGAAAACGGAAAACCCGGTGCCGTTCTTTTGTAGCTCATTGTTCCGAAGGACTCCTAGGGAGCCGCTAAGGCTTAGGATCTCCACCCGACGTACGAATCACCTGATCAACAGCTTCGTATACCCTCACTGCGGCGGGATTTGATATTTAACCTAAAACGTGTTGCACAATCTGGTGATTACGATTATGCACCATCATCACTCCTGACAGCTAAGTCCTGATGACGAAAAATTTTTCCACCACCAGTACTCAAACCAACTAACCCGTGCAAGACGCCGGGCATAATGACAGTGCCACAACCATCTGAGTCAACGAGACCAGCCCACTTCTTTTATGATTAACAGAAAAATTATTGTGAATAAATAAAAAATTTAAAAGAGAGAATAGCAGACTTTTATTCTTTGTGTGTAGTCAACAATAGGGTTATAGTCCATAATGACACTGTATAGTAATAAAATTGAAGAATGTATAAGACTGCTTATTAATATTGTTGTTGACACCTACAGGGAAGCAGCAAGGCAAAACCCGTAAGATATAACATAATTTGTTTATTAGTAGTGATGTGAACAACAAAATTGTAGTGTCAAGGATATTTCAGTATTGATACTAAGTGGTACAACCTGCTGTTTTTGATAACTGATGGTATAAGCCATAACGTAACTTTTAACAGATAGTGGCACTACACACGATTTTAGCCCTAATCCTAGAAGATAGTTACAGTTTAGCGTGGAATCCGAACCACAGAAGCGTTCTGGCGTACTTCACGAATACACAGAGGTCAAGGTCCGGTTTAAGGCTTATCAAAATCCTCGCCCAGACAGGGATTAGAACCGGGGACCTTTCCATCTCCTCTCAGATGTCTTAACTACTAAGCCACCAAGGCTGCACATTTAAACTATTGATTTATTTCCGGTTTCTATTTTGTATCACACATACTTACGCTTTTTATATGATTATAATACATTGACATACGCTTTTAAATTCTGTGAATAATCTATTGAGATGAATGTCGATGTGACATTTTCAACAGTCTGATCATTTCGTTTACTTTTTGTAGTTCATATCACTGTTCATACTTTTATGATTATGTACTACTTCTTCTACCCCCTTTATAAATGAACGGAGCCCTGTATAATATATTTGAATTGTCTGATGTTGTGATTTAATTATTTGGGTCTGTTAAATGAATTATGCTCTCTTGTATTATTCGAAAGTAAAATTAAATTTTGCTTTCCCTAAATGCATTGATTTTTTTTAAATCTGCATTACATCGAAATCGAATAGCAATATGAACAAAACAAAATTCTTGACATAAACGTAGACATATAGAAAGAAAAGTCTACTAATATCAACTATTTGAAGTAGTATGCCCTTCATAAGGAACGTACACAATTGAGTAAACGAAATACCTCTCAAAAATAACCCAAGGAAATGAACATGAATATCAATAGAAAAATTAAAACAGCCATTCATGCCAATAAACATAAAGTTCTATGAACCATTTGTATACCATTTCTGTTCACTCTTCCTTTTTCTCTCTTATATTACACTATTTGCACTGGACTTGGTATTTTTTTTTTTATGTTTCTTTTGGTTTTATGGGAAACAGATACAGGATGTTTACTACGTTGCATATTAGCAGTACTTTCATTCTAGTCAGATAATTTGTAACCCTTGTTAATATTCCCTGTGGCTGGTGAATGATTTATTTTATTTTGGCACTTGTTTGAAGCACTATTGAAAGGATCTTGAACCGCAGAAATCCCAGTGGCTGTAAATCAAATACAGATCGGAAAAATAACTAATTAGTTTCTGGAATGTTGACAATTTTTTCATACAGTTAATCAGTATCACAAGAGATTCTGATTTTAAAACCCCTCTGTATGTAAATGTTTATGTTACCGAAAAACCCTAGGACATGCATGGTGGAGTTACTTTGCAGAACTTTGTATCTGCAATTATGCAAACCTGAAGAATACTTTGTGTAACAATAAAGATAATTTTTCATGATATAATTCATAACCGAACAGAATGTGGACACGAAGCATACTGTTTGAGAAGTAAAAATTTATTTTCACAAATTAAAATGGTGAGAAAAAAATTAAAATATTAAAAATATTAAAATAAGTGTAAAATAGTAGAAAAAACATTTGCTGTCCTAAACATTCATCAGTCGTTTAATTTTAAAATGTACCAGAAATTCATGAATTAGTGAAAAAAGTGAAGCTGCACTTTTGGTTCGTTCTGATATTGGTTAAAGTAATTATTTTATTATCACTCACTAGGTTAAAAAATCGAATTTACAGAAATTTTAGTTTCTTTAACAATGGGTACTTTCGTAAATTAGCTGTAGTACTATCCCTGTCACTCAAAATGATAGTCCTTTGTTTCAATGAAATTTTATAAAAATCTTCTGGATCTCAATAGTTTAAAGTTAATCAGTAAAATTATATTACAAGGATTTAGGTGCTTACGTTCACATGACACTTAAAATTTCACATTCGAAGTAAACATCATAAAATGCCATAGCAATTACAAGCTGCTTAAATAATTATAGTTCCTTCTTCTAGTAGCAAGTGTGAACTGATTTAAATTAAAAAGTATGAATAATTGTTTAAAAACAGGTTATGTAACAAGACTTTACTGCATAGCGAGGAAATGCTATTTACTATATAAATTAAGTAAACTGTAGAAAGAGTCATGTAATAACAAAGTTTGAAATGTGTTCAAATAAATTCATTAATTGTGAAACGTAATCTGATATGTTAGAGTAGGCTAGTATATTGTGATTTGACTGAGATTCGATCAAAATCCACTCAATTTTAGTCATAAAGTCTGAAGCAGTGTTTCAAAATCGAGTTTATTTGCAATATTTTTCCTAAAATGTTTAACGGTTGTCTTTGTGAAACAATAAGGAAATAAACTTTGTTAGATTCACGTAGTTAAAGATTTTTGATCCAAAAACTCAATTTTTCCTAAATAAGGAGTGTCGGTATTCTGTCACAAGCAGTTGGTACCCGTGTGCACCATTTTGCTGCTGCTGCGGCTGGTATCCGTGCCTCGGGGGCCGCAGAACTTGCGACTCTCCGCCAGCCACTTGACTGCGGCACAAGGCGGCGACTGTTGCGACAATGTTTCCACTTGTCTGCCAGCTCACGTGCCCAGCGAACCCCTCCTCCGGGCTCTGTGTTTCCTATTGTACGCCCGTCGTCAAGTGAATTGCCAAATAAACCCGGTCGGACAACCAGATTACTTTCTGCCCCTCTCCTCCTCCCCTGCACATACTCTACGTGATTTGCACCCCGCCATCGCGCTATCCTGTCGCCACCCCCTTACCCCCACTCTTCTAGTTTCTTCGTTCCCTTTCTTTGTTTCCGTTCCCGTCTGGCGACAATTTTTTTATTCCACTTCCCTTTTATTTTATAGAAAAGCTTGCAGCAAATTCTCTTTCCATTTTTTTTTAAACTTTCACACACCGCTGGTGAGCAAAGCCACTTGTTACGATCGAGTCGTCTTCAGCCTCTAAATCCCATTCCTCTTCCTCATTTCTGCCTGCCTTACGTTTTCATTTTTTCGTCAGTCCTGCTTCCCGTCGACGCAGAGGGCTTTTCGTTAAGCGCTCAGTCCGGAGAGCATCTTAACGTGAGACATTAAGCCCCGGTTGGAAGCGAATTCTCCCACTTAAGGGTATTAGCTGCTATTGAGTGACAGGTGCATTCCTTGCCACAAGTGCCTTGATACTTGCTTCATTTCTTTGTTTACAGGAATTTACTATAGAAAATTTTACATATGTTAATAATCATTTAAGCTTTTGTCTCTGTTTCTGAACAGATAATTAATACATAACACCAAATAATTAAGTGTTTCATAATCTTACACAAGAAAAGGATATGTACTCTATAGGTATTACATCAGCAATAATACATAATGAATAGAAATCTAGTTTTCACTAGTTTTCACTAGTTTTCAAATGTGCTATTAATTGATCCTCATTAAAGTGTGCTGTACAATTTTTTTTTGCTCCATGCCACTTTTTTGGTGGCGAAAAATAGCAGATAAATTTACCAGATTATGTTTTCACTAAGCAAATAGAAGAATGAAAATTTTAGTTTTTTCCTCCTCTAATAGGCTTCCTGTTGCTCACAATTGGCGCTCATGTGTGAGAAGAATTCTTAAATTTCTGTCCGTCTCGTACTTATTCCTGTCAGTTTGTTGAAACACTCAATATGTGGAACGTATGCATGACATTCTCCGTAGCAATTTGCGTTTTAGCTTATAAGCATCTGTCCCATAGTAAGCTGCTCTTCATTACGCTGTTGAGACTCCGCTGGAAAAACTTGCAGATGACTCTAGTTATTTGCGCTCAAATTTGATGTAAATCTTGATCTCAGAACAGAAACTCCTACTTGTGGTCACGATTTGTGTCATAAATAAAAGGAAAAACATGTCTAGTTGCAGCGGTAGCTAAGTTAAAAAAATATGAGGCATTCATCTTGAATATAATGTGCTCAAGAGTCAGTTTTCAAATAAATATCAATCATTCATTTCTGATTAAATAGGTGGCAATTCTTATCAAGACTATAGTTTAAATTTCTTAGTTTATGTAAGAACTGGGATGATATTAGATAAAGGTGTCTCTGATGGGGTCGAAACTCATGGTAACTTACGAAAGCATTTTTCCTTTAATGTCCGTATATGTCACACTTGCAAGTCTTCATCTCACCACGTTATATATAAATCAGAAAGAGAGAAACTGCTCTTTCTCTGTCTATTAGCTTATTATCATAGTCTTTCTGACAGAATGGGGGAGGGGATGAAGTGAACAAGTTAACCTTACAGTTGGAAAAATGTCTGCAGAATTCGTTTTCGAAGACGGACGTGTCCTGCTCGTTCTCCGCTTAACTAAAATTTGCGGTTGATAAGGAACGTAAACTGGTACCCAACAGAATTTTACATAGGGTCTTATATTCTTTTCAGACAGATTTAAAATAAAAAAGGAGAAATCTTGTTATATCACTGGGGGATCTTAATGCACATATCGAAAGAGAAAAACTCCTCGAAAAACAATAAGTGAATATCCAAGCAATAAAAGAATAAATAAAAATTCCATGAGGTTAATTATACTCTATAAATCTTTTCAGTTGAAATTAATTTCATATTTATTAACTAAATTACTAAGAAAAGGTATAACATGGATATTCTCCAAATTCAATGTTGGAAAAATTCCATGTGGATCATGTAGATGCTTCTCAAAGGAATTATGAATGTAAAAGTTAAAGAAATAGAGAATTTGACTATAATCATTACCTCTCTAAAATTAATCTTAAACTCCTCTCTTATAAAAAATATTAAATATAATATAGATTCAACATCACACAAATCTCAATAAAACATGTTAAATAACGGGGAAAAGAATAAGGAGCAACAAAGGTGAAAGCATCGAAATTTGAAGGTGGTCATTAGAAGACCTCAACGGAAAATAAAGAAGAAAACTACACCTTTTCCGATCGTTAGTCATACATTCACTTATATGTTTCACAAATTTAAAGACAAATATTAAATGGTAGGACCTAAGAAACTTGGTCATTTATACTCGACACTCCAATGCAGTATATGGACAGCCAATGCTCCTTAAAAACCTGGCGTTCATTTTTCGTATTTCTGATGTGCATTATGTCACAAAAAAACAATATTCACCAACCAAAGAAGATATCTGCACCTGCTGTCAAAAAATCGTTCATTTATCTTAATGGAATAAAAAGACTACAATGAAAGAATCGATTTTAATCAAAGACTGTGGAAATTTTCATACAATGCTATTGGTTTATCAGAGGAGTCATTTAATTACTTTAGGCGTTTTATTCTTCTTATGTATTGTAAATACCGCTTGAAAGTTCTCAGTTTTATGTTCTATGACAAATCTACAAATTGATGGAATCATCTTTCCGAAATTGTTGTTTTATTGCAATGCCGTATGACAAGTTCTTATAGACCCACCAGGATGATATCATTTTATGTAAGGGGAACAGGTGAGAGAACCGAAAGAAAAATTATAGAATTATGTTGGAAAATTTTACTATGGAGATGCAGCATTAAGCAAAAAATGTACACTTTTGCCATATTGGAAGAGCAGTTGAGTTTTTCTCAGTGGATTATTACTGCCATTTCTCTACTGCATTAGTCGCCATGGAGATGAGATTTGTGGATCAAGTGTTTACCCTTGAAAACAGCTGCTATTCGACGTCTTATACCTTCGGTAGACGGTTTTCATCCATGTTCTCACTTTGTGATCATTTTTGTCGAACTTAGGGGGTTTACTTTCATTACCAGCTGGTAGTTATTTGTAATCCGTTAAACAGGTTGGAATCCCTAACTTATAGATCAAATTTGAAAATGTGACTTCCTGTAAGAAGGGTATACCTTATGTGAGTATAGTGAACGTCCTTTTGAACTAAATTAGTGCCATAACGAATAAAAGAGGACACTGTATGAAGTAGACAGAGAAGAGGTATATATATTTTTCAAATGCACTGAATATACCACCTGCCGCAAAACCTTTATAACCAAACTAAGATCGCTTAAAAAACTCTTCCAACATCAATACCAACTCTGCTTGCTACTAGTCATCCGAAGTTATAATAGATTCTAATAAACTTTTTACGCGACCCGCAAATTAACATCTAGACAAAATGTCATATGTGTTACGGTTGGTTAAATGGTCCCTTGATCAAAAACCAATTTTTTAAAAAACTTAAATGGTAGCAAAACTGCTGTAGCGGCGCCTAGAAATACCATATAATGTCTCTTATATCACACATTACCACCTTGCTTCAGAGTAAATACTACCTTGCCACGCCACTTGCGCGCGAGGTGATGGAACACAGCCTCGCGTTAGCTGACAGTTTAATGAAATGTTGCCACGGTTTTTTAGGAACAGAAAGCACTGAGTTGGATAAAGACGCGACAGTGTCATTCAGATCTTGAAGAAGTCGGCGGAAAATCTGCTTTGCCTTACAGAACAGCTGAAGACTTCACCAAGTGTTTGTAGTTAATGTAGCATCAGTGAAATTGTTTCAGAAATAGTATTTAATTTCGCTGCATCGCGTCTCTTTCACTATTAAAGTTCCAACCATTGTAGCGGTTTAGAATGAGGCAGTCACTATTGACCGCACAATTAGCTTTGTCAAATTTTTGGCTCATGCTGTTTAAATATTAAGTAAATAGTCATTTTAAATGCATGACATTCCTAATTTAAATTAATAATGTTTTCGTTCTCGACTACTGACACTAACAAAGAAAATTGTTATTTTTAAATTTTACACAGTAGTGTGAACATTAATAGAATTAGCTAGGAACTAACTCCAGACTGGACTAGAGAATCAATCAACACTTAACTCTGCAGCAGTGGATTATCACTCTCTGTTTTAGATAATCTATATGTTAAGCTGCTTAATTAAGTATTTTGGATAACACAGTGACATGAAATAGCGAGGGTTTGGAAATGCAAATAAATGTGAAATAATCTGTAATAATTCGATGGCATATCAATTCAGTTTTGTTTGTTTCTGTCTGGGAAACAGTTATGTTTCCTGCGTACGTAATCCATAGAATTTAGTTACCTTCAGAAACAATCAGACGTCAGGTCAAGTCCGTAAGACATTCCGCCAAACAGAAATACCGCAGTGCTTGCTTTTCCCTGGTTCAACAAAGTGAATAGAAATGAATGAGGGACACACGTCAAGGTTGAAAAAGCGAATGAGCGTTACGTTTGAAATCACCGACTATAATGATCTCTTCCTGAAAGACTTGTTAGGTCTAGAATGGTTTCGATTTCACATAATATCTGTCAATACCAATAACATGCCTCTTAATCGGCATACGGCATGGTGTCAGCAACATCTCATAGCAAACATCCAATCGGTTATCGAGCACTATTAAAAAAGAACTTAATGTTTAAATCGTTAATGGGTTGTTAATGGGGTTGTGTTTACAAACCATATGGGAGCAATTTATGAAGAGGATTACACCGGACATTTCAAGAAATAGCTTATTTTAAATTATATACATTCCATGAAATTTTTTTGTAGTATCACGTATCTGATAACACTTGGTTAGTAGATGAACATCCTCTGGGCATCGCTCTGAAAAAAAAAGTAACAACCTTCTCTTCTGCAATTGGCTTGGCCTTCCACCTCGTCGACATCGAGGTCAATAGAGGTAGGAAAGGACAGGGGGCAAGGAACTAGAAGGAATTCAGCCATGGCGTTCTAAAGAAACCACCCGGACATTCGTCTGGAATTATTTGGGGAAACTGTGAAAATCAAATTTGGATGGTCCGTCGGAGATTCAAACCCGCCTCCTCCCCAATGCGTATCCACTGCGTTAACGCCCACAGAAAACAATCAGCAGCCGCAACCACTTGCTAGGAAGCACTGATTGTGATAGCATATAGAACGAGTAATGCCATCTACTGCAATAAAGAAAAATTTTTTTTTTTTTCTCTGGTCCAGCAGATGTAATTTCTGAGAGGTTTTTCCTGTTCCCTTCGACCACCAGCACGTTGTAATAACTTTCTGTATGCCTTGATAGACAATTGGTCAGTGTGCGATGACTTCCGTTTTTTTCAGAATTGAACGAGAATAACTTAAATGCCAACCCAAATATTTCCTCAGTAAATGCAATATGAGCTCAGCTCCATCGCACAACTATAGGAAAAAAAAAAGTTGGTTACATTTAAACTCGATAGAAGGGTGCAAACAGCTGGCGCCACACAATCCACTGCAAAATTGCCCGGCCCGTAATTAAAATTCCGCAAATGGCGCACAGAACGTGAGCACCGAGTTAAATCATCGTTCTCATTACCTGGCCGACGCAATTAAATAATTAATTACGTGCGGGCTGCGTGGCCAGCTAGCGCCGCAGTCACCCGCGCCAGCCAGCACACAGACGGCTAAGCCGCGCCGGACACACACACACACTCGGTCGGTGCTGATTGTGTTATTATGATAATAATCTTAGTGCGACGGCAGCAGCAATTGCCATGCGTGGCGGGCCGTAATCAACGCACGTAGCAGGGCGCGGTGCTGACGACCAACTTGAGTAATTAGCCCACTTGGCCGCAGGCCCTGACAGCATTAACCAGCCCCCCCCACCCCGCCCCCATTCAGCGCCCCCTACCCCCACCAAGTCTGAGCACAATAACGCACTTCACTTAACCGTGATTATGTGGCGACGCGACTGATCCAGCCGTGTGACTACACCCACTGGGAGCGTAATTAGAGGGAATTAATAACGAGTGTTTAATGTCGTTTGAGGATACCGTACTGCAGGCTGCGGATAGGCCGAAGTGGGAGACGGGAATCTGTTCATTACGAGGAAAAGATTTTTCTGACCACGCTCAAGTGGAATGAGATTCATCAAGGCATCTCCAAAATATTCAGTCAGAAGCTATTTCCATACTTAGTTTCCCATAATATTAACACCAGGTACCTAAACTCAAATAAGCTGTCCATCTAGTTGCAAAGCTCCGAAACTCTTGCGAATACTTTCTATATTTCAGGGACTAGGTTGTGAAATGACATTACCGTGAAAATTAGAGCTACCAAAGAAATCGATCCATTTAAATAAGTTCAGATAAAGCGTCAATTGTCCCAGTACTATATGAACAACCTCTTCTGCCGCGTATTACTCATTTTTAGAATCCACTTGTATTGATTTATACTGTTTTCACATATTTATTCTGCCTGTACTTGTATTACTTTATGCCTGTTTCACATGTTTCTCTAGCCTTCATTTTTTAGTTTGTACCGTTTTTTTTTCTTCTGACCTGACTAGCATCTGTTGAGCCCATTTACTTTCTGATTCACCAGTTAAACACTAATATTATTCAGATTTTAGTAAATATTTTAATTATTAACTTAATTCAAACAAAATGTGAAATAAGCGTTTTTTAGTAGTTATTAATTTGTGCAAAGTTTAAATTATGTTTTGTAAACAACTGGTAAGATGTAAAACAGGACTCGACAGCCATAACCATTCCAGGTAATATAAACTTCAAATAAATATATAAATAATCTTATCCAATAAATATCAAGTCGCCAGTGAATTATTGAAGTATCTGTCTCTTTATGTTGGACGAAGAACATATCTGCATATGGGCCGCGTAGCCCACATATAATAAAACGCGCCACGGGAAGAAGGTAACCGACAATCAACACAATCAATATGATTTAACTTAACATCTTTAATGCAGAGCAAGAATATCACGTACAAGTACACCTTACATAATCAACTTGATACACCGATTAGCGTTGTTCTCCATGATACGCGAATGCACGTGATATAGAATCCACGTCACATTGCTCAAGACGCCGTGTAACCACCGGGCACCATTGCTACCGCACTGCCTGTAATGCTCTCTAGCGGGTAGCGTCATAGTTAGGCAGCCGCGCAGCCAACTGCCGGGTGGAGCGTAGTGTGCCGAAGATAGTTCGAAAATTTTACTCGTCGGTCTGATCTGGTGGTTATGGAGACGTCCTCCGTAAAGTCATCTAGCGCTGTCGTCGTCGCATTGTTTCTTGAAACATCGTGTCTAAATGTAATTGCGATGGAGCGCACGCTCCTGTGGCAATTTCCCTACACACCAATTCTTCCTCTTTCCTCTACCCTCATACTTTTGCCATATACAAATTTCAACTTTAAATTGTTTCACCGTCCCTATTCATCAATTCTCTTAGTTATTCATTCCAGTTCCTGATCCCATTGGTATAGCATTCGGCATTAGGATCACTGTCGTTTAGAAGAAAGCAGATTTCACTCGGTCTGTGATGTCAAGTACAGACTTGTTTTTGTTCAGAATACTTAAACTCATGTCGTGGCGATTCAATAGGCGGTCTGGGTCAGTATATGGAGGCTGGAGGGCCCAACGAACGGGATTATCTCGCAGATACACAAGAGTGCATGTTTCAAGTTTGTTGAATACAAATGTGTAACTTTGTCCATGTCTTTTAGCTGGTGTTGGATGCAGTCGGTTCATTTGCTGACGTAGTCTGCCCATGAAGTCGGACGTATCTTCCAGACGTTCCTTTGTCGCGTCATGCAGTAATTCACCCCGAAACTGGAGTGGTTCTCGGTACACAAGCTCGGCAGAGGAAGCAATGAGATCGTCTTTATACAGCACTGCGGATGCCGAGCAGAACTGCCTTGAGTTGTCAGTAAAATCTCTCCAGGTTGTGAGTGTACACTTGATTAGACTTGCGGGTGTGGTTTAGAGCGAGACGTGATATCGGTTTGTCGTACGGATGTTGAAACAACTGCTGTGTTTGCACTGAAGGAGGCGGTGTTTCGTTTGCAGGTTGTGTCGACCAATTTGGAGTTTGTTGATGTTACTGCTGCGGCGGCAGTGAGAATAGTGACATGTGTCTGCCGAAGAGGCAGTAAAACTGCTGGTGGGGTGAATGTTGCTCCTGGTTGACGAAGAAGGTGTTACACCTCTGACAGGATAGCAATCTGTGAGGATCTTGTTGCTGTTCTTGTTGCTACTGCTGCTGCTGCATCTATATCCTGTCATTCATGAATCAGTGGGTAGTAAATGATACCTTGTAACAAAAGTATGCTCTCCTCTATGCATTTCAATCGATATCAGTGTGAGGAAAGAGGTAATGCATATACGATTTGAGCAGCATCTCATTTTCACCATCTTATTTCTGCTATCATTGTGACCAAAATTAGTTGACGAAGTGAATAATAGTGGATTTTCGCCTAAAATCGTTTGGAGACTACGTCGTATTTCTGTTAGAAAATGTCGTAAATCGTTTGTAGTGGGTTCGGGCCAGTTGTATGTCTGTATTTTAGAATGGTTAAATTCAAGCTAGTGTCGTTCAGCGCTCAGTGTGGACAGTCGTTGGTGATTTTTATGATGAGCGCGAGCATGTGGGATAGCCAAACTTGTTTAACATTGACTAATGCGTATGAATCAAATAGGGTATTATGGGATAGCTCATACGAACAATATTATAATAGTCAACGATACAAAATTAATAAACAAGTTTCTTTCCGCACTAAAAATCATAAGACCAACTTTTCACAATATACGTGTAATTAAAATCGATGTAAATAACAAATAGATACCAATCCTATACTAACGCTAACGTAATTTTGGAGTGGATGGACAATAGAATGATGATTAACGGTATAAAACTGCTGACGCTAGGTTAAATATCTTAAACATATAATGTCAGCTTGTACAGCAGTTTCATTCCTGCAGCTAGAAATCATAAAGCTGTCATTAATTTATCTTTTAGAGGATCACCTCAAGCATAGGTGTATCGTGTTTTTTGACGTGATGTCCAGTTAAACACCGAAAATATTGGAAATCGATCCTTGACATCTTGATTCATCATCATCATCCTCAACAGTTTCCAGCCACTCGCCGGGTCTGCTTCATGCACAAGTCTCTCCATTTCCTTCTTTCTTTCCACCACCCCTTTGTCACTACTGAGCGTGGTGGGTGATCAGTTAACGTCCTGGCCTTGCTTTCGGGAGGACGTCGGTTCGAATCCCCGCCCGGGCATCCAGATTTGGGTTTTCAATGGTTCCCCAAATCACTCCAGGTGAATGCCGCGGTGCTTCCTTCAAAAGGCCATGGCTGAATTCCTTCCCTTTCCTTGTTATTAGTTCCATTCAACCCCTAATGACCCAGACGTCGACGAGGCGTAAAGCCATCTCTGTCACCACCTTGTTCCAGACCTGTCCTCTCTTCCGTACACACTCATCCGCTCCTTTCAGCCATCCATCTCTTGATCTTCCTCTGGGTCGTTTACCATGCATCTTAATTTCTTGGATTTTTCTTGGGATTCTCTGAACCTCCATTCTCTTTACATGTCTATACCATCTCAATTCTTTCCTCTCTACCCTTTACTGCAGGGTTTCCTTTTTTATGGTACAACTAATCACTTCATTCGTTATTCTGTCCATTTCGGTAACTCCCATTCTACTTCTTAAAAACTTCATTTCGCTTGCTTGTACTCTGCTGATGTTCCGCATATTCATTGTTCATGTTTAAGCAGCATATGTCAAGATAGGCACATAGTATGGATGTCAAATTACTCTTGCTTCTTTGTGGCACATCTTTATTCCATATCAGGCTTCTAATGCTCCTTAGAAACGCCTCTGCTTGTCTTATTCTTCCACTTATCTCGTTATCATTTCCTCCACATTCCTCTGATACACTCTCCAAGTACTTGCACCTGCTTACCTTCTTTAGTTGTTCACCTGTCATCACGATTCCCTGGGTTATCCTATTTTTCTTTCTGGTTGTTACCATGTACTCACATCTTGATTAAGTTTTGAAATTACTCTATCCATTTTATAAGAAATTTCACGAAAAATATTAATAGAATTATTTCTTCGCTGAAGACATCATTTTTCTCTAAATCACCACCTCGGCAATTGCCTTGTTTTGGACATAGCATGAATAATTACAAATGCCCCAGCAGCACATGCACAAATGACGACATATAATAAGCTGAGCATCTATTAAGCACTGTGGTTATTTGCCCCAAAAAAGCTGGAACGGACAAAATTTCATTTTTCTCGAACACGCTCGAACGAATGAGTGGCTCATTGCTTCAGCTTGCATTAGTGCATACGAGGAATTTAGAGCAGCCGTTCGCTTGGATTATGGCGTATCCGGACATGACCATCGACCTTGTTTAATAGGAAAATTCATCCATCCAAGTGGCACGTTTCTAATAGATCCACGGCCCGATCTCGATGTTCTCGAGCCCACAACAAACGTAGATGTCGTTGTAGTAGGGTCAATATGGGAACAAATTGCGGCCTTCTGCTGTCGAGCCCCATGTTCAACAATGTGTTCTGAACGGTGTGCTTCGAAACACGTGTGCTTCCACGAGCATTCTACTCTGACACAGATCGCTGCCTATCCTTAATTACGAGGCGGTCAAAACTCCGACCGCCACTTTCTACAAGTATGATGAGGCGTGGACGTCCACCACCTCGCCTATTCCTGGTTTCACTATTGTGTGATGTTCCCTGTAATAGCACGGCAACAACCGGCCAGCCGGGCCGAACCAGAACAATCTGCACTTTGTAATCTCACTTATGTGAGTGGACTTCCTCACATGACACAAGTATCGTGACCAGAAAAACTTCTGACGCGTCTTTGTTCCGCTTATATACTTTCCTGGCATGAAATATCGTGGTGGATAGTGGTCACAATGTTTTGGCTTATCAGTGTAAGCTTCTGTTAAATACTGGCTCCCGGGTGATATTTTTTTCCCTATCATGTATAATTTAAATAATACCAGTTATTTGATTATTGTGGGCCACTTCTCCAGTTGCTTTTTAAACCAGTAATTATTGTTTAATAAATACGTCAGTACAACTGTTGGATATTATTTATTTTCCGGACGCCTTTCGCCCCTCGTCGAGGTATCTTCAGCGTACAGTTTTGCTGTTATATGTGATTGGTTATTGACCTTGAATATAATGATTTTTACCATAATACTACTTATATTTATATATCAGTTTTGGATTACCATGCACGACGTTTTGTTTATATAAGTATACTATTATAGGCTTTATATTGCAACTTACATTTACATTTCCGTTTTGAGGTGTGGTCGTTGGTCACCTGTGACCTCAACCAGCATGTTGTTTACACTATTGTACTTGGTTTTACAATTTTTGTATAGTTATGCTCTTATGACGCGTCTAGAAATCAATTTTGAACCATAGTTTTCGACGCACGACATTGTCAAACTTTAGCTTTCGTGTGCGCTTTTGCTGTTCTGCTGTTTTTCCGACGGTAATAGAATTTGTGTGTTTTGTTTTAGCTAAATTTACATGTGTGGAGACTCAACGTGGTAATAGATTACTGTTGTGGTGACGTTTTGTGTGTTTGATGCTGTTTTACGTCAGTTTAGATTTATATTAACTTGAACAACGTTTGGTTGGTTAAATTTACATGGTCATTGAGTACGCGTTTTCCTAAGACCATTGCTTTTTGAATTTGATAAATTTCTTGCAGAATTAAAATATTGTGTTGTTTGTTGTTAGGATTTTCATGTCTATATTTATGTTTGTGGGGAAATGATTATTGTCTAAGAAATGTTCGGCGAAAGTTAAATGATTGCTGTATTTTAATGCTCGAATGTGTTCCTTATATCTTGTCGGGAATTGTCTCCTTGTTTGGTCAATGTAAACTGCGTGACATGTCGGTTGGTATATGCCAGAGTTATGGAATTTGTTTGTTTGTGATTGTGTTCTGATTTGTTTTTGTATTTAGCTGTCTGTTTTGAGAGCAATGTTTATTCCTTGTGTGGTTTTTTTTTAATTTATTTGTTAACCTGTGTGTGTGCTTGTTTGAATATGTCATAGTATACCACTTCTTTCCATTGTGTGTTCCATGTTGTTGGATGTTTGTGTGATTTGAGGTGTTACTGTTGTTGAAGTGTTTGTGCTTTGGTTGCTGGCATGGTGTAGTGTGGTGATGTTGTTCTTTATTTTAGCCTTTTCCAACTTATTTATTATCTTCCTGTTTAAGGCATCAACCATGTGTGATGTGTTTCCATTGCTATTTCTTTTATGGTACTGATTTCTTTTTGGTAATTCTGTTTATTCTGTTCAACATGTGTCTTATTGCAGCCTATTTGTGGTTGTGTGGATGGTTTGATGAGGAGGGTATTATTTGGTCTGTTACTGTGGGTTTTCTGTATATCTGGAATGTGTGTTTGTTTTGGTTTTTTGCTATAGTTAGGTATAGAAAATTTAATTGGTCATTGTGTTCTGTTTCAAGTGTGAAGGTGATGTTCTTGTGTAGTGTGTTTATATCTTGGTGTAGCTCATTTATGCGTTATAATATTTCGTTTATGAGGCACACAACATCGTCGACGTAACGAAACCAATAGAGCACCTGAAAACCTTTTTGGGGGATTATTTTACTGAATATTTCTCCTTCTATGAAGTTGATGAAGATATTGGCTAGTGTTCCTGATGTTGGTAATCGCATAGGGAGTCCCTCTTGAGTGATTATTGTTGAAGCTGAAGTAATTCTGTGCTATTATAAGTTCTAGTATACTTATTAATTCAATAATATGTGTGTTTGGTACTGTGTTATATGTTTGTAGCTTCTTGTGTATTATTTGATTTGTTTGTTCTGTGGGGATATTTACACATGTTCTAAATGTCAAATGATACCAGAGTTGCAGTGTTAGGGATGTGTATGTCTTTTATGTTTTCAATTAGTTATGTTGTATTCTGTATGCTTCGGTTTTCATATAGTATATAATGATGCATGAGGTATCTGTTGACATGTTTAGCTAAGTAATAAGTTGTAGCTTTTTTGAAATTGACTATTGGTCTAATTGGAATATTTGGCTAGTGGAGTTTTGGCTGACTCCTGAGTGTGGGTGCAGTTGGATTAGTTTCGTAATAACTCAGGAGTCAGCCAAAACTCAACAAGCCAAATATTCCATTTAGACCAATAGTCAATTTCAAAAAAGCTTCAACATATTACTTAGCTAAACATGCCAACAGCTACCTCATGCAACGTTAAATACAACTCTTAAAATTTCCTGCTTCCACCGGAATTTTAACCTAAGACACCACCAAAAAATGTTTGAAATAAAGAGCTTTGATGACTGGGCTACCACGCCGCACAGTTTTTAAACATAAGTTGCTAATTGTTATCAAAACCGGATAAAAACCATAGGTCTGTATTTGCAGAAAACGAAAGACCGAAAATATTGTATATCCCATAAACTTTTTCAATATTAATTTAATTCATAAAATCATTGTCATTGTCATTTTTAACACGTAAATGTGATTTTTTTGTATGGGTGTATGCGTTCCCACTTAAGAAAGAAAAAGAGGCATTTCAAAGCATGGCGGGTGAAGCTTTTTAAGTATAACACGATTGGTGTAAATATGGTTTTAATACACATGTTGAGACGGCTTCTGCGTAAGTATTAAATAAGTGAATAAGTAAATTAGGTTTGCTAGCCTGTAAAAATCATCGAAATGTAATGATTATCGCTGATATTAGCAAAAATAAATTTTATACTTTCTTTGTTATGGGAGAAGGATGTTGAGTCTGAGGACTAAAGATTCTTTCATGAAATGAGTAAAAGAATGTAATAAATGGTTAAATACAGTGGTGAAAATAAATGCTTTTTAAGTCGAAAAACGTAAGAAAAATTGATTATTGTGAAGCAGATAATTTATGAGCATCAAGACATTTTGGTTGTGAGTCCAAAATGCATTACGGGCTGTACCGAGTAAAAAATTAAGTAAAACAATAAATTCGCACCCCCCAGAGAGTACTTAGATATCCGCGTAGTAATTATCTACGTCTTATTTCTAACAATACCCGAGCGTTGTAATAACAACGAAATTCGGTGTCACTGTTGTTTTACCAACCAGAAACTTTTCACAAGGGTGTTTACGTGAAGGATACCACAATTACGTTTATATAATTCAGGAAATTGCATTGCGAATAATAGCTGATAATATGTTATAAATGTTTAAGTTAAACAAATTTATTAATAGAATGATCACAGCCTGTAATAATATACGCGTCTAAAATGAACTACTTAGCCATGCTATGAACTTTTATCTGTTGGAAGACGGATTCGTTAATTCTGCATGTATACTTATGCAAAGACGGGATCACACGGAGGATTTAGAAGTTTAATCAGAGAAGATTTGCCGGTGTCGGTGTTCGAACTTCCCAAGTTGGCTACCCTGGGCCGGGGCAACGAGCCACTGTAAAACCTGCACCTGGCTGTAATTAGCAGCCCCCTGATGAGAGCTTAGGTCCTCCGCTCCTTGCTGAGTTGGCCCTTTGTCACTCTGCTCTCGCAGATTGTCGACTCCTCAACTTGTCCCATTAGTTCCCGGCAAGCCGCCGGAAAGTTAATTCTACCTTTGGCCTCCGCTGCTCCTCCATGTTTGTTCTTACACATGAGGTACTTCCTCCATGTTCTTGACACATTTTGATGCCGAATTGAAGAAGGAGATGGAAACATATTAATAAAGCGCGTTGCAGTTAATGTATAAGAATGCATTTATGCCAACTTTTCCTGTCGATTTCTCTCAATACATTCCAGTCAACTTTTACTGGAAACAGGAGTAAATGACTTTGCAAAAACATTTTGAATTAATTTTTTAGATTTTTATGAAATTAAAATAAATTTATTAAGACTTTTAATATTTGCTCATCCATTTAAAGCGGCATTTCCAATTAATGCCTTTTCCTTCATAGGATAACGTCCCGGGTTAAAATCCAGATGCGACCAGCAACTTGTATGTCCAGCCAGTGCGAGGCAATTACTTTCCAAACAAGGATTGTTTTAATTCATAAGGTTCATAATTTTATGGGGCTACATTAGATTGCTAGTAATGCTGTACGTGCGTTACTACAATTCGTAGAAAGAGCGTGGTGGTGTAACGGTTCGCGTTCTGGCCTCACATTCGGGAGGACGGCGGTTCGAATCCCCGTCCGGGCATCCAGAATTGGGTTTTCCATGGTTTCCCAAATCACTCCAGGCAAATGCTGGGATGCTTCCATCTAAAGGTCATGGCCGAATTCCCTCCCATTCCTTGTCCCCCATCCTTTCCCGTCTCTAAAGACCTCGCTGTTAAGAGACGTTAAGCAGTTAAAAAAAAAAAAAAAATACAATTCGTAGTATTGTGTTGTTGTTGTTGTGAACGGGTATCAGAAACTACTGTTTAGTGATTAAGAACCATACATGAAGACGATTCTCCAAATAATATTTTCTTTTTGCTGTTCAGAAATCAAAAAATTTTAAAGCAATAATTTTTTTATGTCTGGAAGCCGGAATCTAGAAAACGTTCGGTAAGATTTTATTGCATGACCAATTCGTTTACGATTATATGATTTCAAATTTAATTAAAATTTCTGAATTTTGATACTTGATTAATACCTTGCTGTTAGAGCGAATATTTAAACCAAAAACTAAAGAGAGCAAAAATCCACGAATTTTTGTTAGTTTTTGGATAAAGTTTTTGCACGAACAGTTCTAGCGGTATTTTTCAGGTAACCGAGATTTGAAAATTATGTTGAGGTAATACAATTTGTAAAACGAGTAAGATTAACAAGATACTTCAGCATCTGACAGTGTGACGTACAGAATTTGTGTGACGTGGGTTACAGGGCTATAGCTTGGTGAAAGCTGTTAGACACAGCACTTTTACGGAAAGGTAGTGATACGATTTCCCCATTTGAAAAGTCAGTGGTAGTTAAATACAGGCGGAAAAGTATAGGGGAGCCTTGTGCTGCAACGCATATTGAGATTTATTAATGAAGTTATTTTTTAAGGAAAATACCATAAAGGAATACGTTAATTACTCTTTTTTCATTTAGTAAATGGATCGTCATTATACCTCTAAGCTTAATGAGATCAGTTGCGTTCTTGTACGATAAATTAAATTATCTCAAAGCACTTACATTAATTTCAGGAATTCCTTCAGATAGTCTAAAAATTAAAATAATTGCCTTTTCCAATATAAGATCAATAATTACTCATTTTTAGCAATGTCTTCACGCATTACTCCATTATTAAGTATTGCCAGTTTTAATACTTTTAAACTACATTGAATCTCATTAAAACAGTATCAACAACACCAAGAGGTGAATGTGTTGAATACTGATAAACTGTCTTGAATCTCATATTGACTTTGTATATGCCAGTATTAACAGTGAGTGTAAAAGCACTTCCTTTCTTGGCTAGAGGAGAGAAGACGGGCCGTTCTGAATGCGGTTTTAGGAGGCTTTTCAAAATACACTAACTGAATTCTAAAATTCGCCCTAAAATTACTAATTAGACGAGCAACTAAACAGTGATCACTAAGAAGACCTATTACACTGATCAAGAAATGCTGGTGACACAAATTAGTCAAGAAGTAATTTGTTAGGCAAAGCGGAAACCATACTGCCATTCAGTTTCCTGTATAATGATATGTTTTTTTTCTCAACTTATTGCTTTACGCCTTGTCGAGGTCGAGGTCACTAGAGGCGGAATGGTACTGGGGACAAGGAATGGGAAGGAATTCGACCATGGCCTTTTGTAGGAAGTATCCCGGAATTCGCCTGGAGTGTTTGGGGAAACCATGGAAAACCCAAATTTGGATGCCCGGACGGGGATTCGAACCACCGTCCTCCCGAATGCGAGGCCAGAATGTTTCTCACTCACCCATCTGCTTATTGATATGGCAAGTATTTCCATCCACATCTCCAAATGAATCTCACTTGGAACCTAAAGACGGCATCATGCCAGTAATTGTACATTATCGTAGGTCATTGCTAACATATGAGAAAATATTCTCGTGGAACGTATGGTTATGATAAAAATAAAAAATAAAACATTATTCTTCTACAAAAAACAACACCCATAAACGAATATTACTGAAATTCTGATTTCTTCTCTAGAGAATACTAAATCAATGAATAGAATCTATACTTCGGTATGATCATTTAGTTGATCTCTACAACTCTGTAAACAGCATTCGAACAAGCAGTGGTTTCTGCATATTAACCTGTGGGTAACAAAAAAATGGTAGCATGGATAGGTGATAGTGCTACAAAGCAAAGTATATTATCAAGCATATGGAAAGAATTGTTTAGATTGGTATAAAGACATTGACTCATACTTCATGACTGTCCAAAATTGCTGCAACCTAACTTTTAGAATAAAAGCAGCCATATGTTTAGAACCAATGCAAATACTCTTTGCAGGAAATACGAAATTAAAAAGTGAGACATTCTACGATCGTATCAAAACGGCAGTTCCACATTGACAAAAATCCATATCCGCAGTACTGCATTAAAAGCCCACCAGTCCACCTCCCACCCCATCCCCTTTCGAGGAAATATGTCGGGGATTAGTAGACTTTCAAACCGAAGGCGCTAATCTGCACTGGTCTGTATCCAACATGCCCTGCAGTTGGGGAGTTAAAACCTTCCCTCTCCGTGCCAGCCGCCAGCGGCAACAAAACAGGTCTCTGGGGCGCTGCGCGGAGGTCAGACGGACAAAATCCTCCGTTGATGGCCACCAGCAAAGCCATGGCTGCGGCTGCCTCTCTCCACTATCTGCCACGCAAGTAGTAGAGGTTAAAATCAATTTTACCCTCTCGACAGCAGATTCGCAAGAGTGGTTAATCAGTATTGACACTTCATTTGCAATTTGCGTTTCTTTGAAAAGAGAATTTAACACTATACTTTTTGCCATTCTTATTCCATCACTGTTCAGTTCTTCTCATAAAGAGGCAACTAAGCTTTAATAAAAATGATGAGTCATAGGTTGAGAATCGCTCCAGAAGGAAGATGAACTAATATGTTTGGCTCTATGAAGGTACTGTCAAAGGCAAAATTGGCGAGAACTCGCCATTTATTTTACAGTTCCTGGTAGTAAACTGGATCACACGGATTAACAAAAAGAATTGTTTTATGGTTGACGTAAATGAAGATACTAACCACCAACAAATCTCAACACGGTATTCAAGAATAGACTGAAATTTGATTTTAGTCACAACGTTCTCGCAGATGCATGGAGACTAAATTTTACTTTCGCTCTTTATTTTTCTTTCTATCTTTTTTCTGAAAAAAAAGTTCGAAGTTTGAAAACAGTTCATATCTTAAGTTTAAGAGACGGTCGCATTGTGTTTCAGAGCAAAAGGTACAGCAACTAAAATTAAATTTGCATACTTATACACTACTATTCTTGGAATTTTAATACAGATGTAATATGTAATCTCCTCTATACAAAATTCCATATGTCGTAAAAGCGTTTATTGTGAGTTCGTAATTATTTCATTATTATTTACTTGGACACTAAATCTAGCTCTTGTCGAATAGATGCTGTCAGCTATAAGGCAACATAAAATTTAGAATTTAGATTTGATAAGTGACATTCCGCCTGTAAGAAAAGCTGAGCAGCCGAGAAATTCACAATTAGTATCTTTCTGGGGAATTGATTTTCCCTTATTATTCTCACTAACTACTTCGTAGGGGCTTGGTTATTACATCATCTACATTTATACTTTTAGTCAAGTTCGAGTTTTAATATAATATTAGGAAACTTCATGTCCTATCATTTTGTTAATAGCATATTTAGAGACTTTATAAACGCCATTTTCATGTTTGAACTTCCACTTGTACTTACACTGAGGAAACATTGGCTGACATTCACAATCCCTATCCGGCCGACAAGGCGTTCACTAGAACCTGAGGCATCAGGCTTGAAACTCAAGGCGCGAAGAACATCGCGCAGAACGGGAAACAAGGGTGAAAACTAGATTTATGTCTAGATAAGCACAATCAGACATTTGAATCTAGAGTTAAAACATATTTTAAGATATAGATTTGGCAGAACTATTAATGTAAATCGTAAGAATTTAATGTATCGAATACTTCGGCGCTAAAAATGATTCCTTTTGTCCTTTTTGGTGTTTAGATCTCATCACTGCGATGAATGACTCTGCTCACCGTAAATCATATATTTATTTAAAAGCAACTAACATGGATAGTTTTGAGCGTCAAAAGATGGCACTGATCTTTTGTTGTCAGGGTCACCGTTTCTGATTCGTTTTAGGGCAGTGGTGGTTTCAGTAACGATTTGTGTTTCTCGTTTGTAACACGCACCTTTCTTTATTATACACATAAACAAAATTATAGCGGCATACAAAGTTTTGTTTTGTGACAATCGCACTAAATGGAAACATAAGAAATAACAGACTTGGTGCTTCAACTTCCGCAACACTCCAGAAAGTGGATATTAAGGTGCGTTTCCACTTGAGAGTAACTCTCGCGAGAAACTCCTGAGAGTTACTCTAGGGAGGGTGTCCATTTGAGAGCGGATTTTGGCTTGCTCAACTCTAGGCGAGTCGCTCACCGAGACAGTTCTCGCGACAACTCTCAGAACCCTGTCCACATGACAGCAGCGAAGAGCAGTCAAGATGGCGGCGCACAATAGAAAAGTCGGGTCAGCTGTGACCATACTGTCTGCTGTTATTAAAAAGAGGTAAAAAATGAGTAGGAAAAGCTACTGGGTTAAGCCTTGTATAAAAAGAAATGTTTTCGGAGCCAGTCATACAATGACGCGGGAATTACAGATCGAAGACGCGAAACAGTTTGGGAACTTTTGTAGGTTAATGAGCTGTGAAGTTGAGTTTATCACAGAATCTGTGGGATCCACAATTTTAAAACAGGACACTAAAATGAGAAAACCTATATCAGTACATACACTAGTTATGGCTACTCTTAGATTTTTTGCATCAGGTATATTTACTTGTTGCTTATACGTTGTTTTCCTATTTTTTTTTTTTTTTTTTTTGTATTACATCGTCTTGACGTATTTTTTGGGGGGATTCGTATTCAAGCCTCCATTACAATAAATTTACCGAAATTTGTTGTTTTGGAAAGACAGTTAATTCAGGAATTAAAAATTTTTGTGCACTGGAGTAAAGCTACTTACATTAATAATTTTCGTCTGCTCCAATTCCACTTTTTCTATTTTTGATTTTTTTACAATACTTGAGAGTCCTTGAAAAATGAATAAAATCTTACTTCAGTTTTGAACTTCTTACTGTCATAAGAATGTGTCTACAATAATTATAGACACATTGTCATTAAAATAAATGTTATAAAATTCTATAAATGTATCTGTAATATACCTTAAATTGTGGAGATTCGTTTGTACTTCATACCCTGAATAACAAAGTTTATCTCCTATTTCCTTCAAAACATTTGGTTTTTTAATTCTGTCTCACTAATCGGCACATTTCACACTCCACAACATTTCTCTACCTACATACATTTTAATTAATTCCTTTGTTTCTTCAGATGACCAATTTTTACTCATCTTGTTGCTACCTCTCGCTGAGCCCTCAGCTTCTGCTCTCAGACTATACGAACAGTGTTCGTATTCTGGGAGCTACTCTCAGACAACACAAGAATGACGTGTCGACTTGCGAGAAAGTTGATTATTGTCAGCTCTCAGGCAGTAGCTCGCCATTCGCCGCTAGCTACTCTGAGAGGCGTGTCCACTGGCGAGTTGCGCTATCGAGAGCTTCTCGCCAGTATTTACTCTCAAGTGGACACGCACCTTTAGAGTCGAGAAGGGAATGAAACGGGAATGAATTGGGCAATGGTCTTAAGTTTTAAACCCGTGAGCTCCCAAAATCCTGACCCAAACGTTACCAAAGATAATTAAAGCTTGATGTTCTGTTGCTATGGTTTGAGTTATTTGCCTCGGTAAATCGAAGAGACATGGACACTTATAACCATCTTGTTGGCCAGTTACCTATCAAATCGAGATAACATTATATAAATACTAACATCAAGCTTCAAGCACAAAAAACAAATTAATAACTGAAAAAACGACCAAACATAACTTATGGCGGATAACTGATGAACAGCGACTGAAAAAGCAGATATAGTAGCTTTAGTACCCAGAATTATGGAGTCATTAAACCTTCAATATTTCTGTCCTTTAATTCCAAGAAAACTCAATTTTTGCAGGATGCCTGTTAATTCGCGTTCCTGGGTCGTTTCAAGGAGGATCAGGGTAGCTGTGTGGTAACATTGTTTTCTCTGGTGGCAGGTACGATTCAAACCGCATTGTACAAATGACTTTTCATTCACTTCAAAACGTGTGCTCTGATTACATTATTCCCACAAATAGCTGCTCGTTAAATGTAGTAACAGGGATGGTCTTAAAGGAAATTAAATTCTAGTTGCCAACTTGCTGTTGTTTCTCCTGCCTTCATTTCTTAATATTTTCTGGTAATTTTTTATTTCAACTGTATTGTATCAAATTTTAAGTTTTTGTAACACGATCGTCACCGTAAGCACTTACTGATCAGAATAGTCCTTAACAGTATTTCCTTATACACTATTTTATAAAAAAGAAAACACTTGTTCCGGAATGCATCCGTAGTAAAAGAAAAAAAGAAGATTTATTATAGTTTTCGTGAGTTTTATGCAGCTCAAAGCCTAACCATGAGACAAAGATGTTGCTGATCTGTCACGTAACCTTTGATAGGAAGGGTGAATCCTAGTAGCCAACAACGGAAATGAGATGTAGCGACATGTAAAAGAATTTAAAATTACAGCCCTACGTATTATTTTCTTTTGTCACAACAATATTCAAGTTACTTGAAATCCGTTTACATTTGCTGTTACATTATTTGTAATGTAATTTTTAGGGTACCTATTTGTAGCCGTTTATGGGCGCAACTAGGCTATTATCTTTGTTAATGATCTTACTTGGTAAGCCCTCGAAAAACTTATAATTCTTTACCACACATTCTCCTCCAGGTTGTGTAATTTTGCGATCACCATTAACATCTACCGTTTTATTTTTGTTTTTTTACTTACGGCTTTGTGCCTCGTGTACGTCGAGGTCATTAGAGACGGTATGGGATTGGAAATAAGGAATGGAAGGAATTCGGCCATGGCATTTTTGAAGGAAGCATGACTGCATTTGCCTGGAGTGGTTTGGGGAAACCATGGAAAACCCAAATCTGGATGCCCGGACGGGGATTCGAACCCGCGTCCTTCCAGAGGCCAGGCTACCGCTCACCCACCAAGCTCGGTATATATATATATATATATAGTTTGGGAGAAAATCAAGACTGCAAGACATAAATATAGATATATACATAGTTTGGGAGAAAATCATGACTGCAATATATATATATATATATATATATATATATATATATATATATATATATATTTGGAGAAAATTGCAATGAAGATTCCTGAACTGCGGACAAAGAGGGGGAAATAATTCGGACATGGCAATTTGGAGGAACCATCCCCATTTTTGTGTGGAGTGATTTCGGGAAACTATGGAAAACCGAAATCTGGACCACCGGACGGGGATTCGAACCCTCGTACTCCTCAATACTAGGCCAGATGATTACCGCTAACCCACCACGTTCGTTAATAAAGTCGAATTTTTCCATTTATAATTTTTATATGCCTTCTTCATAGTAGTTTGCCGCCTGTGTATTCAACCATGTGATAACATGTTCTTTCAGCTCGTCATCATCGTTGAAGTGTTGACGACCAAGGACAGATTTTAGGCGTAAGAAGACATGAAAGTCGCTAGGAGCGATGTCCGGGCCGTACGGAGGATGATCAAACACGTCCCAGTGAAATTCCCATAAGAGTTGTTTGGTCACATTCGCCGTGTGAGGTCGGGCATTATCGTGGAAAAAAACACCTTTTGACAGTAATCCTTGGCGTTTGTTTTGTATTGCGTGGCGCAATTTCTTAATGATCTCGCAGTAACCATGTGTATTGATTATTTGGCCTCATGGTATGAAATCAATCAGCAAAATTCATTTTCTGTCCCAAAAAAACGGTGCACATGACTTTTCGAGGTGTCAAGATTTGCTTAGGCTTAACCTTCATCGGGGATGAAGTATGTCTCCATTCCATTGATTGCCGTTTTAAATCAGGGATGTCGGACGATACCAAAGTTTCATCCCCCGTGACTATCCGAGAAAGAAAACCATCGCCTTCTTCATTGTAGCGTGTCAAAAACTGAATTGCACTGCCCATCAGTTGTTTTTTGAGTTGTTCAGTAAGAATTTTGGGTACTCAACGTTAGCAAAGTTTTCGAAATATCAATTTTTCAGTAACAATTTCATTAGTTAGTGATCGTGAGATTTGCAAAACTTCCATAGCAAGGGCACTAAGTGTAAACTTACGGTTGTTCTTAATCTTCTCTTCAATTGTGTGAACCAGTTCATCAGTAACCACAAACGGGCGTCCTCTTCGATCTTCATCGTGCACTTGATCACGTCCTTCATTGAACAGTCTTACCCATCTTCTAACCATTGAATCACTCATAGCATTTTGTCCGTAAACTTCGCAGATTTGCCGATGAATTTCCTCTGGCTTAACTTTCTTTGCATTTAGAAAACGAATCACAGATCTGATTTCACACGCGGCGGCATTTTCAAATTACGGCTGACATTATAAAGAAGCACTACAAAGCACACGTCGGCAGCAGCAATCTGGAAATGGCGTACATGTATTTTCCTCGAGTGAGAGTAACTGTCACGCATGCTCGGAACTGCGATCGTAGAGCTACCCCGGATAGAAATAGAAACGGAACTTGCTTTTTGGACGACCCTCGTACATATGTTACCACTAAAGTGCAGAAATAAGTTATTCCGCATATTATCTAGGTAATGTGCAGATTGACTAGGGTAATCTGTTAAAGTGCCGAAATGGTTTCATTTCTCAAATATTTCTGAAATTACCTAGGTAATTTTCAAATTACCTAGATGATCTGCACTTTATCTACTAGGTACTCGTTCAAGTGGAAATAAGACCTTTGTTGGAACGACAACAACGTTTCTGTACTCTTAAATCTACATAATATTATTTATATATTTATCGATATTTAAAGAATCAATTTAAAGCCATCAAACTATAAATAAATTAGTTGATAGAATCAATCATCAATCAATTAAAAAGTGTAGGCCTGATTCAAAGAATCAAACGGTTGGAAATATTACTGCAACTAAGAAAACGAATTTGTAAAACATATGATAAAATTGTTCCTACTTATTACTGCTGCCTAAAGACTGGTGACACTTTGAATTACGTAGCAATTGGTTTTGCTACAAACACACCTATTTGTGGTACATTTTGATTTGTAGTCACATTTTCTAAAACTCTGCCCATTTCCAAGGTACTATTACATTTCCTGTTTAAGTAAAGATATTTCTACAGCAGGGACATCTTATTTCGTTAAAAATTCCCCTTTGCAAATACTGAAATCAGATTTTGCATACAATTGTTAAAAAATCCAGTTTTATCACCAGGTTTATAAAAGACGTCCTCTGTTTCACTAAGAACTACAGATAAAATCGTGCGGCCATCAGTTTTTTCTCTGTCTACTTCGGGTACTATAATTCTCGCAGTGACACCTTCATCGACATTTGGTTACTTTGCATTAGAAACTGCTAACACTTTCTTTGCTTGCTTTTCTACATTCTTACCACACCCTGCTTCTTTAGGATCTAATTTCACCAAAAATTACGAGAACCAACACGATTTACACTAGTGGGCACTTCATGCTGCTTTTATTTTGTAATCACATTATTAGGGTAATGAAATGAAAGAAACAAACTTCTGAATTTAAGTATACTGGTATAGGGAAGTCATTAATGTGTACATTACTTAGGAAAACTGCGGAAAACTTAGTGATGCCGCACGTTAACGGATAAAATCAGTTAATCTCCTGATTAGCTGGATAATGTGCGCATTAACGGCTTTCGAACTTACGCGGTAACATATATATTTGGGCCTAATTTACTAGGCTTCATATTCACGCGTTACGAATTGTGAGTTTCTTGAGCGCGTGACACGGTTGTATTGTTAATAAGCCGCTATCCGCGAGCAGCGACTCTGTTGCTCCATCGGCGGCCCGCAGCACACGCAGGCGGCAGGGAGCGGCGCAGCGGCCCGCAGCAGTAATTAATGCATATCGCAGAGGCTCGCGGCGGCCGCCCTACATTATTCCAGGCCCGGGCGGGCACAGTAAACAGGCCCCCAGCCCAGACTCGTATTTCAGCGACAACGTTTCGCGCCCGCCCGCCCTTTGTAAGTCGCCGCCACGCGCCCTAATTCAAAAGGAAGACGAAAAAGAAAAGAGGGAACTAGACAAATATATATAATGCATGGCGACAGGCCGCCGCGCCATTCTGTTCCCTCTTGTTTACGTGGAATTAAATCTGGCTGTCTTCAGTCTTGCCGCAGAGGCTTTGTTTTATAGCAGTCAGCTGGCGGCGTTGTGCCGCGGACGCATTATTAATTTCGCGAGTTAGACGAGCGAATCTCCCACCCGTCCCCGATCAGTCGCTTCCTAACGTCTGGATCTCAGTGGACTTCTTTGTTGTGTTCCCTGCTGGTGACATGCACTAGCTTGGATGGTTCAGTCCTACGTGAATAATGTGCGTCAGCTTAGACGGAAAAACTGAAGAACACAAAATCCCTGAAGATGATAGCTGATGGAAATATCTCTGAATGGTAATTACACCGTGTTTGACTGCTGAAGAAATAAAGGATTCGATGATTTTTTTAGTCCATTCGTCAGAATTTTTAGGGGAAAAGTAAATATTAGAAATCAGACTTCAAACACTGAAGCAGATGCTGGAAATACAATGTAGGCGCAATATTAGACTAAAGACATCATAATAAGGATGCTTGTTTACACTTTTCCAAGTAGACTCAAACTGAGACCAAGTATTGTGCAGATATTTCTTAGTGAGTAAATATTACTGATAACAAGAACTGTGGAGCGTGTGGCTGTTAACGTGAAGCATCATACAACGCAAGCATAATTACTTATTTGAGAAATGTTAACGGAATATGCAAATTCAAATTCAAATTGGAGAAATTATGGGACCAATAAACTAAATAACTGGACGAGTGCGCAGTTAGGGTTCGATATTTTAATGATAAAACACACATGTAGCATGTGTCAGTATAGATAGATGGTAGTAGCATAGTACCTGAATCATGCTTGAAACATTTTAAAGCTAGGCAGTGGACTTCGTCTCACAGCTCTAGAAGGCCGTGCACCGTTGCCGGGCATGCCACTAATGCTATTGTTCAATTTAATATTTATTGCAGAAACTTTGGAGCGTTTTAAATTAATCTATGTTTGCATAAGGCAAAGTGAACAAGCTTTTAGTTATTTTGCTAAAGTTTACCAAGTAGATTGGATAAAAGTATTTTTAGTATTAGTATTTAAACGTAGATTGCAATCGATAATGGGGATAAATTTTAAGATCTTAGACAATACTGTTTTTGAGTTAGCTGCGGTAGCATAAATGGCCCATAACTGATACCTTTGACGGTTACCCAGTTAAAAAATAAAAAAAATATTAGTACTAGTTGTAAACATCGACACGCTTGGAAGGATTTTTTATGTTTTTATTTTCATACGCTTTCTATTTTTATGTCTTAACATATTTTACAAAATTTTGAATATGATATTCGGTTTTAGGCCAAGGAAATACATGTCCATATTTTACGTCACCAGCTTATTCCTTTTAAGTGCTAAAGGAAAATCAGCGGAACTTCAGTAATAAGACTTTGTTTCCGTCGATTACGCAACACTAAAAAGCAGAGTATAATTTGCGGCTAAGATCTGCCCTAAAATATCCAGTGCAATATAGTACACGGAGCTTATAAGTTGTGACTGTCACATGTGTAGTAACTTCCTAAAAACTACGAACCAAACATCTTGTTGGATTCCCAAAAATACATGTAAGACATTTTTGGAGTTATATCGTGAATCAACGATGAGGTATGAGCATTAAAACCATTAGTTTATTTAATTTAGGAGGACGAAATGGGGATTAGCTTCGTCATATTTTTCAAAAAGAGTTAGAAAGTTTTGATGCTAATTGTATTCACAACGACCTGCTTGCAGGCTTGAGCAAGTTTATCGATGCATCCTAATATCGATATTTCTCAAACATAATTGATATTTATCGTCATTATTTTTATTCTCGACATATCAAAAATCGATATTTTATTTGGAGTATCAATTTTAAGTACCAATTCGATATTTTTGATCGAACATAGATCAGAATCAAATTTCATGTGTTGTATATAAATTGGATAAATGTAGGTATGATCTGAATGCGTTTTTAAAAAGTGAATTCGTCGTAATTTAATAGTTTTTCATCATTGGCTAACAAGTCGAAAAAGATGTTAAATTTTAACACGTTTACGTTAACGTCAACGTCATTTTTTGACATCATATTTAAATGTTAACGTTTATACAATTTTTAATCAAATTGAATATTATTGATTAAGCATCTGTGTTGCGAAGTTTAGCGTTGACATAAATGTACAACTTCTGGTTTTTTTTTATGGTGATGAATGGATGCGTTGACGTAGTATCTTATATGCCAAGCCTTGTCTGTGTGGTCCGAAAGCGTGGCTTTTGCAATTAACTTGGCAGCAGCGGACAACAGTAGTAGATTGACGGGTCAATATTTAAAACAGAGAGCTCTATTGATGTCTATATCAGACGAATACTGGTTTGATTGATTGTAAAAATAGATCAATTAATAAAAATTTCCACGTGTGTCTTTAATTTTCCGAATTTTCTCAAATATTTTGGGATTATTTTTAGGCTTTAGGCAAAAAATATCGATATATTGACATATCGATATTTTTCTCTGGATACCGCTTTATGCATCGATACGATAAATTTTCTTTCGATAGTTAATTGACTGGGTTATCAAAAGTTAGCTAGATAACACCTTGTTAACGATGCATTAAATCAATGAATGCTGACATAAAAATATTTATTAATAGCAAAGGACAAATTTGAAGTGTCAGAATAAGATAAGATGACAGATACTTCTTTATATCCGTGTGTAATTGTCCGATGAGTGTGGATTCATTCGCCGTTCCGTAAACAAATTATAGTAAGGTATTTGCATTATTGTATTTATCATTTAGACCGGAAAAAATGAACACCTACATTATTCTTTAAGCACAAAATATCTATTTAAAATCTGTGATCGTGGTGAATGTTACACAGATAATGTATCCTCCTCATGATAACAAAGCTGAAAGACCAATAGTGGAAACTATGAATATTATGAACCGTTGCATTACTGATCGACCTTAGTTTTAGACTAGGGAAAGTAATTGTACTAACATGAATCATATTCCACAAGCTACAATCCGATTGACACTGTGACATGTGGTCATTCCCTGGTGCACCATTTTGTTTTATAAATTAAGAAATTATTATTTTCTATACTTGAAATAATTATGGTAAAGAAATAACTAATGATTTGTGTACATTTTTTGTAAAATTTGTAGTAACGAGTATTCCACAGAGGATATTGTAATATACAATAAGCGGGTGAACCGTGGGTGAGCAGAAAACGGGAGGGGGGATTTATAATTAAATCCTGAAAAATGAAAAATACATATAATAATGATGCTAAAAGGGGATCTAATAGGTTACTAACTAGAACCATGAATTTCAGACACAAAATAAAACCTCATTTATTGAGTCTTATGGCCTTACAAGGTCGGGTAGTAATTAACGTTACGTTAAACACAATTAGATCAGCAAAAACAAGCAATACCCGACGTTTACAATTCGCCGGAGTAAGCAAACAAAACTGAATGAAATATCTCAAACAAGTAATAAAAACAGCAAAGTTAACATTGAAATCACATGGCAACGCAGGCCATCAAATTGAAGCTAACAATTTACTGTACAAAGGAAAATCCCAGGGGGCGCCGTATAAAGTGAATGAAAAGCATCAAAATTGAAATAACAAACAGCAAGATGCTTAAAAAAAATTGAATTGAAATATAAATCCAGCTAGCTCAGAATTTAAGTGGCGGGAGCAGAGTCTTAACCCAGGCGTCGCTTAAGGGCACATAAGTCTGTTAAAATCCACTGGATAGTGACCGTCGTTTCTGGTACATTACCATAGTATCATCGCCGTGATGGTGAGTGACAAACACAATGCCACTGCAGCAATGGAAGCTAAATAAGCGGCTACGACCGCGTTATTAGCATAACTTCCGAATAATGGCAAGCACGCCACTCAACATCTCGCTTTCCCAAAGCAAGAAATGATCAACCACAATGATCATCAGAGAGCGTGCCGGCTAGCACGTCTGTTCATCAGCTCGACTTGGACCCAAGTCACGTCTGCTCATCAGCTCGTCTTGGACAGAAGTGTTCTCAAAAATGGCTCCTTCCTCTTCCTCGGCTAGTTGCTCGCCACATGCATTAGTATTGTAGCCCCCAATAAATGTTCAGGATTGGCTAGCTACACATTTCCGTCGTCACGTGTTTAATATCACGCGTCGCATTCGCTGACTCCTTCGCGCGTTTCCTACTTGGCCTTCGGGATAGCGGCAAGGTGGGGTAGTTCGTTGACCGAATTCCAACGGGACTCAAGCCGGGCTGGCCCGGCGTCACCTTGTCGCCTCGCCTGCTCCATTGTTCCACCCTCAACGGTCGAAATGGCAGTCTCTAGCCTTCAATATTTAAGCGTTCTGAGCCATGCGTTTACAGAAAAATTAATTTATAATAAACTATACCTTTGGCCGCCCTGGTTTTAAACATACATTTAACCTATCCAGACAACCCTCATTATTTACAATTAATTTACACGTTCCAAGATTAAATAATTAATCAACTTGAATATAATAAAAAGAAAAAAAAAAGAAATATGAATATAATTAATAATGATTTGATTATATTCATTGTGGGTGACGCTGTCACACCACAATATATATATTATATATCGTTGGACTTTTATAAATGTCTTAGTTTTTTTAATTAGTATTAGTATCTTTGATTGTTTGGTTGTTAAAAAATAGAAAGGAAAAAAAAAAGATTGTTAACTAAAATTTAATGTGTGAATTTGTAATAATTGTTATTGAATTGAACTTTAGATATGATTAAAAAAGAATTGCTACAAGGTATATTCACCTGGTGTATTAATTTAAAATTAACGAGGAGGTTACAACACGATGACCGGAAAATAATAGTAACAGAAACACAATGCGCTACATACGCTAGTATTGCAGATGGAAATCAATGAAACAGGAATGTTAAAAATTTATGAACTATTATGCAACAAAAACGTCTTTGAATGTATATAGCATATTAACGGCGTATTCCAACTTCGGGTGAAATTTAATACGTGTGTCTTGGGTAGAAAAATTGGTGATGGGCATCAGCATCTCTCCAACCCTGAACATGGTGAAAATTATGATGCCATCAGGACTCGAACGGCATACTCTTGAAGAATACAAGGCTTATTTTGTGTACGCCAGCTCGATCATGAAGTGGAACTTCTTCTACAGTATATCAAAAATGGTTAGTCTCGTATCAAAACCCACAGCATTAGAGTGCCTCTACATTTACCTACCAAAGACTAACTATATTTAAGAGTTTACAGTCTTCTGTAAAATTAGTTCTTTTAGTCTAAGGAGATGGAAGATAAAATTGTTACGCACATGTAAATTTAGTGCATACAAATTCATCGCTGAATGACATTACATGGAATTTGCTATCTTGTACCGTCGAATGTGATGAGAAGTTTCTTATCATTGAGCTACCCTAATTTGCAACTATGAACGATAATACCTATTTGCGTGTCACAAAGTATTTAATTTTAATGAATATAGTAGTTTCCTTCAGATGAAATTAAATTTATTTACAATACTCATTGCCATACAGCAGTTTAGTTTAATAAAGTAAATAGTTCTTACAAGCACTACACAATAATTAGTTAATAATTGTAGTGCTGTGATTTATTGAGGTAATAAATAGGCTTGTTGGTTTATACAAGAATGAAACGGTGTATTATTTCCTGTGCGTTTTGATGATCTCGCAGCTTTCCTATATAGTAAAGCCATAAAATGGGAGCAGTATTTTAACTGTGCCGGTCAGCATGCAGAAAACCGCTGGGAATCTGAATTTATGTTTCATCTTTATTCTACGACCATTTTGTTCCAGTAATTTCGCTGGTTTACGTGTTTAGTACGCTGGTAGGATGAAACATTTCTGATTAACGTCAGATATGTATAAACATAAATGCAAATGCCTTATTTCAAGGTTTCAATAGAGTGTGAAATATCAAGCATCAAGGTCTGTGTTTTACACGGAACACGCAACAGCAGCAATGCTATTTACATTTTACCACTCAGTTTAGTTTATCCATTACATGCACGTGCAGTTTTTGCGTATACCGGTCGTGTTTGATACTGCTGAAGTGGATATATTAGTGAGGCCACTAAATGAATGGCGGCAGTTAAAGCACTGATTTCATACTTCCATTACGGGACTACACACTCAGTCAGACCGTGGCATTGTTTTAATGCCTGCGGTCAAACGTGTTCAATTATTGACTATGCAGGTTTGGCAGAACGCGCTGCAAAACTCGTGTTAGCGTTTGCTGGTAATGTACTGTTGGTAAGCGTATATTGTTCGCATTCTATGTGGAAATACGCTTCTATGTAGGAAATAATAATTATTGCTCATTGTACACTGAATTTCGTAACCCAGCGCTTAAATATAAAAAAGAAGTAGTAATTGTAAAAAGTTCATGACAGACTCCTAGTGATGTTTGCTGTTTTTTATAGGGTTATTGCAAAGAACTAGTTTTAATTTTTATTTCGCCCTTCCCCTCCCTTCGTAAATAATTTTCAACGGTTTACACCTATGAATTTAAAGCTTCAGTTCTATTAAAAATTTATATACCATAATTTTATTTATCCCATTTTTAAGTTGCTATTAACTTTCCAGTTTTGAGCAAAGCGTTATTGTTGTTCCATTTGTTTTCTTATATTGTTGAAAGGTTAAATTAGTAATTCTATTTATATACCGAATTCTGAAACAAAGACTATTTTTCAGTCTATATGACTTTTGTTGCGATGAGAGTTGAACTGAATCTCTGGTCTCTCAACAATAGCAGTTGTCATTTGTATATTTAAAAGAGTTTTTGACTTCATACATATAAATTTTTAAGTCTATCACTGTGTTACCACATCGTGTAATACCTACCGGACCAATTTAGTTTAAATCTGCGTTATATCTTACCGCTCTACATGACATGAGGATGGAGGAAGAAATAATAATTTGTTCGTAACCAAAACAAATAGGCGTCGCAGATCACGTTGCATCTAAGATGCAGAAATCTTTCTTAATCCTAGAAGTTATACATCAAAGATCACACAACAAGACAGATAAACGCACCACTCTTTCGATTCCGTTAATATGATTTTTGACTAACAAAAAGAAGTTAGCCAAACCACTAAATCAACAACTAGGACTCCACTAAATGTTAAAATGTGTAAAAAAAAAATGAAAATCAGCCTATTAAATGAGTGGACACGAAGATAATTACAGTACATCACACATCACACATAAATTCCTAACTTAATTTTATGCTGTTTATCTGTTCTTATAACGGATTACGTGTTATTTTCTTTTTTGGGAGTTAGTAAACTAGAAAATGTTTCAGTATGCCATGTTTAAAAATATATAATTTATAGCCTGCAACCAAACTGAGATATTTACTTCATTTGTAGTATCTGCAAATGTTAACTACAGTTAAGTGGTTCACTGGTTAACGATTTACTCCAAATATTGGATTCTGTTTTGTATTTAATTAATTATTTCTGCCTTTATAAAAACCATTCGCATATATATTAACTCAATCTACCATTTATCTGGGTGGTTGTATTCCAAAGTACAACAGACGAACACATGTAGGAAGTCTAATGTTTGTATCCATAAATGTTTTTATGGCTTTACGTCTTGTCTACGGCGACTTCATTAGAGACCGGAAAGATCTGGGACCAAGGAACGGGAAGAAACCGACCATGGCCTTTTGAAGGAAGCATCCCGTCACTCGCCTGGAGTGATTTGGGAAAACCATGGAAAACCCAAATCTGAAAGCCCGGACGGCGATTCGAACCGGCATCTTCCAGAATGCGAGGCTAGAGCGTTACCGTCAATGTTATCATGTCAGCAGTTTATACTATGCCTTTTGTAGACGCTCGGGCTTTCACATCGGTTCAAATTCCAGGACAGATTTAGATTTTAGTCTAATTCATTCCCTGCAATACATGACATAAATAACAGTGTAATGCAACCTTCAACGAAAATATCTCTGTCTGTACCACACAAAACGATAGTATGTGTTTAGTAGTTTTTTCATACTAAGTTATATATTGTCTTTTTTATTGCATACTTTTGTGTTCTGCAAACGTAAAGGTTTTTAAAGAAAATTTAATAAGCTCAGGAACTTCACGCAACTAATTGTAATATTTCTCCCTTTCAGCCCAAAATTTCACGGTTCATTGGTTTGCTAGTATGAGACAGATTATTTTAAAAAAAAACTATTTTATAGTTTACTGAATTTTTTAAAAAATTACTAGTTTAAACTCGTTATCACATTTAATTTGTCTAGTTTTATGAGAACATATCTATGCTTTTACCAGGGACTTAAACGAACATTCTTTATGTTAAAATGTTATGATCATTTAAAGTGAGCAAAACGTAAACTTTTCTGGACCAGTGCTATTTGTGGTGAGTTGCACACTTCCTAAAAGTTATATGTCTACTCTTCCAATGTTGTCATTTGTGCTGATAAAGTACAGTATGTTTATCAACATCTGCTTTGGAATAATGATGCTACATGCATCGTAAAACATATAAGAATGTGTACAATTGAAGAAAAATCGTTGTAAATTACCTTATTTCCTTGATACAAATCTTCGTGCTACATTCCGAAGAAAATGTGAAATTCACTGTGATAGTAGATACTCTCAAAATAAGAGCAGCAAGTAAAAGATTAGTTACCAGCAGATAGTAGGTTATTTGTTCGGAGTTCCTGTGGTGTTAGGCGCAGTGTGATACCGTCCCGCAGTGCGCAAGATGTAGTCCACACTGGCCTGTAATCTCTGGTAGTCAGCGAAGGGGGGAGGCTGTCTACGTTTATTACGGTCGCAGATGACGGCCGAACCTTACACCGCTGTGGTCTCGTCTTATCTCGTAAAATAATAAATCCTGGTGGCGAAATTTTATGTTTCATAAACTGACGGTCCGTTAAAACACACGGATACGACGGGTATGGAAGCGATAACCCAAACGACCAAATTTTTATGTTTATATTCTTCATCAGATTGAAACTGATCTCTTGTTGGCTACCTCATCTTGTAACTAATTGTAAACGGTATTTGTTAAGTCAAATACGTTCAACTTATTGAATAATACCCAACCATGCAATGATTGAAGTATTCCATAAAATTGCTATATGATAAGATCATCATAAGTGGAATGACAAGTAAGAAGGTACATAGGAACGGAAGAACAATGATATTTGGTCAATCAAATATGATGATTTTACGCTTGTGGTTCAATAAAGGTAAATGCCAGCAATTTATTCAAACCTTAAAATATCTTATGTTGTTAAAATTCCGTTCCATATATATCTAAAACTGCTGTAAAGGATTTAGATTTTTATGGTTTCGACTTATTGACATGGAGTAAAAGTTATCTATTACTGCAAATTAAATGATGTGCTGTTGTCTGTACATAATGTATAAAATAATTCGCTAAGTTCATTTACATCCAAATAATGTGTTTGATAACAGGTGTGGTTTGATGAATAAGGAATGTCTTAGAAGTTTCTGGTGCGGAAAATAGCAGTGAAAGTAAATTTTCATGAAGACTTTCTTAGAACTCGTTTTCACTTAAGTACGTTAAGCGATATGTATTCATCACATTTATTTACTTTTCTCAGAACGAATTTGTAGACGTTCACATATTATTTTTGTTTTAGATTCTATTAAATACCGAATTCAATTCGAAAAAAGATTTTGAACAAATTTGCAACCATAAGAATAACTTCAGCTAATATTTTTGCTATCTTCCAAATCATCAAGGCCAAATATGTTTGAAATTTCCTCGTGTTGTATTTACCTCTCTCTTTATACAGCAATGCGGTAATAAAAAGAATGGATGTTAAGTTCTCTCTGAGTATCAGAATATCTCAGAGACTCGCTATAAAAATTGTTTCTTTAAAAAAATCATCTGTGGACTCCTTATTCTCTGACAATCAGATATGGTCAGTCTTCTGGTTTTAAATACCAATACGCTTTGGTTCTAGTGATATTCCTTCAGAAGGTACCACTGTGCAATTGAAAAATTTGATAAGTTTATGTATGATGCTAATAGTCTACCTTTTAAGGTATATCGCATCCCTATTATTTGGGGAAATTGGTACAATTATTTGGCTTTTAATATAAATTTTATACCACGGAATCCTTTTCCAAGAGTCTCCTGAAACTATGTTCTAATATAAATTTCGCTTTTCACATGTCTGAATATAACTAGGTAATTCGCAAGAAATAAATAAATAAATTTAAACACTTATATTTTACAGATAGCGTAATACCTGTGTTTATGCGTATTTTTCTATGACGTGCAATCTCTGTGTACATATTAAAAGCAGCAGACAATATATTATTGCCTTGTATAACTCATATTTTTATAATGGTTGGTTCTAATATTCCTATGCGGAAATATCATTATTTTATAATTAATATACGTAATTGTTCAATATCCTTTATCAGATGCTGGATACAACCTCATCCTTGAAGATTATTCTAGAAAATATTTCTGTTGAATGCCTTTTCGTATTCTGAAAGTCGTTCATATGTTTGCAAGCTGCGATCCTGTCTTTTTTTTGTTTCTTTGTTTCTTTGTTGTTGTTTTTTTTTGTCATGATATATGGTAATCTATACTGTATAATAAAATTTTATAAATCTGCATTACATATTCAAAATGTAGAAAAGTTGTGACTGTAAATGAAATTTATTACAAAAATAATGATTGAAACGTACACTGTTAAAGTTAGAGATGCTAAAACCGTTAAATTTTGAATTTTTGTAAGTATGTCGGTTTGGGTATCACGCAAAACATGATAGACGTATTTTACCGAAACTACTCGTAGTGAAGATTACGTCATAACATGGTTCCAGATGACACAGTGTCAATAAGAGCTTATGTAATAAACTAACATATAAAATACAGACGATTGTGAAAATTATCACGCCATGAAAGAATTGTTTTTTTACATGATACCGTTGTGACTGCAATGATATGATTAAATTTCTGAATTTAAAACAAATAACGTATGAAAAAGTTCAAACCATTTCAAGCCGTTATGGGCAGCACCAACAATTATTATACGTTTGAAACGTTTTATGGAAGACTTCCTGCATGATAACGTGAGGATTCGCTCTGAAAAACTGCTTTTCATGTGAGCTCAGAGAATAGACAAGAAAAAAAGCTGTATTTGCACTATTGTCCATTTTAATCAATAGTCATGGATCATAGTTTCCACAGCTGTCTTCCCAAAAGCTTTTGGTCCGGTTACTTCTTTGTGAAGCAAACAATCTCAAATTACTGGGGCAGTCACTGTGCTCTTCGTCATAGATCAATACACCTTATTCAGAAAAAAACTTTAATAGCTTGCGTCTTAAGCTGACACTGTTTATATCCCTTGTGCATCATTTTATATCAGTAATCGGTTTTAGTAATGACTGTGCCATTCCTTGAAATTTATCTCCAGAAACTTTAAAGAACTAATCAGCATTGCTTAAGGAATTACAATGTTTACAACCATTAGGCTGCATTAAAACTATATTTATAAATAGTCCCCATTAAGGGTGTAATAATTACATTTGGCACAAGTAGTTTCAAAAAGGGATTAATGATTCCAACAACGGTGGAAATAAATATGTTAGTATCCGAAGAATTAAAATAAAAGCATAAAAACTAAAGTAAGTAAGAGAAGACACTTTAGTTATAGTTTAGTGTTTGTTAATTAATAACTGACTTTCTTTATTTTTCCATCAGGTTCCTTTACAGATTGGGAAATCTTTAATTACTTTATTATATGTGTCAGGGAAAAATTGAATTTTGTAAGAAGCATTGGCTAGTTACCGTTGATATAGTTATAGCAAATACATTAGATGATTTAGGAAGATAAATACAATATGTATTAATAGTTATAAAAATATGTTAAGAAAAGTAGGTCAGGTGATGGGAAATTATTAAAAGTTACATCAACTGAAATAACGCTATAGGCGAAGATTGTTAACTGTCATAACTTGTCCATTAGTTCGTTCCATACATATTTTTTTTTAAGTGTCTATAGAGATGAAACATACGAAAACAAGATGCATACATTTAAAAATTTAGGTGATAATTTCCTTACACATATGGTGAAGTATAAACAATAAGTGATTCGATTATTAGCGATTGAAAACATGGTGATGTATTTAGAAAACATTGAACGAATGGTAGCTATCACTTCTATCTTGCTTATAGTTAAGAAACTAATAAACTGATGTAAGCTAATTTTAAGGATAGTTATTTTATAAAGCTCACTTTATTAACAATCACAACTCAAGACATCAATCCAAAGGGTAAAATTACTTGACAATATTGCAATATGGTTTTAATAATAAATGTTATAAAATAAAATTAGTTTGTTATCTTTGAAAACAAATTGTAGTGACTTAGTAAATGGAATAACTAGATTCTGAATATATCATGAAAAAACGAGAATAGACCAATTACCTTATAATTTTATTTTTATTAATGACAAGTAATATCTCAGCTTACCACTGAAAAGAGAAAATAATTTATTATTGAACTGTGTTACGGATTTGTGGGAAATGAAGAAGGATCTTGTAGTAGGAGAAATACTGCTTAGAGACGTTGCTTTCAGGTGGTGCTCTGCTAACAAAGAAATTTGCTGGCGGTATCATAAATCTTGTTGGTGGATATTTTTTGGCCCCTTAATCGTGTTTTTGACGCGTTGATGTTCCTGATGGTAAAAGTGAGAAGCAGGTTGTGAGAGGTGATGGAGGGTGCAGTGGAGTGGTATAGGCCCACCGTCCAGCGCCCTTTAAAGCAAGATGGCTCGGCTATGCTAATGCGGCTCGTGTTTATTGCCCTGATATACGTACGCCCAACCTAATTATCTTTTTTGCAGATAAGAAAATGAAATGCGTGTAAATGTACGTAAATTTATGCTGCGAGATTTTTCTGTGTTTGTTTTGGTAAGCGTGTTCTTTCGCTCACAAAAAGGTGAAATTCTGCACAGTGCGCTTAATTCCCCTCGTTTTTTTCGCATCTTTTTTCCGTGTTGTTGTCGACACTGTGATACGAATGCGGAGAGCAAGTGTTACATGTATTATTGTCGCTAAATGGAGATTAGAAAGCTTCAGTTGAGCTGGCGCCAGTTTTAAACGGATTTTCTAGCACATAATTAAAATATGTTTACATCGAAAAAACTGGGATTTGTACAGAAATGTAATAATGAGATACATAAAATTCTCGTAATATCTTCTTCTGCTAAGAAGCAAAACGTGAAATAGTTTGTTAATACGGTAACAGTACTTTCACTGAAGACAGAATGTACAAATGTTTATTATTTGATCAGTTAATATAATTAGCTTCGCTAAGGTTGTTAGTTATCACGCACTATTGATCAAAAGTTACCTTTCACGTTTTACTTGGTGTAACGGTTTGCAGTATCTAGGATAACAAACACAGGATCAAAAAATTATCTCAATGTATGCACTCAAAAGTACATGGATTATCTTAAAACTTTGTAATAGTTTTGGCGAAATGATTATTTTTTAAATAATTTATTTTAATTTTTTTTATATATGTAATTTCTCCGTGCCCCAAAGCAAATATCGTTAATTTTCATGAAGTATTAAACGATATATTTATTCAGGTTCTGTTTTGATACCTGAATTGCTCATTTATTGCTGATGCGTTAGGTATCAAATACTAGTAACAGCTTGTAATCCTGCTTAGCGAATTGAACTGAAATTTGTTTATTTGATCATGTTGTGATTTTCTAACATTTATATATTACATGAATGTGACCTTCTGCACCGAAATAAGCGTGAAGTTACCAGTTAGTGGAGTACAAACAGTGTGCACAATCCCTTAAAAAAATAATAAAACTTGTGATATACACTATATCTATCCCAATTGAAAAATTATCCATATAGTTTTCGAAACTACAGTGTTCAACTTAAATAGTGGACTATATATGTGTAATTTATCTGTAACAATCGCTAAAGTCAACTTCACTTCGAAAAATATTTAATTTAGTTACGGTTGTCAAAAAAAGAATTATAACAGTGAACCCTTAGTTGTAACGGATTACAAAAATGTATACAAATGTAGACGCAGGGTTATTAATGTACCACTCAAATACAATAGAAATGGAACTTAAATAATCAATTATCAGTTAAAAAATATCATTTTTTGATGTATACATACGTTTCGAGAACTCTGTTAACCCATTATTAAGTACCTGAATTAGATTTAAAAAAATATATTCACTTTAAACTATAGGGTATACTTATTTAATAAAATTTTATAAGGCTATCAGAGGCCATAAATTCAAGTCATAGTTATTATCCTGAATCGTCTCAAAGCTCCACTGGTAATTTTTTGTGTTCCTGTATGATTAATAAATTTTCAATGCAGGAGTAATGTTGATGCTAGTTGGGCTACATCTCAAAACTTATTTCTTCCAAACAAGGATGAGAAAATAATAGCTACAGTGCGTTTGAAAAATTATTTGTAAATCTCATGTAGTCGTTTGATACAACTTTCAAGAGTTTATCACAGTGATTTTTCATTTCCTCTGAAGATTTGTTTCTCGTTTTAGGTAAGTATATCAGCTCTAGTAGTGTTTAAAAAATCATATTTCTTCTGAAAAAATGCGACTCCCATAAAATAATTAATCTAATACGCATATTCCTTTATAAATATTTTAAATGTTTCTAGGCAACGGAAAAATTAACAAACAGAATCGCTTAAAACTATGGTATTATGAATATTATGCTTAACACGACTGAAACTTTATTTCTATATTAAAATTTTTAACACTTACAGTATACCTCTGGACGTAAGCAAATTAAATTTCACATACCGAGCGAGGCGAGTGATCAGTAACATACTGGCCTCTCATCAGGTAGGGCAGGGTTTCGAATCCCCGCGTGGCTATTCAGAATTCGATTTTCCATGGTTTCCCGAAATCACTACAGGCACATGTCACTGTGGTTCCTTCAAACGGTCATGACTAAGTTCCTTCCAATTACTTTCCTCAATCCTTTCCCACATCTAGTGACCACGACAGCAACCAGTTGTCAACCAAAAGCAAATAATAATAATAATAATTTCCACTACTGTACAGGCTATCAATCATTATTTTTGTTAAATCGTGTTTTAAAATATGTTTCGGAAAATTATAATTTAAATAGTATAATCGCAGCAATTAACAAAAACCTTTTTGTGTGTTATTATCACATCTACCAAAGTATTGATAATATAATCAAGAAAGACAGTAGAAATGAACAGTGGAGTGGTAACAGCGCATGCACAATTTACTATGCTACTATTATCGCTAAAATTTGTGTAGTCCATTACATTATTGGAAAATATCCGAATCTAATTGCTGCATTCTTTTCTGTTCCATCCTGTATGCTTTGTAAATAGTTTATGGAGGCTTCTTTTTAAAAAATCATTCACCAGAATTGAAGAATTTCTGGCATATGTGATTCGTAAATAAGACTAAATATACTAAAATCCAGATTCCGCAGGTATAAACTGTTCATCTATTTCGTTATTCCTTAACAGTGGTGCCATATAAAAGTATAAAATACTTCAATCGTGAGATGAAGATAGCTACAACGAATAAGCGAAACCATACAAATCCATGAAGCATTTTATTTATTTATTTATTTTTAATATTTATGTTGTTATAATCTACACTGCCTGGCCAAATTAGTATGGCACCCAGAACAGGAGTAGAAAACAATCTCGATTTTCACGTATTTAGGGTGTATGTGATGTTATTTCAGTAATTACAACAGCGAGTCAAATTTACGAAGAACTAAGCAGTATGGGCATTCTTATCACTATAATGTTTCACCCCCTCTGGCGTTGATGCTTGCACTGATTCGGTTGGGAAGCTGTCATAAAACCGTTGTATCAACTCTTGAGGCAATGTGGCCCTCAACTGTTGTAACTGGTCCTTGATATCCTGGATCCTGGAACTGGGACGCAGTTGACGTCCAAACTGCTCTCACACATGTTCTATCGGCGACAGATCAGTGGATCTTCTGGCTGCGGGAGTACCTCTACATCATGCAATGGAGATTCGGGGAAGAATTGTCTTGTTTAAAAATGGCACCACTATCCTGTCAAATGAGAGGGAAGACATGAGGACGCGTGACCTGATGTCATACCCTGTGTCAGACACCATGACGTAAGGAGTAACACAGCTGTGCCTCGGTCGCCGCCATACCCTCCGACGATAGACACCCGAGGTAGTGCCGAACAGCAATTCGTCGCCGAACAAGGAGCAACGGTGTTAATTGTGTTCAGCGAATCTGCACTTCCTCGGATCACCATCGTCAGCGAACTTGCGTCAGAATAGGATAAATATGATTCATCCTTCCCAATCGAATCGGTGCATGCATCTAGGCCAAAGGGGATACAGCCTCACAGTGATAAGTGGGCTCTCACTCCGAAGTTCTTTTTAAATTTCACTCGCTTTTGTAATCACTGAAATAACATCGCATGCCCTCTCAACCCGTAAATTTTCATTTTGTTTCCTCCTTCCCTTCTAGCTGCTTCATTTTTTTTTTTTTTTTTGTCAGGAAGTGTACGTACGATAAGTTCGGTTTAAGAGTTGCGTAAGTGAGTGTAAAAAATTGAATAAGTTCCTTCGATATAATTAATGATTTTATTAATAATCAATCAAATATACAAAGCTCCCAAAAAAACATCTTTGTTAACAACCAATAACCAATACAAAATTTCACAGTATTAGATGTGAAACCAAAGACTATTCATACTTACTAATAAAATCTCTAATTTTTTTTATAACTTACATGAATGATTAAAGTTTACATTTTTAAATAAATTCTTTATTAGTCTCTCACCTTCATTATTTATTATTACATAGTGGCATAGAGAATCCGCATGAGCTATTCTTTCTGGGAATTATTAGTATTTTGGGATAGATCGAAAATTCAAAAAAGAAAGAAAATTATATGACGTGACATAACGAGCGCAATGTTACTAATATTCAATAACATTTTAGGTTCATACCGGTTATTTCAAATATTTAATTGTTCCAGTTTAAAATACTCAGTATTTGAACAAAGTTTAATACGGATATAACATGACGTTAACCAGCTGAACAGAGGATGTCATCATACGATGTCTAGACGGATTTCCATAATCTTAAGGCGAATGATGTCGTGCTCCCCCATTTACTACAGAAACTAAACATTACTTCAACAGAATAACCTAAAACATATTTCCCCAAAGCATACACATTCTCAGACAGGTTGGAACACTGCCCTTCCAAAAATAGTACGCAGTGACCTTGAAATTCGATAAGACATAAAACTCAGGCAAAATAAAAAAAATAAAAAAAATACAATTGCTTTTCAGTTTTATGAGTATCTTTGAGTAGGTAGTTTTCTTTGTCAACCTACGACATAATTATTGAACGCATTACTATCGCGCTGTACTATTTTTAGTGACTGTACTGTTTTAAGCTTGTGGTTGACATTGTAATGTCACGCGTTCATGTACTCTGAGATACCAGAAATTATTTGATTCCTTCTATTCCTCTTTTATAATGACAGTTGCCGATTACGTACGTAGTTTTAGAGAAAAAGAAATAGATCCGTAACGTAGTCTTGAATAGAAGTTTACGTATGTACTATCGTATTTTAGGTAATAATGATAAAGTGACTGTGTTGGATATCATAGGAAGTTAGGAGAACTCACTGGGGATATATCTAGGCTATGAGCTGTGGACAGATATTGTGGAAGGTAATTGGAATCATTTATTTTGTAGCTAAAGGAGTCAGGGATTGGAGTAAATTAACGAAAAGATTCGGAGTAAAAATTTGAAAAATACAAATATATGCTCCGTTTAAATCAAATCAAATGACTAAATGATAATATAGTTAACAATTTTTTTACTTCGAGTTTTACGCCTCATCGATGTCGAGTTCATAAGAGGCGGGAGCAGATGGGGACAAGAAACTGGAAGGAATTCGGTCGTGGCCTTCTGAAGGAACTATCCTGAAGTGATTTCATGAAACCATGGAAACCATGGAAACCATGGAAAACCGAAACGGGGTTTCGAACGCACGGTCTTCCTACCCTCCGTGCTATGTAGTTGATTCGCTTACAACAAATAAATATAAAAATTATATAAGTGTGTGCTTCAAAACAAAAGTAAAGTTGGCAGTCTGATGATGTGTATGACGTTTTCCTACGTGTGATAAAACTGCCAAGTAAGGTGGCTGTGCGATATTCATGAGCGGCTCGCAGGTGATAGCCCGCCCTGTGGCAAGTGTCTGGGCCGTAGCTTAGCGGTCAGCAAGCAGTTGTGGCTCGAGTAATGCCGCTCCCCAGTTACAGAAACGCCGGTCGTGAATCAGCTTGGCGCTCATATTACGTGCATTAGCGGCGCGCCAGGCCGCGACTGAATATTGCATGCGCACACTAATCCGCCCCGCCGGCAGAAACAGGGTTTACCTGTGTTCAGCCCCGCCTCCGTCGGATTGTCGCCAGAGCCCCGGCATACAGACCGACACTAAAGACAGCCCTCGTCGAAATGACTATTCTCTCTTTACACTTACAAGGTTAAAAGTCACTGCCTTCCTGAGGACAGCATTTTTACAGCAGATGGTATAGTAGTACCACCTTAAACAGAAAATTAGTCGATCAGTGAAGTAGGGAAATGGCGGATTCCTCGGGGAAGAAATCCAACGTCCATTCAGTGTGTATTCCTGGTGGCCTGATCCGGGATGTGTAACAGGCCATCCCGGATGCCATAGAGGGGACGGGGTGTAGCCAACTACAGATTGTGGCTCATGTCGGCACCAATGATGCCTGTCGCCTTGGGTCGGAGGTTATCCTCTCTTCCTTCCGGCGGCTGGCTGAAAGGGTGAACTCTGTGGCCAGTGACCGCAAGATATCGGCAGAGCTAACCATCTGTAGCATCGTAGACAGAGTTGATTGTGGACCTCTGGTTCAGAGCCGTATTGAGGGGCTGAACCAGAGACTACGACGTTTCTGTGATGACATTGGCTGCAGATTTCTCGATCTTCGCCATAGGGTCGAGTCTTGTAGGGTTCCCCTTAATAGGTCAGGTGTGCACTACACACGTGAATCGGCTACACGGGTGGCAGGGGCCGTGTGGAATGCACTGGGTGGTTTTTTAGGCTGAGGGAGGAAGACCCGAAACACGAAATTCAGTTACGGGCAACCCAATCAGATACAAAAACGGAATGTAGGAGCAACGTAAAAGAATCTCGTCAGTTAAAAGTTCTCGTAATTAACTTTAGAAGCGTTTGTAACAAACAACCGGAACTTGAAAGCGTTATTTGTGGTACAGAAGCGGATATCGTTATCGGTACAGAAAGTTGGTTGAAACCGGAAATAAGTTTAAAGATAGCATGAACGTTTTTCGTAAAGACAGATTACATTCTCATGGAAGTGGGGTATTTATAGCTGTGAGTAAATTTCTCCCATGTAATGAAATAGACGTCGATACGAACTGTGAAATCATATGGATTAAACTCAACGTTGCTGGGTCAAAACTCATCATAGGTGCCTTCTACCGTCCACCTGATTCGGATATAGCTATCGTCGAGGAGTTAAGAAATAATGTAAATAGTATAGCTAGTCGTTTTAAAGATCATGCTATGATTCTAGGAGGCGACTTCAATCTGCCTTATATTGACTGGCGTAATTACGTTCACATCACAGGTAGCAGGGATAAGGCAGCTTCTGAAGTAATTCTCGATTTGTTGTCAGATAATCATCTCGAGCAAGCTAGTTAATGAACCTACGCGGTGTCATAACGGTAGCGAAAACATTTTAGACTTGCTGGTTACCAACAGGCCAGGAATTATTCACCGACATTTCAACGACCACAGGAATAAGCGATCACAAAGCGGTAATTGCGACTATCAAATTAATGACCGAGCGAAAAAGGAAAAAAGGGCGGATTGTATACAGATTCAGTAAGGCCTCAAAGGAGTGTTTTAGAACCTACCTGAGGAATAAATACCATAACTTCAAGTCAACAAAGGACACCGTTGAAGAGATGTGGCATCGTTTTATACATATAGTCAGGGAAGGCATGGAAATACATATACCAAAGCGGACAATAAATGGAGAGGATGATCCACCGTGGTACACATGCGAAGTCAAAAGATTACTCAAAAAACAAAGGAAAATACACGCACGCTCAAGAAGGAAGGGGTGTCGCAGCGATTTAGAAACCTTGGCTGATTTAAGAGGACGTATTAAGAATGTAATGCGCGAGGCACAGAAAACCCAAAGAAATTTTGGTCGTATGTACGAAAAGTTAATTGTACCAACAGCAATATTCCAGCACTAATTCGTGAAGGTTCCGAGGTTAATGAAAGCCGCGATAAAGCTAACGTACTAAATACTGTATTCAAAAATTCATTTACAAATGAACATAAGGATAGTATTCCCGTTTTCCCACGCCGTGGCGAGTCGGTGATGGAATCATTACGAATAGATACTGCAGGTATCGTTAAGCAATTAGAGCTCCTGAAGTGGGGGAAAGCACCGGGCCCGGATGGAATTCCAGTAAGAGTATTTTCAGAGTATGCTGCAGAAATCGGGCCATTTCTGTCTGATATATTCAGTAAATCATTAGAAGAGCGAAAAGTACCTTCAGACTGGAAAATCGCGCAAGTAACTCCGATTTTCAAAAAAGGTGATCGAAGTGATCCTGGGAACTATCGTCCCATATCTATAACATCTGTTTGTAGTAGAGTTATGGAGCATATTATATGCTCGAACATTATGAATTTTCTTAGATTATAATAATTTGCTTACAACAAATCAACATGGATTTCGGAAGAAAAGATCATGTGAAACACAGCTGGCCCTATTTACACACGACATAATGAAAGTTATCGATACAGGTTCACAAGTAGATGCAATCTTTTTTAGATTTCCAGAAAGCCTTTGACTCTGTACCACACAACCGCCTTTTAGCGAAGCTTCGAGCGTATGGTATATCGGATCAGCTTTGTGAATGGATAAAGGATTTTCTAACTGGTCGGTCGCAGTATGTTGTCGTTGAAGGAGAAAGTTCTTCTAATCTAGATGTTACATCGGGTGTACCTCAAGGAAGTGTAATAGGACCACTTCTTTTCTTAATTTTTATAAACGATCTCGGAGACAAAGTGAAAAGCCTTTTTAGATTGTTTGCTGATGATGCGGTTATTTATAGGGAAGTAAGAACTTTGGCCGATTGCTTAGAAATTCAGCGCGATCTGGATGTTATTTTGGCTTTGTGCGCTGAGTGGAAACTTACTCTAAACTGTAAAAAGTGCAAGACAATGAGCATAACTAACAAAAAGAATCCGATTGTTCAGAAATACTAGTTAAACAATACAGTTATTGATATGGTCGATTCTATTAAATATTTGGGAGTAACAGTACAAAGGAACATGAAATGGGACATACACATTAATTCTTTAGTAGGTAGAGCAAATTCTAGGCTGCGATTCATAGGTAGAATCTTGAAAAATTGTAATGAACAAACAAAGGAGATAGCGTACAAATCTCTTGTGCGTCCACATTTGGATTATTGTTGTGCCATTTGGGACCCGTTTCGTAAGGGATTGATCGAAAGTATAGAGAAAGTACAGAGAAGAGCCGCTCGATTCGTGACCGCTTGCTACAGTCCTTATGAAAGCGTCACAGAACTGATTAGTAGATTAGGTTGGGAGTCTCTGGTAGATAGACGACACACGTTTCGTTTAAACTTATTGGAAAACATGCGTACTGCTACTTTCACTCATGAGTGTAGTGAAATACTTCTTCCACCAACCTATTTGAGTCGGAAGGACAGGAAAGATAAAATTAGAGAAATAAGGTGCCGGACTGATTCTTATATGAATTCTTTTTTCCCTCGTACCATTAGGGATTGGAATGCACAGCAAAGAGATTAGCTTTGGTGCTGAGCACCCTCTGCCACCCACAATTTTGTGAATTGCAGAGTATATATGTAGATGTAGATGTAGATGTCTGGAGACCTGCCAGTGTGGCACAGTGTGATAAGGCTTCGCACAGTGAATCGGGGAGGTACGACGGACCGGAGATGAGCCCACGACTCTGAGTACCGACAGATAACTGTAATTTTTAGGCGGTTTTACACAGCCATCAAAGCGAATTCTGGGATGATCACGAAATTTCGCCTTGCGACTACACATTACACAAACAAAAATACACTTATCACACGTTGAACATAGTTACAGGTTTCACAGAAAGCGGGCAACACTAAACTTCCCCCATTAGTACTGTATTTAGTATCACCTAGCTGTAGTATAAGATGCTTGATGTCAGAAAATAAGATAAGTAAAATCAGGACCAGATTCGATTAATTCCTTCCACGAGCGATTAGGGAATAGAATAGGAAGGATTTATCGAACGAGAAAACCAAGAATCCGATAGGAGTAGGTCTCGATAAACCGCTTCGGGCAGCCAGATTTGAATTTTCCATGGTTTTTCCCAGATCGCTCCAGGCTCCTCAGAATAGCCCGTGGGTGCCTCCTGTCATATATCTTCCTATGCACAAATGATTACATCTTAGAATAGGTGCCATGCAACCTCCAGCCTTCAATTTTAGTGAATCGCGGTGTAATAATAATAATAGTAGGAGTATACGGCCGTAAAACCGTAGCTCTAAATTTGACCCTTCCAACGATCACTCATCGAAGGCAGCTGAATCCAAAATGATGCGAAAAAGTGGTAAAAAAGAAGTTTGCCTGGAGATTGAAGGTCACTCGCTACCTCTTCATACTTAGACTCAAAGATCATACTAGTGTAAAATTTGGTTTGAAATTCTCTTTACACCTAACTATACGTAACGATTTTCGAAAATTATTACTTATGAATGCCATCTGGCGGATCTTGAAGGGTGTCACATCTCAATAGCAACACCCCTGATTATTTTAACTGAATAATCTCCCCTTGTCTTAATCAGTATGGAAGTTTAGTGAAGTGTTAGAGTTTGTGTGAATGACTGTGGTTTGTGTGTTGTTTTCTTTGTTGGTGGAATATGTATGTAGGTAGAGTATGAAACCTATCACCGGAATATTCATGACTACTATTTCGAAAGACACATTGGAGAACGATAAGATTAACACCCCATTCGTTAAACAAATCGCCAACGGTAGTGTCGTATAATCTAACTTGGTATGCAATGCGTAGATGTTTGTGACTTAATTCAGCCATAAGGTACACAGTGCGGTGATTATTTATCATGCACAACCATCTCGTTGGTGAAGTACTGGTGATGAGATGTTCTTTCACCAATGGTGCTCAATCCAGCTATTTCAGGGTCAGGTGCCAGGCCTCATTCGACATCTCAGTACCGTAACAACGTGAAGGTTGAGGTGCACAAACAATTTATTACTCTGCAGCTGAAACATGATCAAACGTTCTGCTACTCCCAATACTAGAAAAAGTTAAGGAATCATACTATAAATAAAATTCGTTTACTCAGATGTCATGATTATTGTGGGAAGATTTTACAGGGGAGACAATTTTTTAATGGGGCAGTTAGGATGTTTTCTCGTTTCCTTGATGTACTGGTTATCTACAGACACAGCACATTTATCATAGTGTATATGATGGTAGGAGAGGATTCTGCTACACGATTTTAAGCCACACGTAAAATATCTTACTTTATGCCCTTTATCTATGTTGCAACGAGCACCGACTGTTGCGAAGTCGTAAGGGAAATTCTGTTGATATACTAGACTACCAAGTGTGCTACACTGCGTGGAAGATGGAGGGCTTAGTAAATTCTGAAACAGTTGCTTATGTAACTGCTATACTGTTCGACAGATAATTCAATGCAGTTAATTAGGAACTAACGTTTAACTCTCGAATAATAAAGAGATGCCACGGAGGAAGGCTTTTTATCGAATGATCTCAATATTTTCCACCATTCAGTCATCCCAACCAGCGATAGCGGTTCGTATCAGCTGTGAATTTAGTAACTACCAGCAGTATCATATAGTAAAATAAGATGGTAATCATCAAGAGTAGCTTCCACCTGCTGGTCGGGTCTGCTGGGAACAAAAGCTTCACGAGAGCTTTCCGTCCAGTCATTATCTTCCTTCTTCCACTGTCGACCAATTTTCATCTCTTTCTTCCACACATTTTTAACCACTTTCACTCACCTGTCACACGGTCTTCCTCTTGGCCTAGTCCCTTTCAGCTCCATGCCAAGCATCTCCGTTGGTATCTTCTCCTTTCCCATTCTCTTTACATACCCATACCACTGTAACCTCGATTTTTCTATTCTTTGTTGTAGTGGTTCCTCATTGGCCATCTCTCTGATTCTCTCATTGCTTATTCTTATTTTTGTTACTTCTATTTCACTCTTCTGAAATTTCATTTCCACAGCTTGTATTCACCCTCTGTCCTTCTCCTTCATCAAACTGAGCGTGGTGGGTGAACGGTTAACGTTCTGGCCTCGCATTCGGGAGGACGCGGATTCGAATTCCCATCCGCGAATCTCAAAATCACTCCAGGCGAATGCCGGGATGCTTCCTTAAAAAAGACCATGGAAGAATTCCTTCCCGTTCCTTTTCCCCCGTCCCATCCTGCCTCTAATGTCCTTAGCCGTCGACGAGGCATAAAGACATAAGTAAAAAAATCCTTCATCAACCCAGGTTTCCCCATCAATATATTAAAATTGGCACAGACTACGATTTATAGATTGCCTCATTACTCTTTTTCGGAACAACCCTCCTCCATATCAGACCACTAATACTTTTAAAAAATCTATCTGCACATCTTCCTTTGTCATTTATCTCCATGCTATTTCTCCAGTTTCTTCAATCCAGCTGCCCAAATATTTGAAACATTCCACTTTATTTAATTGCTCTCCTCCAAGTGATACGTATGCCGATGTCTGTCCCGTTCTTCTTTCTTGTTGTGATCATCACTTCACACTGTATTGCTGAGAACTTCATACCACATGCTGCAACTACTCTCGCCTACACATCCTGCATCTTTCTTTCTTTCTTTCTTTCTTTTTTTTTTTTTAACTGCTTAACGTCTCTTAACAGCGAGGTCTTTAGAAACGGGAAAGGGGGTGAAGGGCAAGGAATGGGATGGAATTCGGCCATCAACTTTAGAAAGAAGCATCCCGGCATTTGCCTGGAGTGATTTGGGAAACCATGGAAAACCCAAATCTGGATACCCGGAAGGGGATTCGAACTGGCGTCCTCCCGAAAGCGAAGCCAGAACGCTACCGTTACACCAACACTCTAGGTATCTCTCTTTCAACCTCTCCACAAACTAATAGGCCATCCACAAATAGCATTGCTTTATTCTTCCTTTCCCAATGTTCTGCAACACCTTCTTCAGTGTTTCATCCTCAACCACTATAAATAACAGGGGTGATAGGACACTTCCTTATTTTAATCCATTTTTCAAATGGAACCATCCGGTATTATCCCTTCCCACTTTGACACAGCTCTTACTACCCTCATACAAATCCTTCTTTCTTTCCACTATTTCGTTCTTTACTGGTTTTTCTATCATTGCTTTCCACACTCTGTTTCGACTGTAGCTGTTATAGGCCTTTTCATTGTCCAGAAAGGCCATCACCATATCCTTTCAATACTCACAGTGTCACTCTTTCAGATGTATTACTGCAGATATAATATCAATGGTTGACCTTACTTGGCTAAATAGATGGTAATGATAAATTTCGTAATTGAGTGATTAATTATAACTCTTAACCGGATTCTAGGTGATATTTTCTGGTAATACAGTAGTTTTGAATTGTAGGCGAACATACCAGCACAAGTGAATTACTTTAGAATCAAGGTACATACACTACAGAAGACACTTCCAACGGAATTTGTGGGATGACTTATACAACCTGTTCACTGACGTTATGCTTGTACTATGTATTAATTGTATTAAAACATAAGGGAAATTAGTTATAGCAAAAAAACTAAACATTTAGCAACATAAAAAGTCCTAAAACTAATATTTTTAGTAAGAATTGATATGAAGAAACCAGTGCCTATTAGTCAGGAAATTAGAAATCGGTGAAAAGTAGCAGAAATATGAACTTGATTTCAGAGCAGCGTAGTGATGAATACAGTGCACATATAAAAGAAAAACAAACATTTTGACGAGAAAACATTGTGTGTAGCTTCAGAGCCACGATTTCGAAGAACATGACGCGGAACAAGAACGATAATTACCATCTATTTTACAACGCAAGCGCTATTAACAGAAGTGTTTTCGTGTTCCATGGAGCATCATCGTTTCGCTGTGAAAGCAAACTGTAATGGTCGCTGTTTCGTTTCACATTATACATTATTGTTTTTGGGTGTAAATCATTAGTATGCAAGTACTGTGGCACCGATCCAGGATAATACAAAACACTCGAAATTACGGAAGCAATTGCTTCTACCGTAGGGAGGAAATAAAACACGGGCCTCTAGTGGTATTGTAATAAACGTTGTTGTGTATTGCTCTCCGAACGGAGTTTTAGTTGCCCTGGGTTGGAACTTTCCACTGGTAGGATTACTGACCAATTATCGCAAACTATTTCTGTTAAAGGGAATTTATCAATATCGCTGTCCAAATTCCATTAATGAGCTGTACAGATGGGAATGTTTAACCGTAAATTTTCATTGTCTGTGAACTGAAAGACTTCAAATGAAACTACATCACCATACTTTTAACGCTTTGAACAAATATTTTGTTTTTCCGATGAATAGAATGCTAATATCTAAGGAAAAAAGTTACTACCACTTCTCTGTAATAAACATTTATTTCTGATACCAAACTTTAAGTTAACAATTTAAGACAAGTTTGGGGCTACCACTCATGAATATTTTAGACTAAGATCTAAAAATTAAAGTTTATAAAATCCTGAAAACATGTGACTGTGTGAATACGCTCTGAAAATTGGTAGGCCACATGGCTTTTGATAATTAGACCACTTACTTAGAATGAAAGGTATCAGACTAACGAATCTAATGCATTTTAAATTACTCGAAGTATGAAATATTTAAGTGTGGGAACATTAGGTAATATGAAATACAGAGAAGATAAGCAATAGAAAATTTTTTCAGCTGAAGCCGTCTGTTAGTACGCTTACAACCTAGAATCACTACTCAAACTAATGCAACTTACTTTTTTCCAATGGAATTCTGCTACTTATGCCATACAGCCAGTTCAATGTGATTATTATGACTCTTCCTGTATATCAGTTTCTCCAGTAAATTGTTTGCTACTAAGTCTGGACACCACAGGACGGACACAACACATAAACACCCATGCCCTCAGCCGAACTCGAACCGGTGACCTTCGGTGTGAGGAGCCAGAGCTATAGCCCATACGCCAAAACGTAAAACATCGTTTTACACTCACGTTTTGTCTTATATATTATCATGCTAGATCAATTACAGGTGAGATTTATTATTATTCAGATCTCTGGAGGAAGCCAATTAAAACCACAACAAGAAAGATTTTATCGCATTCTACGCCATATAATAAAAGATATACCAACGGAATACAGCCATCAAAAATGTATCATTGATCGAATTATGTGGAAACATGAACCTGTGACAACATTGTTGTATCTGATATACTCATGTTTGCGAATAATGTTCCGCATCTATGAATGCACTCAGAGATTCTGCGAGACGAGTAGTTTGTGGGGGACAGAGTATTGGTTTATAGTCTATTTTGAAGGCGAGGAAAGTAGCAATTGCATTGTCGCTACGGTGATAGTGTCTTACGGGGGCTACAGACGGACTTAGCAGATGTCTATATAATTTTTAAATATGAACAGTGGAAACATGGTCCAATTACATACGTGGCTTAAAATAAACCGCATATATAAAAAAAAATTAATCGAGAAACACTACCTCCTTATTTGTACTGCGTTGTATAAATCCAAATATTAAAATAAACATTTAGTTAAAGTGGATGGAAAACATGAACATGATAAATATTTTTCTTTAAAAATTGTTGGAAATATGATGTTATTTTTTCTTTTATTCTGTTAATCTGTTACTCAGGTTCATTAAGATATGAATTTTTTGCGACATTTCTTAGCAACCAAGAATTTACAGATTGGAATATTCAAATTATGAGTAGAATTTGACAATTTCAGTTAAATTAATTTTAATATAATACATAAACTGTAATGACTGTTTAATGAGTTTGTCTGCTAGCTTCCAATTCAATAATTTTTTTTTTTTTACGAATACTCACCATACTTCCGAGATAGCAATAAGACGTCAAATTTCATAACCTTCTCTACGCTCTTAATAGTGAATAGAGAAATTAATAACTACATTAGCTGGATTTTTTTTTTGTAACAGTTTAACGTCCCTTTTTAACAACGTGGTCTTTAGAGACGGGAAAGGATGGGGGCAGGGAATGGGAAGGAATTCGGCCTTGGCCTTTTGAAGAAACCCCGGCATTCACCTGGAGTGATTTGGGGAAACCATGGAAAACCCAAATCTGGATGCCCGGACGGGGATTCGAACCGCCATCCTCCCGAATGCGAGGCCAGAACGTACATTAGCTGGAGGATCACTAGCAAAATGTAGGTCCACATACTATTGTAACTCGCTAAAGAATTATAAACTTTTAACCAGAATCAACATAACGGCGATTACTACCAAACTGACAAGTTTAAACTGATTCAACATTAGATCCTATTGTTTTTTCACGATGGTACCCGTTGTTGTTGATGAGATGTTTGATTCGGTTACTAAACATCAGATATGATAAACAAAACAAACAGCGTCCATAAAAGTTCTACTTGTTTCAAAATCCCTTGAAGCATTTACGTCAATGGTGTCACTGGAGTGTGCCGTGGACTTTGGGATTAGGTTAAGTAATAATCCATTTTGTTTTCATAGATTCTTCCAGTGCATCTTTTGTGGAACTGAATTATTATTATTATTGCTGTTATCAGTCTTTCGAATGGTTTAATGCAATCCTTCATCCCTTCCTATCTTGTGCAAACCTTTTCATCCTACACATCCCTTACAACCCACGTCCTCAATTATCTGCTTCACATATTCTAATCTCTGTCTTTCTCTACAGTTCTTACCTTCGACTGTTCCCTCCACTGATAAATTAACCAATCCAGCACGTCTCAAAATATGACCTACCACCATGTATCTTCTTTCTGTAAGTTTCTTCCACAAACTTTTTTCCTCGCCCATCATTTCCAAAATCTTTCAATTCGTACCTTGTCCACTTAATTTTCAGCATTCTTCTGTAGCAACACATTTCAAATGCTTCAATTTTCTTTCTTTCTAGTATTCCTAAGGTCCTTGCTTCGCCACATTAAAGTGTTGTGGTCCATACATAGAGTTTTATAAAGTTCTTTCTAAGTCCAAGATCAATATTTGAAAGTAACAGATTTCTTTTTTACATGATGACTCTTTTTGATTCTGCTATTCTCCTTTCAATATCATTCCTGCTTTGGGTATCGGCTGTAATTTTCCTTCCAAAGTATCAGAATTCATTTAATTCTCCTATGTATCCGTTCCTATTTTTATATTTAATCTACCATGATTGGTATCATTTCTGCTACATTTCATCACTTTTGTCTTGCTTTGATTTATATTCAGTCCAAAATCCTTCTTCAGCAACATCTCAATATCCTCAGCCTGTTCTGCTAACAAGACAATGTCATCGGCAAATCGTAGCATACAGATTTTTTTCTTCTTGAACACTTATGATTTTTTTTTTTACTGAGCTGAACTAATTAATTAGAAAAGGTATTGTGAAAAGGAAGCAAATTACTCTGATAACAGTATTTCTGGAAGCTTCTTTGTCACCAAGTAGATTCCCATCTAGTTCCTACGGAAATTGAAGAACAAATTTTCGGATAAAACATCTAAATCAATTGTTGGATAGCGATAATTACGCACCGGGAACATAACTATTTATTTGACCTATAAGCAGTTATCAGATGTACTAATGGCATTAGTGAAAACTTTACTGCTGGAGACTGGAAATAGATTCTAACAAAAATACAATTAATTAAAACAGAAAGATGCAGATTTTCAAGTGAGCTAATAACACTTCTTGTGCTATTTGAAATATTTCCTTGTGATAAGGAATTTTCAGATAATTGACGGTTAAAATCACCCATTGAAACTACAATAACAGTATAACGTGTCCTTCGCTAAACATAAAATAAAACTTTTAGCTCTTGTCATTATTAACCTCGCAGCGGTATTATTTATGTTCTTGACGAATTTGAAATTTTATGTGTGCTGATAGGAAAATGGTTGTACGAAATAACCACTCGAAGAATCGCCTTTTATTATGTTTATTTTCCCGTGTGCTCTTAAAAACCATCACAAAACAAGAAACCATCTCGATCCAAAGATGCTAGGAACAAACATACACATGTTCCAGCGATTGTAACTTTCAATTATCTTGTGACTCCTTCCAAACTAAAACTAAATCGTCTCTGTAGTTCGCTTTATATAGACGATACAGAAATTTCCAGAATAATTCAAAGAGTTCGGACCAACGTTTCTCGAATTCTAACAATACTTAAACAATTAAAATCATATTAAAACAAGCATAAATCATACAAAATCATTTTAAAATTATCATAAAACACACGGAAAAGAAAATTAAAAATATTTACAAACAAATCTATCAACATACCGTTGTCCAAAGTGTTTAGCATTGTCCTCCAAACATTGTGGCTCACATCAAAACTTAGAATTACAAAATTTAATCAATGTTTTGTGGATAAAACTGTCCTTGAACATATTAAATAGCATTTACGAACTTTTTCAGCATAAAATAATGTTCATTTACACAAATTCAAAATTAATTACTCAAAAATTATACAAAACCATAATTAATCAATTCACAGCTTGCTATAAACAATTTTTAAAATAACATTTCATTAAAGGTCTGGGTTTGAGGGCAGTTATAGTGTCTTCCGAATGTTGCTGATTTAAGTGCCAAAACGAATATACATTCTGTTATCAAGCTAATGGAAACTACGATTTAAACCAAAACAATAAATAGTTGAAAAACTGTGCCCATTGACGGTAACAATAAATTCTTTTCTCTTTAATATAGCGCAGTTGTAGTCAGTCAGGCCCTACTGCCCACCGATGGGTGTTCCAGCTTTCATGATGGGCAGTCGCGGTGTTGTCCGATTCATTAGCCAACTCAACAAACTGAAATTGGATATGTAAAAACGATTTAGGTGTATGACTGGACGAAAAATCCTTTTATCGAAAATATTGAAGATGCTGATTCAGCTAGCCAAGAAGAACTGCTAGAAATTAGATAGTATGAAGAAAGTAAATATAAATTCTGTAGTTGTGAATATGAAAACCTGTGACAAAATAATTTTTTTAAACAAAATCCCTACCTTATATCCAAATATGTGGAATATGATATTCATTTTAGTGATATCTATACACATCTTGTGGAATCAAGTTTTAGTACTGTTAACCATATCATTACCAACGAAAGAAACCGCCAGAATGTTTCCGAAACAGGAAACCTTTGTTTGCTTCTTACAAAAATTGAGCCGGATATCCTGTATTCAGTTCATTAGGGATCTCATTAATAATTTGAATAATTAAAATAATACTATGTATGCAAAAATTTAACTACAGTTAGTTGTTTTATAAAGACCTAGTCTTCGAAACGTAGCAAAAGTCCAATATGAAATATTTGATAATTAATTATTATTGTATGCTTTAACTTGATGTATTTATAATTTATAAATTTTATAAAATAAAATTTCTTTCTTATTTTATAAATCACCATTACTGTGGATTCGGAGGGTGGTGAGAAAATTTAGATGTATAAAAGTTGGCGGTAGGAAGAATAAAGTTGACTACCCCTGAGGTAGCGTATGAGTTCCGCACTAGAACGCAAAAGTCTCTGCTAAACATTACCGAATGGGAAAAATGGCTTGTTCAAGATAAAATCAGAAAACTCCTAATATCTCCAGGAACGTTTACAATAGGAAAACGGTCTTTTAAATTCCCGATAGGCCATTAGAAAAGAAACAAATAGGCCAGGAAACTAATAAATGGTGAATCTGTTTTCTTATGAAATGTAAGTCACAACATAATTTTATTGACTTTGCCAATATCTGTTCTTTTCGGCACTCAGTACAATGTCCGATGTCGGAAATTAAGAGGTTTTGTTAGTAGGATTTACGATTAATTTTATTACCAGGCTACAGAGTCTGGCTTTTTTAAAAAAAAAATAACGCATGAGCAGTGGCGGCTGGTGGGTTATCGAACTGGTGGTGCACTTTACTAAAATATTAAAATTAGAAAATGCAACAAAACAAAATTGACATAATATATGTTTATTTTTTATACATTAAATCAATACGACGACATTTTTCTGAAGCGAAATGTTCAATCACCTTTTTATTAAAATCGGGTATTGTTTGTATGAATTTATTTCCAATACTAAGCACAGAAAGTGCATTTAGCCGATCCTGAGACATGGTATTTCGGAGAAAAGTTTTGAATCTTTTCAGTGTCGAAAAACATCGCTCGCTCTCTACTGAAGTCATTGGTATAGTGCACAGAATTCGCAATCGTTTCATTGACTCTGAAAATGATTCAGTCAGGTCATTATTATAGAACAACTTGTTCATCATACTTTTGGATATTGCTTCTATACACGGAATCTAGCTGATTACGAATGTCGACCGTGCCTAACACAGACAAACTCATTACATTTTGTAGGTGTACTTGTGAAGAATCATGTTTTTTTTATTTTTTCACTCAAATGCGTCAAATCCTTGATTCCTGTTTCTGTCCAAATCGATTCTACGCCAAAAATAATGCAAGGAAAACAAAAGAATGCATTAACCCTTTGACTGCTGACGGCTGATCGTGTACCTGCCGCGCTGTGGCCTGCTACCTGCGCTAAGTGATTATCCCTGGGGACGGAGCCGTCCGAGCGGCTCCACCCGCCCTGTGCTGAATGTTTCTGGCGAAGCACTGTGACCTCTCACGACTGATACAGAATAAATGCTCTCACTACATAGTTTCTCTGCAAATAAATTACTACAGAATAAAACTGAATCATTAACCCTATTTTTCATAACTAATAATTATTTCTTGCTTGCATTTTTCTCTCGATTTTTGCAGCTTTTGTCGAAAGCGTGGTGATTCTTAAATTTACGTCAATAGTTTACAGTTCTTTCTTGGCAGTTTCTGTAGGTCCCTTACTGTATTAGAGTGTTATTGTTGATTCGAAAAAAATGCTAGAAATATTCTATTCCACACTTACATACCGCGTTCAGACCACGACTGTAAAATTAGAGATATTCGAACTCATACAGAGAGTTAAAGCCATCCGATTTTTCCTCGCGCTATTCACGAATACCATAGAAAGAGACCTTAAAATGATAATTGTTCAAGCAGCCTCCCCCACACACCGAAATTTGGTTTCCGGAATATCTTTGTAGATGTAGACACCCAAAATATCTCGATGTTGACTGAATGTTTGCTGCGCTTTGTAATTACCCGATTATACGTAATTTTGTTTCTTTGATGAAATTTGTTCCACATAAGTACTCAACAGATTTTTCATTTCTAAGCTATGAAGTGTCTGTCCATTAATTACGTGATGTGAAATAGAGGGGGGGGGGGGGTTGCGGCGAAATCGCACGAAACCTCACCAGAGTAACAAAAAGCGGTATCTGGACATAAGTTCACTAAAAATTGGAGTATTTAGAAGGACATCTCTGGTCATCCCCAATATTCCCTAATTTTCAATTTTTTTCACGCTAGGCATCAGAAGACAAATAGCTCTGAAACAATACATTTCATCATATCCAGTATCTTTCCACTTTGATATTCGAGAAAGCTCTGATTCTGGAGTATTCTTCATAGTGGTTATACAAAACCGATTCTTTTCATCAGCTATATATTTCGTCAGTTCTTCTGTAAGAAATAACATGAAAACTGACAGAATACTTGACACATTCCCTATTTGACACGCATTTCCCAATAGTGTAACATCAAATGCGTGACTAACTGGACGAAAATGATTTTCTAGTTAGATTTATCGCCAAGACGTAATTTCTTCGTAGCCGTTTCACTATCACTTTCTGATTCTTCAGAACAACTAACTTGTTGAAACATGAGACTGCATTGTCACCCCTCCTGACGAGTATGTTTTAGGAATACAGCTTTCCGATTTTGTGGAAAAGCTATCACTTCCATCAAAATGAAGTAGTTCATCCTCAGTGTCGCTCATCGTAAGAATCTCCATGATTTATTCCTCAATGCACCACGACGTCTTTCAATTTTCTTTATAAAATACAGGACACAAAGAACACTGATTAATTTTCGTTGACAGTGAACTGTAGAGCGAAGCCTAGGCTCCCAGCAGACAAACATTCGTACAATAAGCTAGCGACCAAAACTGCGAAAGGCTATTGAGAAATGTGGCGAGAAGTCCGCTGTACGACTCAGGTAGCGGCGCGTCTATATTCGTCATCAGCACACAGGTAGCGGCAGGCGGGTGCGGCTTATCTCGTCATCAGCACTCAGGGAAATCCGACGGCTGCGGCTATACCCGTCATCAGCACTCGGGGCCCGCAGCAGCATGCGTGTATAGACGTCAACAGCAGTCAAAGGGTTAAGACGCTCTCATCCACACAACCATTTATTTCTATTATACATTTCACTTTTAAAACTTCGTGTAAATGCTTTATTTTTCGATTTGCACTCTTGTTTTAAATTTAAAAAGGGCCGTGGTTGTCCGGCCAATTTTATGTTCACTTTATTTTGAAAAGTTCTGTTATTTTCTTTATATAATCAATGTTTATGCTCATTTTCACTAACACCATACACAGTATAGAATAAAAGTTCTCGAAAAAAATGGAAACAAAAACTAAAAAACAATTATTTACGGTAATATAAATTAACAATTATTAGCGCGTCACACATACAGTGAAACTATACTGATAGTCTAATAACGAGATGTCAATCATGGCTGCCGTCGCCTCGCGCGCGCCCATGCTGGCCGGCCAATTCGCCAAACATCGGGTGCTCTCGGCAATCCTCGGTTCGCACGTGCGGCGCTCGACAACCGACTCATTACTCCGTACGTTTCTATGAACTATCTTTTGTTTCACGCGTCAGGCGTATTAACTCGTACCACCTACAAGTTGTATTAGCAGTCCTCGTGCACTCGCCGAAGCGCTCGAGAATTTGTCTTTACAGGAAAATAAGTCTTAATATTTTAGTAAAGCGCTCAAACTGTTTTACCATAATTGGAGATTTAATTTTTTACACGTTTTTGTTTTTGTATGTTTAAAAATAAATATCAAAATGGTAATATAAAAAATAAAGATGATGTAGGTACTTAATATTTTGTCATTTTTAAATCTTTTGGATTGGTGGTTCAGCGCACGAGCGCACTTAAGGTACAGCCGCCACTGCGCATGAGTGAGAGAGCAGCGCAACTTAAGAACGAACGGCGCAGCGTACTTTATCCAGGAAGACGCAGTTGGGATATTAAGGCAGGAGTGAGAGTGGGCGGAGGTAAGATCGCTCGAGAACCGACCGGGACTTGGCTCCGCACCTGCCGCCAATTTATCGGCGAACTTGGCCAACAATAATCGCGGGAGCACTCCATTACCATATCGGGAGCATCGCCCCGGCACCAGTGACGCTCCGCAGGGCCACTAACTGCAACTTCTCGGCCCCACCCTCCTCGGACCGTAGTCTCTGACACGGTACAAGCTGCATTTAATCCACACTATGACCAACTTGACGGGGAATGTAGTTCTTATAATGTGAGAAATTATCGCGTAATGAAATCTTAGAACTGAAATGCGAAATGCTTTGTGTGACTATAGAACTTCCTTCAGCTAGATAAACTTATTTTTTTCATTTAACTAGCCTTAAAGCTCTGATCGTAAACATCTGTCATATACTGCTTGAAATATATTGTAAGATACCGTTACAAATAATTGCAAATAATATAGTGAAATATAATTTACATCTACTAGGTAAGAAATGTCAAAAAGGTAGTACAACAGAACGTATGATAGAAAGTATATGTTTACGGTAAACTCCTTTCTGTACCAGTATTTCTGTTACAGAGAACAAAACATAAGCTTCCAAAGAAGAAAGTTAAGAATAAAAGATGAAAACTATTCTACTGAAAACAATTGGTTAGGGAATGTTTACCCCTCGACAGGAACGTTCCTGGGAGATAATGACCCGTTGTGGTTTCGCATTACCTTCCCCTGTGTAATAGTGTCCGTAAGAATTATTGTACCCAGTCCTTTGGTGAGCAATCTAATATTACAAGGAATTATGCACATCCACTCCTCTCTTACCTGCCGGCCAAGTCAAAACGAAGGAAATTGCCTCCACGACAAAGACACGAACAGGCTAACCTCGTGTCAGCGGTGGAAACTAACTGAGTCAATTGGGCGGGCTTTTTAAAATTCTGTTATAAGATAATATATTTTGGAAGCAATGATTTGTTGGGACATTATGAGCAAAACTAATTGTTTTGATACTTGACTACGAATAACTTTCATTGCCAGATTTTGAATTAACAACTTAATTCAAAATGCATCACAAGAACCCTTTTTTGCCATGCAGAAGAAATAAGGTAATGTAAGTTATTATTTCTAACTCATGTTGCCGAACGTCTGTGCCATGTCTTCATTCAATTTCTGGATCTGTATTGAAATTCTGATAGATTTTTATAATCCCTATTTTGCTTCCTGAAAGCGGAGATAATTTCCAAACGAATATATTGGGTCAACTGACAGTAATGTGGTGTTTTCGGATGATTATAGAATTTTTTTGTAAATTGCAAATGGATCGGTGAGATATCATTTGGCACTGGCTCTATACGGCAAATGATCGA
>JARYHS010013630.1:235091715-235245677 GCA_031002005.1 Vandiemenella viatica
ATTAGCTCTATTGTCCATTTTAATCAATAGTCATGGATCATAGTTTCCACAGCTGTCTTCCCAAAAGCTTTTGGTCCGGTTACTTCTATGTGAAGCAAACAATCTCAAATTACTGGGGCAGTCACTGTGCTCTTCGTCATAGATCAATACACCTTATTCAGAAAAAAAACTTTAATAGCTTGCGTCTTAAGCTGGCACTGTTTATATCCCTTGTGCATTATTTTATATCAGTAATCGGTTTTACTCATGACTGTGCCATTCCTTGAAATTTATCTCCAGAGACTTTAAAGAACTAATCAGCATTGCTTAAGGAATTACAATGTTTACAACCATTAGGGTGCATTAGAACTATATTTATAAATAGTCACCGTTAAGTGTGTAATAATTACATTTGGCACAAGTACTTTCAAAAAGGGATTAATGATTCCCACAACGGTGGCAATAAATATGTTAGTATCCGAAGAATTAAAATAAATGCATAAAAACTAAAAAGTAAGGAAGAGAAGACACGTTAGTTATAGTTCAGTGTTTGTTAATCAATAACTGACTTTCTTTATTTTTCAATCAGGTTTCCTTTACAGATTGGAAAATCTTTAATTACTTAATTATATGTGTCAGGGAAAAATTGAATTTTGTAAGAAGCATTGGCTAGTTACCGTTGATATAGTTATAGCAAATACATTAGATGATTTAGGAAGATAAATACAATATCTATATATAGTTACAAAAATATATTAAGAAAAGTAGGTCAGGTGATGGGAAATTATGAAAAGTTACATCAACTGAAATAATGTTAACTGTCATAACTTGTCCATCAGTTCGTTCCATACATATTTTTTAAAAAAATTGTCTATAGAGATGAAAAATACGAAAACAAGATGCATACATTTAAAAATTTAGGTAATAATTTCCTTACACATATGGTGAAGGATAAACCATAAGTGATTCGATTATTAGTGATTGAAAACATGGTGATGTATTCAGAAAACATTGAACGAATGGTAGCTATCACTTCTATCTTGCTTATAGTTAAGAAACTGATAAACTGATGTAAGCTAATTATAAGGATAATTATTTTATAAAGCTCACTTTATTAAGACATTAATCCAAAGGGTAAAATTACTTGACAATATTGCAATAGGGTTTTAATAATAAATGTTATAAAATAAAATTAGTTTGTTATCTTGGAAAACAAATTGTTGTGACTTAGTAAATGGAAAAACTAGATTCTGAATATATCATGAAAAAACGAGAATACACCAATTACCTTATAATTTTATTAATTACAAGTAATATCTCAGCTTACCACTGAAAAGAGAAAATAATTTATTATTGAACTGTGTTACGGATTTGTGGGAAATGAGGAAGGATCTTGTAGTAGGAGAAATACTGCTTAGAGACGTTGCTTTCAGGCGGTGCTCTGCTAACAAAGAAATTTGCTGGCGGTATCATAAATCTTGTTGGTGGATATTTTTTGGCCCCATAATCGTGTTTTTGACGCGTTGATGTTCCTGATGGTAAAAGTGAGAAGCAGGTTGTGAGAGGTGATGGAGGGTGCAGTGGAGTGGTATAGGCTCACCGTCCAGCGCCCTTTAAAGCAAGATGGCTCGGCTATGCTAATGCGGCTCGTGTTTATTGCCCTGATATACGTACGCCCAACCTAATTATCTTTTTTGCAGATAAGAAAATGAAATGCGTGTAAATGTACGTAAATTTATGCTGCGAGATTTTTCTGTGTTTGTTTTGGTAAGCGTGTTCTTTCGCTCACAAAAAGGTGAAATTCTGCACAGTGCGCTTAATTCCCCTCGTTTTTTTCCCATCCTTTTTCCGTGTTGTTGTCGACACTGTGATACGAATGCGGAGAGCAAGTGTTACATGTATTATTGTCGCTAAATGGAGATTAGAAAGCTTCAGTTGAGCTGGCGCCTGTTTTAGACGGATTTTCTAGCACATAATTAAAATATGTTTACATCGAAAAAACTGGGATTTGTACAGAAATGTAATAATGAGATACATGGACTTTCAAGCATAAAAAATTCTCGTAATATCTTCTTCTGCTAAGAAGCAAAACGTGAAATAGTTTGTTAATACGGTAACAGTACTTTCACTGAAGACAGATTGTACAAATGTTTATTATTTCATCAGTTAATATAATTAGCTTCGCTAAGGTTGTTAGTTATCACGCACTATTGATCAAAAGTTACCTTTCACGTTTTACTTGGTGTAACGGTTTGCAGTATCTAGGATAACAAACACAGGATCAAAAAATTATCTCAATGTATGCACTCAAAAGTACATGGATTATCTTAAAACTTTGTAATAGTTTTGGCGAAATGATTATTTTTTAAATAATTTATTTTAATTTTTTTATATATGTAATTTCTCCGTGCCCCAAAACAAATATCTGAGTTTTCATGAAATATTAAACGATATATTTATTCAGGTTCTGTTTTGATACCTGAATTGCTCATTTATTGCTGATGCGTTAGGTATCAAATACTAGTAACAGCTTGTAATCCTGCTTACCGAATTGAACTGAAATTTGTTTATTTGATCATGTTGTGATTTTCTAACATTTGTATATTACATGAGTGTGACCTTCTGCACCGAAATAAGCGTGAAGTTACCAGTTAGTGGAGTACAAACAGTTTGCACAATCCCTTTAAAAAATAATAAAACTTGCGATATACACTATATCTATCCCAATTGAAAAATTATCCAGATAGTTTTCGAAACTGAGATAGTGGACTATATATGTGTAATTTATCTGTAACAATCGCTAAATTCAACTTCACTTCAAAAAATATTTAATTTAGTTACGGTTATCAAAAAAAGAATTATAACAGTGAATCCTTAGTTGTAACGGATTACAAAAATGTGTAGAAATGTAGACGCAGGGTTATGAACGTACCACTCAAATACAATAGAAATGGAACTTAAATAATCAATTATCAGTTAAAAAATATCATTTTATGATGTATACATACGTTTCGAGAACTCTGTTAACCCATTATTAAGTACCTGAATTAGATTTTAAAAAATATATTCACTTTAAACTATAGGGTATACTTATTTAATAAAATTTTATAAGGCTATCAGAGGCCATAAATTCAAGTCATAGTTATTATTCTGAATCATCTCAAAGCTCCACTGGTAATTTTTCACACATTTTTTGTGTTCCTGTATGATTAATAAATTTTCAATGCAGGAGTAATGTTGATGCTAGTTGGGCTACATCTCAAAACTTATTTCTTCCAAACAAGGATGAGAAAATAATAGCTACAGTACGTTTGAAAAATTATTTGTAAATCTCATGTAGAAATATCCGATTGAAGACACTTAGTCGTTTGATACAACTTTCAAGAGTTTATCACAGTGATTATTCATTTCCTCTGAAGATTTGTTTCTCGTTTTAGGTAAGTATATCAGCTCTAGTAGTGTTTAAAAAATCATATTTCTTCTGAAAAAAATGAGACTCCCATAAAATAATTAATCTAATACGCATATTCCTTTATAAATATTTTAAATGTTTCTAGGCAACGGAAAAATTAACAAACAGAATCGCTGAAAACTATGGTTTTATGAATATTATGATTAACACGACTGAAACTTTATTTCTATATTAAAATTTTTAATACTTACAGTATACCTCTGGACGTAAGCAAATTTAATTTCACATACCGAGCGAGGCGAGTGATCAGTAACATACTGGCCTCTCATCAGGTAGGGCAGGGTTTCGAATCCCCGCGTGGCTATTCAGAATTCGATTTTCCATGGTTTCCCGAAATCACTCCAGGCACATGTCACTGTGGTTCTTTCAAACGGTCATGACTAAGTTCCTTCCAATTACTTTCCTCAATCCTTTCCCACATCTAGTGACCACGACGGCAACCAGGTGTCAACCAAAAGCAAATAATAATAATAATAATTTCCACTACTGTACAGGCTATCAATCATTATTTTTGTTAAATCGTGTTTTAAAATATCTTTCGGAAAATTATAATTTAAAAAGTATAATCGCAGCAATTAACAAAAACCTTTTTGTGTGTTATTATCACATCTACCTAAGTATTGATAATATAATCAAGAACGACAGTAGAAATGAACAGTGGAGCGCACAATTTACTATGATACTATTATCGCTAAAATTTGTGGAGTCCATTACATTATTGGAAAATATCCGAATCTAATTGCTGCATTCTTTCCTGTTCCATCCTGTATGCATTGTAAATAGCTTATGGAGGCTTCTTTTTAAAAAATCATACACCAAAATTGAAGAATTTCTGGCATATGTGATTCGTAAATAAGACGAAATAAACAAAAGTCCAGATTCCGCAGGTATACACTGTTCATCTATTTCGTTATTCCTTAACAGTGGTGCCATATAAAAGTATAAAATACTTCAATCGTGAGATGAAGATAGCTACAACGAATAAGCGAAACCATACAAATCCATGAAGCATTTTATTTATTTATTTATTTTAAATATTTATGTTGTTATAATCTACACTGCCTGGCCAAATTAGTATGGCACCCAGAACGGGAGGAGAAAAAAATCTCGATTTTCACGTATTTAGGGTGTATGTGATGTTATTTCAGTAATTACAACAGCGAGTCAAATTTACGAAGAACTAAGCAGTATGGGCATTCTTATCACTATAATGTTTCACCCCCTCTGGCGTTGATGCTTGCACTGATTCGGTTGGGAAGCTGTCATAAAACCGTTGTATCAACTCTTGAGGCAATGTGGCCCTCAACTGTTGTAACTGGTCCTTGATATCCTGGATCCTGGCACTGGAACGCAGTTCACGTCCAAACTGCTCTCACACATGTTCTATCGGCGACAGATCAGTGGATCTTCTGGCTGCGGGAGTACCTCTACATCATGCAATGGAGATTCGGGCAAGAATTGTCTTGTTTAAAAATGGCACCACTATCCTGTCAAATGAGAGGGAAGACATGAGGACGCGTGACCTGATGTCATACCCTGTGTCAGACACCATGACGTAAGGAGTAACACAGCTGTGCCTCGGTCGCCACCATACCCTACGACGATAGACACCCGAGGTAGTGCCGAACAGCAATTCGTCGCCGAACAAGGAGCGACGGTGTTAATTGTGTTCAGCGAATCTGCACTTCCTCGGATCACCATCGTCAGCGAACTTGCGTCTGAATAGGATAAATATGATTCATCCTTCCCAATCGAATCGGTGCATGCATCTACGCCAAAGTGGATACAGCCTCACAATGATAATTGGGCTCTCACTCCGAAGTTCTTTTTAAATTTCACTCGCTTTTGTAATCACTGAAATAACATCGCATACCCTCTCAACCCGTAAATTTTCATTTTGTTTCCTCCTTCCCTTCTAGCTGCTTCACATTTTTTGTCAGGAAGTGTACGTACGATAAGTTCGGTTTAAGAGTTGCGTAAGTGAGTGTAAAAAATTGAATAAGTTCCTTCGATATAATTAATGATTTTATTAATAATCAATCAAATATACAAAGCTCCCAAAAAAACATCTTTGTTAACAACCAATAACCAACACAAAATTTTACAGTATTAGATGTGAAACCAAAGAATATTCATACTTACTAATAAAATCTCTAATTTTTTTTTTATACATGAATGATTAAAGTTTACATTTTTTAATAAATTCTTTATTAGTCTCTCACCTTCATTATTTATTATTACATAGTGGCATAGAGAATCCGCATGAGCTATTCTTTCTGTGAATTATTAGTATTTTGGGATAGATCGAAAATTCAAAAAAGAAAGAAAATTATATGACGTGACATAACGAGCGCAATGTTACTTTTATTCAATAAAATTTTAGGTTCATACCGGTTATTTCAAATATTTAATTGTTCGAGTTTAAAATACTCAGTATTTGAACAAAGTTTAATACGGATATAGCATGACGTTAACCAGCAGAACAGAGGATGTCATCATACGATGTCTAGACGGATTTCCATAATCTTAAGGCGAATGATGTCGTGCTCCCCCATTTACTACAGAAACTAAACATTACTTCAACAGAATAACCTAAAACATATTTCCCCAAAGCATACACATTCTCAGACAGGTTGGAACACTGCCCTTCCAAAAATAGTACGCAGTGACCTTGAAATTCGATAAGACATAAAACTCAGGCAAAATAAAAAAAAAAAAAAAATTCAATTGCTTTTCAGTTTTATGAGTATCTTTGAGTAGGTAGTTTTCTTTGTCAACCTACGACATAATTCAATGAAAGTTTCACGGGAGTCCAGCCGGATGGAGTCCTAGAAGCAACATCTAAATAGACCTGATGAAGACAACCGAGCAGGTTGTCGAAACGTCGTCGTTTTATGACTCCATCCGGCTGGACTCCCGTGAAACTTTCATTGAATCAATACGCCGGGAAAAGTCTCCATTTACATACGACATAATTATTGAACGCATTACTATCGCGCTGTACTATTTTTAGTGACTGTACTGTTTTAAGCTTGTGGTTGACATTGTAATGTCACGCGTTCATGTACTCTGAGATACCAGAAATTATCTGATTCCTTCTATTCCTCTTTTATAATGACAGTTGCCGATTACGTACGTAGTTTTCGAGAAAAAGAAATAGATCCGTAACATAGTCGTGAATATAAGTTTACGTATGTACTATCGTATTTTAGGTAAGAATGATAAAGTGACTTTGTTGGAGATCATAGGAAGTTAGGATAACTCACTGGGGATATATCTAGGCTATGTGCTGTGGACAGATATTGGTAGAAGAATTAAGAGTAAAATGTGGAAGGTAATTGGAATTATTTATTTTGTAGCTAAAGGAGTCACGGATTGGAGTAAATTAACGAATAGATTCGGAGTAAAAATTTGAAAATACAAATATATGCTCCGTTCAAATCAAATCAAATGACTAAATGATAATATAGTTAACAATTTTTTTACTTCGAGTTTTACGCCTCATCGATGTCGAGGTCATAAGAGGCGGGAGCAGATGGGGACAAGAAACTGGAAGGAATTCGGTCGTGCCCTTCTGAAGGAACTATCCTGGTATTCACCTGAAGTGATTTCATGAAACCATGGAAAAAACGAACGGGGTTTCGAACGCACGGTCTTCCTACCCTCCGTGCTATGTAGTTGATGCGCTTACAACAAATAAATATAAAAATTATATAAGTGTGTGCTTCAAAACAAAAGTAAAGTTGGCAGTCTGGTGATGTGTATGACGTTTTTCTACGTGTGATAAAACTGCCAAGTAAGGTGGCTGTGCGATATTCATGAGCGGCTCGCAGGTGATAGCCCGCCCTGTGGCAAGTGTCTGGGCCGTAGCTTAGCGGTCAGCAAGCAGTTGTGGCTCGAGCAACGCCGCTCCCCAGTTACAGAAACGCCGGTCGTGAATCAGCTTGGCGCTCATATTACGTGCATTAGCGGCGCGCCAGGCCGCGACTGAATATTGCATGCGCACACTAATCCGCCCCGCCGACAGAAACAGGGTTTACCTGTGTTCAGCCCCGCCTCCGTCGGATTGTCGCCAGAGCCCCGGCATACAGACCGACACTAAAGACAGCCCTCGTCGAAATGACTATTCTCTCTTCACACTTACAACGTTAAAAGTCACTGCCTTCCTGAGGACAGCATTTTTACACCAGATGGTGTAGTAGTACCACCTTAAACAGAAAATTAGTCGATCAGTGAAGTGTGTCTGGAGACCCGCCAGTGTGGCACAATGTGATAAGGCATCGCACAGTGAATCGGGGAGGTACGACGGACCGGAGATGAGCCCACGACTCTGAGGACACAGCGAATTCTGGGATGATCACGAAATTTCACCTTGCAACTACACATTACACAAACAAAAATACACTTATCACACGTTGAACATAGTTACCAGGTTTCACAGAAAGTGGGCAACACTAAACTTCCGCCATTAGTACTGTATTTAGTATCACCTGGCTGTAGTATAAGATGCTTGATGTCAGCAAGGACCTAGAAAATAAGATAAGTAAAATCAGGACCAGATTCGATTAATTCCTTCCACGAGCGATTAGGGAATGGAATAGGAAGGATTTATCGAACGAGAAAAACAAGAATCCGATAGGAGTAGGTCTCGATAAACCGCTTCGGGCAGCCAGATTTGAATTTTCCATGGTTTTTCCCAGATCGCACCAGGCTCCTCAGAATAGCCCGTGGGTGCCTCCTGTCATATATCTTCCGATGCACAAATGATTACATGTTAGAATAGGTGCCATGCAACCTCCAGCCATCAATTTTAGTGAATCGCGGTGTAATAATAATAATAGTAGGAGTATGCGGCCGTAAAACCGTAGCTCTAAATTTGACCCTTCCAACGATAACTCATCGAAGGCAGCTGAATCCAAAATGATGCGAAAAAGTGGTAAAAAAGAAGTTTGCCTGGAGACTGAAGGCCACTCGCTACCTCTTCATACTTAGACTCAAAGATCATACTAGTGTAAAATTTGGTTTGAAATTCTCTTTACACCTAACGATACGTAACGATTTTCGAAAATTATTGCTTATGAATGCTATCTGGCGAAACCCTCCCGGACGCGATCTTGAAGGGAGTCACATCTCAATGGCAACACCCCTGATTATTTTAACTGAAATAATCTCCCCTTGTCTTAATCAGTATGGAAGTGTAGTGAAGTGTTAGAGTTTGTGTGAATGACTGTGGTTTGTGTGTTGTTTTCTTTGTTGGTGGAATATGTAGGTAGGTAGAGTATGAAACCTATCACCGGAATATTCATGACTACTATTTCGAAAGACACCTTGGAGAACGATAAGATTAACACCCCATTCGTTAAACAAATCGCCAACGGTAGTGTCGTATAATCTAACTTGGTATGCAATGCGTAGAGGTTTGTGACTTAATTCAGCCATAAGGTACACAGTGCGGTGATTATTTATCATGCACAACCATCTCGTTGGTGAAGTACTGGTGATGAGATGTTCTTTCACCAATGGTGCTCAATCCAGCTATTTCAGGGTCAGGTGCCAGGCCTCATTCGACATCTCAGTACCGTAACAACGTGAAGGTTGAGGCGCACAAACAATTTATTACTCTGCAGCTGAAACATGATCTGCTACTCCCAGTACTAGAAAAAGTTAAGGAATCATACTATAAATAAAATTCGTTTACTCAGATGTCATGATTATTGTGGGAGATTTTACAGGGGAGACAATTTTTTAATGGGGCAGTTAGGATGTTTTCTCGTTTCCTTGATGTACTGGTTATCTACAGACACAGCACATTTATCATAGTGTATATGATGGTAGGAGAGGATTCTGCTACACGATTTTAAGCCACACGTAAAATATCTTACTTTATGCCCTTTATCTATGTTGCAACGAGCACCGACTGTTGCGAAGTCGTAAGGGAAATTCTGTTGATATACTAGACTACCAAGTGTGCTACACTGCGTGGAAGATGGAGGGCTTAGTAAATTCTGAAACAGTTGCTTATGTAACTGCTATACTGTTCGACAGATAATTCAATGCAGTTAATTAGGAACTAACGTTTAACTCTCGAATAATAAAGAGATGCCACAGAGGAAGGCTTTTTATCGAATGATCTCAATATTTTCCACCATTCAGTCATCCCAACCAGCGATAGCGGTTCGTATCAGCTGTGAATTTAGTAACTACCAGCAGTATCATATAGTAAAATAAGATGGTAATCCAAGAGTAGCTTCCACCTGCTGGTCGGGTCTGCTGGGAACAAAAGCTTCACGAGAGCTTTCCGTCCAGTCATTATCTTCCTTCTTCCACTGTCGACCAATTTTCATCTCTTTCTTCCACACATTTTTAACCACTTTCACTCACCTGTCACACGGTCTTCCTCTTGGCCTAGTCCCTTTCAGCTCCATGCCAAGCATCTCCGTTGGTATCTTCTCCTTTCCCATTCTCTTTACATACCCATACCACTGTAACCTCGATTTTTCTATTCTTTGTTGTAGTGGTTCCTCATTGGCCATCTCTCTGATTCTCTCATTGCTTATTCTTTTTTTGTTACTTCTATTTCACTCTTCTGAAATTTCATTTCCACAGCTTGTATTCACCCTCTGTCCTTCTCCTTCATCAAACTGAGCGTGGTGGGTGAACGGTTAACGTTCTGGCCTCGCATTCGGGAGGACGCGGATTCGAATTCCCATCCGCGAATCTCAAAATCACTCCAGGCGAATGCCGGGATGCTTCCTTAAAAAAGACCATGGAAGAATTCCTTCCCGTTCCTTTTCCCCCGTCCCATCCTGCCTCTAATGTCCTTAGCCGTCGACGAGGCATAAAGACATAAGTAAAAAAATCCTTCATCAACCCAGGTTTCCCCATCATATATTAAATTGGCACAGACTACGATTTATAGATTGCCTCATTACTCTTTTTCGGAACAACCCTCCTCCATATCAGACCACTAATACTTTTAAAAATCTATCTGCACATCTTCCTTTGTCATTTATCTCCATGCTATTTCTCCAGTTTCTTCAATCCAGCTGCCAAAATATTTGAACATTCCACTTTATTTAATTGCTCTCCTCCAAGTGATACGTATGCCGATGTCTGTCCCGTTCTTCTTTCTTGTTGTGATCATCACTTCACACTGTATTGCTGAGAACTTCATACCACATGCTGCAACTACTCTCGCCTACACATCCTGCATCTTTCTTTCTTTCTTTCTTTCTTTTTTTTTTTTTTAACTGCTTAACGTCTCTTAACAGCGAGGTCTTTAGAAACGGGAAAGGGGGTGAAGGGCAAGGAATGGATGGAATTCGGCCATCAACTTTAGAAAGAAGCATCCCGGCATTTGCCTGGAGTGATTTGGGAAACCATGGAAAACCCAAATCTGGATACCGAAGGGGATTCGAACTGGCGTCCTCCCGAAAGCGAAAGCCAGAACGCTACCGTTACACCAACACTCTAGGTATCTCTCTTTCAACCTCTCCACAAACTAATAGGCCATCCACAAATAGCATTGCTTTATTCTTCCTTTCCCAATGTTCTGCAACACCTTCTTCAGTGTTTCATCCTCAACCACTATAAATAACAGGGTGATAGGACACTTCCTTATTTTAATCCATTTTCAAATGGAACCATCCGGTATTATCCCTTCCCACTTTGACACAGCTCTTACTACCCTCATACAAATCCTTCTTTCTTTCCACTATTTCGTTCTTTACTGGTTTTTCTATCATTGCTTTCCACACTCTGTTTCGACTGTAGCTGTTATAGGCCTTTTCATTGTCCAGAAAGGCCATCACCATATCCTTTCAATACTCACAGTGTCACTCTTTCAGATGTATTACTGCAGATATAATATCAATGGTTGACCTTACTTGGCTAAATAGATGGTAATGATAAATTTCGTAATTGAGTGATTAATTATAACTCTTAACCGGATTCTAGGTGATATTTTCTGGTAATACAGTAGTTTTGAATTGTAGGCGAACATACCAGCACAAGTGAATTACTTTAGAATCAAGGTACATACACTACAGAAGACACTTCCAACGGAATTTGTGGGATGACTTATACAACCTGTTCACTGACGTTATGCTTGTACTATGTATTAATTGTATTAAAACATAAGGGAAATTAGTTATAGCAAAAAAACTAAACATTTAGCAACATAAAAAGTCCTAAAACTAATATTTTTAGTAAGAATTGATATGAAGAAACCAGTGCCTATTAGTCAGGAAATTAGAAATCGGTGAAAAGTAGCAGAAATATGAACTTGATTTCAGAGCAGCGTAGTGATGAATACAGTGCACATATAAAAGAAAAACAAACATTTTGACGAGAAAACATTGTGTGTAGCTTCAGAGCCACGATTTCGAAGAACATGACGCGGAACAAGAACGATAATTACCATCTATTTTACAACGCAAGCGCTATTAACAGAAGTGTTTTCGTGTTCCATGGAGCATCATCGTTTCGCTGTGAAAGCAAACTGTAATGGTCGCTGTTTCGTTTCACATTATACATTATTGTTTTTGGGTGTAAATCATTAGTATGCAAGTACTGTGGCACCGATCCAGGATAATACAAAACACTCGAAATTACGGAAGCAATTGCTTCTACCGTAGGGAGGAAATAAAACACGGGCCTCTAGTGGTATTGTAATAAACGTTGTTGTGTATTGCTCTCCGAACGGAGTTTTAGTTGCCCTGGGTTGGAACTTTCCACTGGTAGGATTACTGACCAATTATCGCAAACTATTTCTGTTAAAGGGAATTTATCAATATCGCTGTCCAAATTCCATTAATGAGCTGTACAGATGGGAATGTTTAACCGTAAATTTTCATTGTCTGTGAACTGAAAGACTTCAAATGAAACTACATCACCATACTTTTAACGCTTTGAACAAATATTTTGTTTTTCCGATGAATAGAATGCTAATATCTAAGGAAAAAAGTTACTACCACTTCTCTGTAATAAACATTTATTTCTGATACCAAACTTTAAGTTAACAATTTAAGACAAGTTTGGGGCTACCACTCATGAATATTTTAGACTAAGATCTAAAAATTAAAGTTTATAAAATCCTGAAAACATGTGACTGTGTGAATACGCTCTGAAAATTGGTAGGCCACATGGCTTTTGATAATTAGACCACTTACTTAGAATGAAAGGTATCAGACTAACGAATCTAATGCATTTTAAATTACTCGAAGTATGAAATATTTAAGTGTGGGAACATTAGGTAATATGAAATACAGAGAAGATAAGCAATAGAAATTTTTTTCAGCTGAAGCCGTCTGTTAGTACGCTTACAACCTAGAATCACTACTCAAACTAATGCAACTTACTTTTTTCCAATGGAATTCTGCTACTTATGCCATACAGCCAGTTCAATGTGATTATTATGACTCTTCCTGTATATCAGTTTCTCCAGTAAATTGTTGCTACTAAGTCTGGACACCACAGGACGGACACAACACATAAACACCCATGCCCTCAGCCGAACTCGAACCGGTGACCTTCGGTGTGAGGAGCCAGAGCTATAGCCCATACGCCAAAACGTAAAACATCGTTTTACACTCACGTTTTGTCTTATATATTATCATGCTAGATCAATTACAGGTGAGATTTATTATTATTCAGATCTCTGGAGGAAGCCAATTAAAACCACAACAAGAAAGATTTTATTCGCATTCTACGCCATATAATAAAAGATATACCAACGGAATACAGCCATCAAAAATGTATCATTGATCGAATTATGTGGAAACATGATGAACCTGTGACAACATTGTTGTATCTGATATACTCATGTTTGCGAATAATGTTCCGCATCTATGAATGCACTCAGAGATTCTGCGAGACGAGTAGTTTGTGGGGGGACAGAGTATTGGTTTATAGTCTATTTTGAAGGCGAGGAAAGTAGCAATTGCATTGTCGCTACGGTGATAGTGTCTTACGGGGGCTACAGACGGACTTAGCAGATGTCTATATAATTTTTAAATATGAACAGTGGAAACATGGTCCAATTACATACGTGGCTTAAAATAAACCGCATATATAAAAAAAAAATTAATCGAGAAACACTACCTCCTTATTTGTACTGCGTTGTATAAATCCAAATATTAAAATAAACATTTAGTTAAAGTGGATGGAAAACATGAACATGATAAATATTTTTCTTTAAAAATTGTTGGAAATATGATGTTATTTTTTCTTTTATTCTGTTAATCTGTTACTCAGGTTCATTAAGATATGAATTTTTTGCGACATTTCTTAGCAACCAAGAATTTACAGATTGGAATATTCAAATTATGAGTAGAATTTGACAATTTCAGTTAAATTAATTTTAATATAATACATAAACTGTAATGACTGTTTAATGAGTTTGTCTGCTAGCTTCCAATCAATAATTTTTTTTTTTTTACGAATACTCACCATACTTCCGAGATAGCAATAAGACGTCAAATTTCATAACCTTCTCTACGCTCTTAATAGTGAATAGAGAAATTAATAACTACATTAGCTGGATTTTTTTTTTTTTTTGTAACAGTTTAACGTCCCTTTTTAACAACGTGGTCTTTAGAGACGGGAAAGGATGGGGGCAGGGAATGGGAAGGAATTCGGCCTTGGCCTTTTGAAGAAACCATCCCGGCATTCACCTGGAGTGATTTGGGGAAACCATGGAAAACCCAAATCTGGATGCCCGGACGGGGATTCGAACCGCCATCCTCCCGAATGCGAGGCCAGAACGTACATTAGCTGGAGGATCACTAGCAAAATGTAGGTCCACATACTATTGTAACTCGCTAAAGAATTATAAACTTTTAACCAGAATCAACATAACGGCGATTACTACCAAACTGACAAGTTTAAACTGATTCAACATTAGATCCTATTGTTTTTTTCACGATGGTACCCGTTGTTGTTGATGAGATGTTTGATTCGGTTACTAAACATCAGATATGATAAACAAAACAAACAGCGTCCATAAAAGTTCTACTTGTTTCAAAATCCCTTGAAGCATTTACGTCAATGGTGTCACTGGAGTGTGCCGTGGACTTTGGGATTAGGTTAAGTAATAATCCATTTTGTTTTCATAGATTCTTCCAGTGCATCTTTTGTGGAACTGAATTATTATTATTATTGCTGTTATCAGTCTTTCGAATGGTTTAATGCAATCCTTCATCCCTTCCTATCTTGTGCAAACCTTTTCATCCCTACACATCCCTTACAACCCACGTCCTCAATTATCTGCTTCACATATTCTAATCTCTGTCTTTCTCTACAGTTCTTACCTTCGACTGTTCCCTCCACTGATAAATTAACCAATCCAGCACGTCTCAAAATATGACCTACCACCATGTATCTTCTTTCTGTAAGTTTCTTCCACAAACTTTTTTCCTCGCCCATCATTTCCAAAATCTTTCAATTCGTACCTTGTCTGTCCACTTAATTTTCAGCATTCTTCTGTAGCAACACATTTCAAATGCTTCAATTTTCTTTCTTTCTAGTATTCCTAAGGTCCTTGCTTCGCCACATTAAAGTGTTGTGGTCCATACATAGAGTTTTATAAAGTTCTTTCTAAGTCCAAGATCAATATTTGAAAGTAACAGATTTCTTTTTTACATGATGACTCTTTTTGATTCTGCTATTCTCCTTTCAATATCATTCCTGCTTTGGGTATCGGCTGTAATTTTCCTTCCAAAGTATCAGAATTCATTTAATTCTCCTATGTATCCGTTCCTATTTTTATATTTAATCTACCATGATTGGTATCATTTCTGCTACATTTCATCACTTTTGTCTTGCTTTGATTTATATTCAGTCCAAAATCCTTCTTCAGCAACTTCTCAATATCCTCAGCCTGTTCTGCTAACAAGACAATGTCATCGGCAAATCGTAGCATACAGATTTTTTTCTTCTTGAACACTTATGATTTTTTTTTTTTTTTTTTTTTTTTTTTTTTTTTTTTTTTTTTTTTTTTTTTTACTGAGCTGAACTAATTAATTAGAAAAGGTATTGTGAAAAGGAAGCAAATTACTCTGATAACAGTATTTCTGGAAGCTTCTTTGTCACCAAGTAGATTCCCATCTAGTTCCTACGGAAATTGAAGAACAAATTTTCGGATAAAACATCTAAATCAATTGTTGGATAGCGATAATTACGCACCGGGAACATAACTATTTATTTGACCTTATAAGCAGTTATCAGATGTACTAAGGGCATTAGTGAAAACTTTACTGCTTGGAGACTGGAAATAGATTCTAACAAAAATACAATTAATTAAAACAGAAAGATGCAGATTTTCAAGTGAGCTAATAACACTTCTTGTGCTATTTGAAATATTTCCTTGTGATAAGGAATTTTCAGATAATTGACGGTTAAAATCACCCATTGAAACTACAATAACAGTATAACGTGTCCTTCGCTAAACATAAAATAAAACTTTTAGCTCTTGTCATTATTAACCTCGCAGCGGTATTATTTATGTTCTTGACGAATTTGAAATTTTATGTGTGCTGATAGGAAAATGGTTGTACGAAATAACCATTCGAAGAATCGCCTTTTATTATGTTTATTTTCCCGTGTGCTCTTAAAAACCATCACAAAACAAGAAACCATCTCGATCCAAAGATGCTAGGAACAAACATACACATGTTCCAGCGATTGTAACTTTCAATTATCTTGTGACTCCTTCCAAACTAAAACTAAATAGTCTCTGTAGTTCGCTTTATATAGACTATACAGAAATTTCCAGAATAATTCAAAGAGTTCGGACCAACGTTTCTCGAATTCTAACAATACTTAAACAATTAAAATCATATTAAAACAAGCATAAATCATACAAAATCATTTTAAAATTATCATAAAACACACGGAAAAGAAAATTAAAAATATTTACAAACAAATCTATCAACATACCGTTGTCCAAAGTGTTTAGCATTGTCCTCCAAACATTGTGGCTCACATCAAAACTTAGAATTAGAAAATTTAATCAATGTTTTGTGGATAATACTGTCCTTGAACATATTAAATAGCATTTACGAACTTTTTCAGCATAAAATAATGTTCATTTACACAAATTCAAAATTAATTACTCAAAAATTATACAAAACCATAATTAATCAATTCACAGCTTGCTATAAACAATTTTTAAAATAACATTTCATTAAAGGTCTGGGTTTGAGGGCAGTTATAGTATCTTCCCAATGTTGCTGATTTAAGTGCCAAAACGAATATACATTCTGTTATCAAGCTGATGGAAACTACGATTTAAACCAAAACAATAAATAGTTGAAAAACTGTGCCCATTGACGGTAACAATAAATTCTTTTCTCTTTAATATAGCGCAGTTGTAGTCAGTCAGGTCCCTACTGCCCACCGATGGGTGTTCCAGCTTTCATGATGGGCAGTCGCGGTGTTGTCCGATTCATTAGCCAACTCAACAAACTGAAATTGGATATGTAAAAACGATTTAGGTGTATGACTGGACGAAAAATCCTTTTATCGAAAATATTGAAGATGCTGATTCAGCTAGCCAAGAAGAACTGCTAGAAATTAGATAGTATGAAGAAAGTAAATATAAATTCTGTAGTTGTGAATATGAAAACCTGTGACAAAATAATTTTTTTTAAAAAAATCCCTACCTTATATCCAAATATGTGGAATATGATATTCATTTTAGTGATATCTATACACATCTTGTGGAATCAAGTTTTAGTACTGTTAACCATATCATTACCAACGAAAGAAACCGCCAGAATGTTTCCGAAACAGGAAACCTTTGTTTGCTTCTTACAAAAATTGAGCCGGATATCCTGTATTCAGTTCATTAGGGATCTCATTAATAATTTGAATAATTAAAATAATACTATGTATGCAAAAATTTAACTACAGTTAGTTGTTTTATAAAGACCTAGTCTTCGAAACGTAGCAAAAGTCCAATATGAAATATTTGATAATTAATTATTATTGTATGCTTTAACTTGATGTATTTATAATTTATAAATTTTATAAAATAAAATTTCTTTCTTATTTTATAAATCACCATTACTGTGGATTCGGAGGGTGGTGAGAAAATTTAGATGTATAAAAGTTGGCGGTAGGTAGAATAAAGTTGACTACCCCTGAGGTAGCGTATGAGTTCCGCACTAGAACGCAAAAGTCTCTGCTAAACATTACCGAATGGGAAAAATGGCTTGTTCAAGATAAAATCAGAAAACTCCTAATATCTCCAGGAACGTTTACAATAGGAAAACGGTCTTTTAAATTCCCGATAGGCCATTAGAAAAGAAACAAATAGGCCAGGAAACTAATAAATGGTGAATCTGTTTTCTTATGAAATGTAAGTCACAACATAATTTTATTGACTTTGCTAATATCTGTTCTTTTCGGCACTCAGTCCGATGTCGGAAATTAAGAGGTTTTGTTAGTAGGATTTACGATTAATTTTATTACCAGGCTACAGAGTCTGGCTTTTTAAAAAAAGAGTAACGCATGAGTGAGAGAGCAGCGCAACTTAAGAACGAACGGCGCAGCGTACTTTATCCAGGAAGACGCAGTTGGGATATTAAGGCAGGAGTGAGAGTGGGCGGAGGTAAGATCGCTCGAGAACCGACCGGGACTTGGCTCCGCACCTGCCGCCAATTTATCGGCGAACTTGGCCAACAATAATCGCGGGAGCACTCCATTACCATATCGGGAGCATCGCCCCGGCACCAGTGACGCTCTGCAGGGCCACTAACTGCAACTTCTCGGCCCCACCCGCCTCGGACCGTATCGCAGTCTATATTTTGTCTCTGACACGGTACAAGGCGCATTTAATCCACACTATGATCAACATGACGTGGAATGTAGTTCTTAGAATGTTAGAAATTATCGCATAATGAAATCTTAGAACTGAAATGCGAAATGCTTTGTGTGACTACAGAACTTCCTTCAGCTAGATAAACTTATTTTTTCATTTAACTAGCCTTAAAGCTCTGATCGTAAACATCTGTCATATACTGCTTGAAATATATTGTAAGATACCGTTATAAATAATTGCAAATAATATAGTGAAATATAATTTTACATTGATCTACTAGGTAAGAAATGTCAAAAAGGTAGTACAACAGAACCTATGATAGAAAGTATATGTTTACGGTAAACTCCTTTCTGTACCAGTATTTCTGTTACAGAGAACAAAACATAAGCTTCCAAAGAAGAAAGTTAAGAATAAAAGATGAAAACTATTCTACTGAAAACAATTGGGTAGGGAATGTTTACCCCTCGACAGGAACGTTCCTGGGAGATAATGACCCGTGGTGGTTTCGCATTACCTTCCCCTGTGTAATAGTGTCCGTAAGAATTATTGTACCCAGTCCTTAGGTGAGCAATCTAATATTACAAGGAATTATGCACATCCACTCCTCTCTTACCTGCCGGCCAAGTCAAAACGAAGGAAATTGCCTCCACGACAAAGACACGAACAGGCTAACCTCGTGTCAGCGGTGGAAACTAACTGAGTCAATGGGGCGGGCTTTTTAAAATTCTGTTAAAAGATAATATATTTTGGAAGCAATGATTTGTTGGGACATTATGAGCAAAACTAATTGTTTTGATACTTGACTACGAATAACTTTCATTGCCAGATTTTGAATTAACAACTTAATTCAAAATGCATCACAAGAACCTTTTTTTGCCATGCAGAAAAAATAAGGTAATGTAAGTTATTATTTCTAACTCATGTTGCCGAACGTCTGTGCCATGTCTTCATTCAATTTCTGGATCTGTATTGAAATTCTGATAGATTGTTTATAATCCCTATTTTGCTTCCTGAAAGCGGAGATAATTTCCAAACAAATATATTGGGTCAACTGACAGTAATGTGGTGTTTTCGGATGATTATAGAATTTTTTTGTAAATTGCAAATGGATCGGTGAGATATCATTTTGGTACTGGCTCTATACGTCAAATGATCGGTAAAGGCGACCTGGTTCCAGAAAAATTTGCTGAGTACTGAGGGCTTTCGTATGCCACCGCTTCGTGAGGTACCGCGCTGACTCTGCCTCCTCCGTTGCAGTCTCAGTCAGGTGCTAAGGCGATTGGAGTAACTGCACACTCTCTGGTTAGTTGACTCCGGACGCCTCGTGTATGCGAGCAGGTCACTGCTACGCAGTAGTTAGTGTGATATCTGAGGCAGTGGAAATGGGCTGAATTTCGCGAGGATGGCCTTAGCCAATGGAGATGGGTAAGGATTCATAAGACGCTGATGTGAAGATTGTGATGTGAGACGGACGGTAATGTGAAAAGTCTGTTGTCGCTATATCACTTTAGGGAAGTGTTTAGAAAGCAGTCTCTTGTGCGAGAAATTGTAATACGTTATGTCGTTCTCAATTACTGGAGCTGATAATTGTGTTTAAAATAAAATAAAAGAATTCCTCAGATGCAAAACTGTGATTTTATCACCTGAATTAATATTCAATAAAAATGCTTACACCTTTAGCGGACAGAGACAATTCGGCATATCTGAAGAAGAAGAGACGTGGACTAACTAAGGGTCTCCGAAAAAGATAGGTTTCTTTACTACCATCTGTGGGTCCTTGCGGAGGACTTAGAATCGTTATGTAAATCAGGTTATTAGTGATCGGTAGATAAATGAAACTACAAAATCAGTTTTCATTTATTTTATTGATGTGCACTCTCATAACCTACTGGAAATCTTTCTTCTCCTCTTCATCTAAAATTAACACCAACATAAAATATTAAATTTTATATAAAGATCAAAGTTTTACCCGTAGGTGAGCGTTGAACAGAGGCTATCATACATAAAAATACCAAGAGTTGTTGTACATAATTAAAGCGATTTCACAAATTTACGTCGCTATATATTTGACATATTGTTATCAAATATTATTGTCATATAAAAAAACTCACAAAAGCTTTTGTGACATATCTCCAGAGCTGTATATGTGCACCCTTATTGATTTTGCAGATATTAACTTGATATTCAAGTTGTTGCCACACATATCTGTCTAAACACACTGTTGATGCCAGCTCGCAGGTCTGGTAGGATTGACCGTAGAGGAGGCGTAGACAATCAATCATTCACATAACCCCACACAAAATGACACCGTCAGTCTCCATCTATGGCATGAGCCAATTTTCTAGCATATCCAGATACACGAGTCCAGTAACGGGCCATAAACGGCGAGACTGCGCAGATCAGATTAACATTCGGTGAGTCAGGAATGTGCTGCCAGATAGCCTGGAGATCCTCTGTCCTCCAGATTTGCACGTTGTGGCTGTTCAGTGTGCCATTAATAAAAACGTTTCTTCATCACTGAAGATGTGTTTCCAAAATAATGCATCCTCTTCCATTAGCTGTTGGATCCGTTGAGAAATTCAAAGCGTCACTTTGTCAACGGTCATCAGGGGTTGTATCAATGGCAAGCGATAATGCTTTTGCATCGATTATCTTCCAAATGGTCGGTCGTGGGATGTTAAGCTCTATAATTGCTTTGTTTGTAGGCTTCTGTGGGATACTTATAAATCCTGCCCACGCGCGCTCAACCATTTCTTCAGTCATTGTAGACCGACCCTTAGATTTTGCATGGGCATCCTGAAGTTGTAAGATGCGCATTTCATCGCCGGATGGAGTTGGCAGTTGGTTGATCTCTAATGAACTTCGTTCTGAATAGACGTTGCACTGTTACGATTTGAATGAAATTCATGTACAACATGAGCTTTCTCCATGTCTGTCACCATGTTCTGACTGCTCACGTCTCTTGGCCGAAATTTGAAAAGCGGCTGCAAAAACTGTTTGAGATTTTCTATGTGACTGTTAAGTTTTGCGACAATACGTTGAATAATATAGTTACAGTAAATCTGCGAAATCGCTTCAATAATTTATAATAGTATGTCAACCTGAAAACAATTTTTTCCATAAGTCCATACGCTTCATATTAGAGGAGGAAAATAGTTTGGAAGAAAGAAACGGGAAGTAATTCTGTAACAATGAATGCGGGAAACTATGAAAACAGAATTCTGGATAGCCTAAATGCAGTTCGAACTTGCATCCTCCAAAATGCCAAAACCGAGAGTTATAACCGCTCACTCATCAGGCTCGGAGGAGAAACGCGAAATGTCTGGTGGCACTTTTTCAACCAACTTGACAAATTCTTGTTTTCAAATCAAGTCAAATATATCTCACAATGTTTATTCAAAATGTACCGTTTATATGACTCCGTGCTCCTAAGCGTATGTTGCGATAATATTCCCATAAAATAAAATATTCATTATATCCGATAGTACGATGATACACATACAAATTCGTATTTTTATTTTAAAAATTGTGAGAAATTGCATCTTTCGATTAAATAATGTCCACGAGGTCCGTGCGTAAGCGCACATCCAGGGAATTCGGTTTAGTGTGTAAGATACTACAAGATACCATGTTATTAAATAAATACATTAAACAGTGTTTTCCACAAAACTCTCCAGTATGTCGCCCGCCCTGTTGGCTCAGTTAGCTGCGTCACCGTGATGGTGACCGGCGCTGACTCGGAGATTGCTGATTCCAGTACTGGTTTCTAGTGGGGGATATTTTCTTCATCATTATTTGGTCAGCCAAGTAACAGAGGTAGCGGCAGAGCCGGATCTTGGGGGCGGGGGCAAACCGATGACTTTGTCCCGGCGGCAACTTTAGGGAGGCGGTAAAATCTCGTATGAAGGGCGGCAGTTTTATGTCACGGTGTCAATTGTTTCAGCAGAAGTACTACCCCGGGTGACGAAAATCCGAATGGTGACACCCGGGACGGCGAAATAATGTTCGAAGGGGCATCAGCCTCACAGTTTTTGCTCCCGCTCCGAAAATTCTTAGATCCACCACTGGGTAGCTGTGCTCAATTCCCAATTAACTGTTCTAGCACCAAGCTCTTTAGTTAAATCCAAAGCCACTCCGCACTGCGTATGGAGTTCGATACTGTTGTTGGTCATTCGTCCGTCGGATAAGGACGCTAAACATGTTGGCCCCTTGATTTATTTCGGACGAGTGGGCCAGAATATGTGGGCACCGGTTTCAGCGTCTCCCTTCGTTTATCTCTTGTCACCGAATTTGGTGGTGTAACGGTTAGCGTTCTGGCCTCGCATTCAGGAGGACGGCGGTTCGAATCCCCGTCCGGACCTCCATATTTGGATTTTACATGGTTTCCCAAATCACTCCAGGCAAATGCCAGGATGCTTCCTTCAAAAGGCCATGGCCGAATTCCTTCCCATTCCTTGACCCCCCCCCCAATCCTTTCCCGTCTCGAAAGACCTCGCTGCTAAGAGACGTTAAACAGTTTTTTTTTTTTTTAATTATCTCTTATCCACAACACAAACAGCACTCTACTGTGAATACACACACTCATACACACACCATCACTGCCATAAACATTTATAGTAATACTTACGAACACAATCACATTGATGAAGGCAATGGAAAATCATATCCACGAAAATTTACCATGGAGGGGTAAACACTCCCGATAGTAACCGTATACACTCGATAACAGGTACGGCAACTAAAGAAGAAGAATCCAATATACGAGTATGTGTACGTCTGACATATGGTATGAGGGGTAGAGTTTTCTTCCAGTAGCAGATTTACACGCTAGTGTACTCCCGTGCGCAGTGCCAGCCGGAGAAGACGCAACCGCGCTTGATGCTGCAGCTGACGTACTGGTTTAATTTGCGCGCATCCCGCGCCGACCTTTGTCGGCGAGGGCTCGGTCCGTCCTAACCGCCGCCGGCTCATACTCGGTGACGAGCGGCCCCTTGCGCACAACAGGCCGGCAATTAACTCCCATTCTGGCACGAGGCATGCCTGCTGGTTAATGCGTCACCGCGGCGCGGGCCCGTGTAATGTCACCGCTGTTGTGGCGCCGCTACTGTCAGGAATGCCGGAGCCCCGCGTGCAATTGCGCAGTCTCCGCCAGCGCCGCCACTACTTCGCGTGATTTACTACGGCCACTATGCAGCGAGCTCAGCGGGCTGTCAACCTTCCAGGGGCAGCAGAGGGTCCAGTCTCAGAACACTCAACGGCGAGTTTAGTTGGCAGCCACTAGTCTGTTGGGGAGCGTCCATAAACTAGGTGGATCGGTCTAGGACAGGAGGTAGGGGTTGGGTAAACAGCTACGTTGGGCCACATGGAAAAAAGGGAGGGGGAGGTTCTCGAGCCAAGCCACGTAGCTTTTCATTCCTACTATTTGACAAGTTAAAAAAAGGTACAGAACACAAAACAGCATACGTATATTTATTTACTTTCTATAATTACCTCGGTATGTAATTTAGATATCGTATATTCTAACAGTGCTGCGTATCTTGTAACTTGAAGTCATAGCGTTGGACTGCGCCCGTCTGGCGCATTTAATCTAACCGATACACGACGGCGCATTGTGATTCGAAAAACATTAGAGACGCCATACCTAGACTCAAATTGGCTTGCACATGTCACATGGGAGAGCAATAGTTTGTATTAATCAAATATTCCACTTACTTTTTCGGGGATCGCACTGCTTTAATTGATGGATTAGTACCGACGCTAAAGCGTAAAATGTTGTATAATAGTTTGTATTGTTTTGATGGTTTGAATTAAAGCTGATTTGTTTAGGTTCGCCCACGTTTGACCATACCACTAGATAAAATAGTTCTAATTTTGTTTTGATAAATGAATTTCAGTGCAACTTTAATTATAGTACTCGCTGATGTGTTATTTCAGTTTCAAAGTCGGCGTGAAGTGACGCTGTACAATAAACTTTACGAGGCTTATCGAAAATGTACTTTCAACTACGTTTTAAAAATCTTTTGAGCAGATCAAAGAATCTTTCCTTAGCTATGTAGAATGAAAGATGACAGAAATCCAGCCAAATAAAACGAAGTTCTATATTTTTTTTACGCGTGCTACAGACCGGGGGAGTGGGGGGGGGGGGATATCGTGCAAAATCCACGTCATGCTATTTAGGGATGGGGGTGGTGGGGAAATTCAAGGAAAGCAAAATTGATGCACATAATTTATGAACGCTCCCTTGTAATCACATCTGAAATAAAAGAGGTGAACACCTTATGACATCTGATATGATGCATGCTAAGAAATTGGAAGGAAACCATTCAGAACTCGTTGACGCCATCCGCGCAGTAAGACAGGTATCGAACTTTTTACCCAACCAGACGAGTAAGGATCTATACTGCAACATAACAGTGACATTCCGCCAGTGCAAGTAGTGCTATACCTGCGCAGTAATATAAGGAATGTATATGTATGGGAAGTTAGTTGCACTCAAAGAGGCGCGGATGGTTTTTGTGCGTGTGCTTGGAGCGGGTGCATTATTGTTCGCTTGTAATAGCGACTTCGCCGAGTGAAGATTAGGTTGATTTCCAATTTAATTAATTGTGAACATTGAGTATAATCGACAGTTGGAGAACAAGAATGGTTTTGTTTGTATATGACAGTGGTGAACTGAGTAGACGCCAACTTTTGGTAGCAACCATTTCGATGCATGCGTACTCTATAGTAATTTTTCTCTTTAAGAATATGGAACTTTTGAATCAAGAACTTCGATACCTAAATCCTAACTTTGGTGGGTCCTATCAATTTGCAGCCGACAGATAGTGACCACGGCCTATCGAAACTTTTCAATCTCACTTAACTATTTACTAACAACTGTTTTCTAAATTATGTAATTAACCCATCATTTCAAATATCTGAGTGCTCTGGTGGTTCAGTGGTTAAGGTGTCTGACTGAGGATCGGAAGGTCGCTGGTTCGAATCCCTGTCTCGGCGGGATTTTCATAGGTCCTTTACCTAATCTTCACCTCTTACACAACTAGCTGTGTAATTATTATTATTATTATTACTCGCGATTCACTAAAAGTGTGTGGCGGAGGGTGCATTGCACCTATCGAAAAGGGTTATGGTTTGGAAGGGTTATAAGGGATATGACAGGAGGCGCCCATGGGCTATTGTGAGGAACCATCCCCGCATTCGCGTGGAGTGATCTGGGAAAACCATCGAAAACCCAGATCAGGATGGCTGGAGTGCTTTATCGAAAGCTGCTCCTGTCGGATTTTAAGTTTACTCGCCCGGTAAATCCTTTCTATTCCATTCCCTAATCGCTCGTGGGAAAAATGAGTACATAAATGAATCGGTTCTGGCCCTGATTTCTCTTATCTTATTTTCGCGGTAATTTCGAGATATGAATGTTGCTGGTAGCAATATTTGCTGGCTGTCATTCCGAAATACGTCTGTCGTGCATTTTTCAATTAGCTTCCGTCGAGAACAACGCCTTCGGTGTTCCAGGTCTTCCCAACCTAACTCCTTCAACATCGCACTTACGCTTTCCCTCCAACTATATATACCTGTCACGAATCGGGCGGCTCTTCTTTGGACCTTCTCTAAAGTCTCCATTAAACCCTTTTGATGGGGACCCCATACAGAACAACAATACTCTAAGTGAGGACGTACTAGTGACTTGTATACAATTGACTTAACTTCCTGAGTGCACTGATTTAAATTACGACCTAGAAATCGGAGCATACGATTTGCTTTTCCCATTACATTCTCGATATGATCATTCCACAACAAATTATTACGAATTGTTACCCCTACGTATTTAGCGGAATCTACAGTTCTAAGGACAGTGCCATTAATTGTATATTCATAGTTAAAGGGTGTCACCTTTTTACTTACACGCATGACTTGGCACTTTTTATAGTTTAGCTCCAACTGCCAATCTTTACACCACGCAATTATTTTCATAATATCGTCTTGTAACAAAGCGCAGTCGTCCTGGGTTTTGATTTCGCGATAAATGATAGGATCATCGGCAAATAATCTTTTCATCCCCCCTATTATGTCGCATAGATCATTGATGTATATGAGAAACAACAGAGGCCCTAACACGCTTCCCTGGGGAACTCCAGACCCCACTTCAGTAAGTGATGAACGCTCACCGTCGAGAACTACACACTGTGTTCTGCCCTTCAGGAAGTCTGCAACCCAGTCGCATATTTGTCTAGATATGCCGTAACCGCGAAGTTTCCTAAGAAACCTAGTGTTAGGCACAGTGTCGAAAGCTTTTTTAAAGTCTAATAGAACAAAATCAACCTGGGATTGCTCATCTAATGTGAAGTACATCAGAACCCTTTCGTGTCTTGGATCAGAAGTTAAACTGTAGGTCCCCTGTACTTGGTAGGATAGCTGGGTTGGGATGAGGCGGCTACGACATGGGCGGAATACGCAGCCAGTAGAAACCCTGTCACCACGCCATTACGACAACACCGAAGTATTATTATCTTAATTTTTTCGTAACTGCTTCTTCCTTTTCATTCCTTGTTAACTACCATAACAAAGAAGGAGAAAAGAGACACACGCAAAATAGTTCAATAATGCTTTCAGAGTTGACAAAAAATTTTTGGTATTAAGAATTCTGAAATAATGTATAAATCAGTTTAATTTTATGTTTCACTATCGAGACAGAGATTAATCAGTCGGTTAGCCCGACTGAATGTGACAGTGAAGATTTTTTTTGTTATCTATAAATTGAAATATCTTGTGGTTAGACTTGTCATATTACTACTCGTCACCTTGATTCACTTCTTCTTCCCAAACGAGTCATCGTGATAAGCTAATGGTGTACAGGGAATTATTAGAAAATCACATATGAATTTAATCGTTGGGATCGTGTATTGCTCAATGTTAAACGTTTCTTTATTTTACCTAGAAAAATGGATTTTGCTCCTAACAAACATTAATAGTATGATATTATTAACAGAATGATATGAAGTAAAATGACGTAATTGAATATGTGAGAGAAAATTGATCAAACGTAAAAATAAATAATTTACACGCTTTTTGGTTTAAAAATTCATTCTTTACCACATTCGACGCGGAAATATTAATTTTTTATTATTATTTCATAAACTTATACTATATTCCTTTTTTCAAACAAGCAAGGATGATAAGAATAGATTGCCACGTTTTATATAATAATTGATCAATTAAATACTGTACGGGAGGGATTCGTTTTGAACATCCGTCCGGCTATCCAGATTTGGGTTTTCCATAGTTTCCCCAGATCAATCCAGGAGAATGCCGGAATGATTCTTGCAAAAGGCCATGGCCGAATTCCTTCCCGTTGATTGCCCACAGTTCCTTACAGCTTCTAATGATCTTGATGTTGACGAGGCGTAAAGCAAGAAGAAAATAAAAAGATCTTTCAACATGCCAAACTTACTGAAGCAATCCCACTTTCTTCCATTAAACCTTCCGACATCCTCAATTTTTTTAATGACCAAAGAAGGGATCATTTAGGGTGCTATTAAACTCCCAACATTTTCAGTAAATAAAATAAGATCAGCTAATTTTTAAGAAAATGATTAACAAGGCTTTAGAATGGTCAGGTAGTGATACCATCAACTGTTCTTTCACCAATCGTTTCTTCGTAAAATATATTATTAACTCAAACACTGAATCAACTAGGAAATATCAGTTGTTATCGAAAAAATACATTTGGCCGAAATTATGAATGAAAACATCGATATAGACATGCCGATAAATTAAAAAAGGATCTGCTAATTTAATAATTCCGTAAATGGATCTATTCATTTAATTTTACCTGGCGCAAACATTCTCGCCTGATTACCAGGTTTAACCTTATATGCACGCTAACGGTGTTTTTAAATAGTATAAACTATAACAGAACGACTTTGAGAATAAATTATTTTTATTTTCTGTCATAGTATATACACATACAAAGAAAACAATCTGTTCGCATACACATCAGGCAGCACCACTTCAAATATTGCTTGCAGATAATCTAAGTGAACAATATTGAAATGTGGTTGTTAATCATCAAAAATCTTCCGAATTAGAAGCAGCTTCAAGGGATGTTAGAAACAAATGTCACACACAATTAAGTACAACCTAAATATAGAACGAAATGGGAAGATCGTATTCAGCCCACTTTTTTTGATATTTTATCTTTGAATTAATAGCACAAATCTCATATTCCTATTGGATCAAGTTGTTTTCGGAGGAAAGCACAGACAACGACTAATTAAAAAAAAAGATATCCTGTGGATTCTTTTCTGGAAGGAATACAAGCATGAACTTCCAGAAATGTCTTGGATATTTTAATTTAATAAAACTGAAGTTCCACCTCCAAGTGGATCACAAAGCTTCCACGATTTCACACACTTGAAGACATTCGTTTCTATTTCTTTGGATAGATAAACCTCTAACGACCCTCAACATGTCAATAAAGACATCAAGCTCCCATCATTACCACCAACCAGTCAAAACTCTCCCCGTTCTCTCTCACTCATCACATACACACACAATTGTTGATTTGAATTACAAAACACGGAAAATCATTTTTAATTGTTTGTGATCTATGGTCTAATGACCAAGTTTCAGGAGCATTTTTATTTTGCGGGAGAGTATAAAATCCACGTGGTATTGAATATGTTTATGGCCTGCGACTCTTGGAGATATAAATGAGGAGCATGTGAAAAGAACTACACCATACTCTAATTCAGAATTCGACCTGTTATCATCGTCTCAAGTCCAGCTGAAATCAGTACGTTGACTTTCGCGAGTTTAGTATATGCAAGACATTTCGGCAAGTTCCTTCTGGTCTTTGTTCCAGATAAGAAGACAGAGGAGACGTTTTGTAATTAGTTGTTGTCTTGTAGTGTTTTGCTCCTGGGGCTGAATTTACGTGTAACTAATTTATCTCGTCCGAAGCTTCCTTTACTACTTGTGCGCACTGCGAATTAATTTCAAACAATATATTATCCTCCAGAGGAACCTGGTAATACAAGACATAAATGATGTTATTTAATGAGCTAGAGACGAAGGTAGAATTGTTAGCGTGCGACTTGCGAGCAAGGCGAGAGGAGAGGAACAGAAAGCAAGACAAAGTACAGCAGTTGCCAAGGAAGAGGTGGTGGCAATGCGCATGTGCGCCGGGGATCTCGCAGTGCGCAGGCGAAATTGTCTTAATTAAATCAGGACAATGGCTCCCCTGGAACAATGTGCCCTGTCAAAAACGGCATCGCCCACGCAAACTGCAGTCCCCGGCGTTTACCCTGCTCTCTTATCAGATGGACCTCGCTCTGCGCGCACATCCGTAAGAATGCACCTCCACATTAATTTAATGTCGCACTCACGAGATTTAAGTGCAAACATCGCGGTAAAACTTGCCGCAACCCCTCGCCACCCTATCCTACGTAACTGAGTTGCTATATGAGAGTAATTATTCGTTTCTTTTACGTCGCCTTAAAACTGGTTCCTTCACACAGAATTGCCTTTTGCTGTTGCGATTTCTCTTAGTATTTCCACATTTGCCATTTAATATCTCTTACCTAATTTTTTTTTGTTTTTTGTTTCTGGTTATACGCTTCGTAGAAGTAGAGGTAGTCAAAACATTGGGGGGGGGGATAGAAGGAAAAGGGAAAGAATTGAGCAGTGGCCTTTTTGGAGGAACCATCTCGGTATTCGCCTGTAGTTATCTGGGGAATGCATAGAATGCCCAAATCTGAATGGTCGGACGGGGATTCGAACCCGCGTCCTCCCGAATGCGAGGTGAGAGCGTTACCACTCATTCATCACACTCGGTCTTACGCCTAAAAAAATTCTTTACTTATATTATCATCGTATTGAGTATAGAGCAGCATCTGCTAACCATAAAGACCGAATCATACTATACGAAGAGTAAAACTAATGTTTATCAAGCTTAACTGCTTATTTTTGTTTTTTTTTAAATTATGCTTCGATAATTAAACTATTTCATTTTCTCGGGATTTTGATGAAATTGTAGTAATTTATTTTAACAAATAAGTGCAACAAGTTATAATAACTATAACTCTATGCGTTCAATTTTGACAATTTTCATGTGCTTTACTCTTTTTTATGGAACGATGAATCAGAAGCAATAATGCTTATTCCACATGTTAAACCAATTTAAAATGCATTGTACGTACTACAATTCCTTCTGTGCATCTGATTATAATTAAGATTTAAGGATTCTCTGTGTCAAAAAAGAATTCCATCTAACTCATTTGTTGCAGTAAGCAACGTAGTTGGAGAAGGAAGTAAAAGCACACAATTTCTTTTCATGTTTTCAATTAATCTCGAGCTATCATTGATTTTGTACTGCTGTATTTATTTCTGTTCTAAAAAATGTTTACCTGTTTGATTTATTTATTCTGTGTCTTATATCCTATGCTCAATACAAAATACATAATTAATTTTCTCGTTTATTACCTCCAATTATCTTGTTTCAAAATAAACCGACATTTTTCTCAACGTTACCAACGTCCCTTCCTTCAGAAATCTCATTCAGAACATACATTTGATACTTTTTTAGTTCACTGTTCTCCTAGAATCCTACGATAGCACCACATTTCCAATCCTTCCACTTTTCTTTTCTTTCTTTGTTTTCTTTTTTTCTTTTTTTTTCTTTTTACTTATGGCTTTACGCCCCGACGACGCCGAGGTAATTAGAGGCAGGAAGGGACTGGAGACAAGGAAGGAATTCATCCATGGCCTTTTGAGGGAAGCACACCGACATTTGCCTGGAGTGATTTGTGGAAACCATAGAAAACCAAAATCTGGATGCCCGTACGGGAATTCGAACCGGCGTCCTCCCGAATGCGAGGCCTGAAAGCTAAACACACACCCACCACGCTCGGTCCCACTTCTTTCCATCCTTATAAGTGTTTAAGCTTCAGTTATACAAAACCATACATGTTTCTAGAGAACCTCAAGTATTTTCAAACCTTCGACACTGACAGCAGATTTTCTGAACATCAACCTTTAGAATAACCCGGTGTAGAATAACCCGATGCCAATTCCATTTCCTCATACCCAATCCTAAACTGTACAGTTAAACTTATAGCCTCGTTTATCTCATTCGCAAGTATATAGAATACTAGAGTCCTAGCGCACCCCATGCTTCATTAGACTTGAAGTCATTTCCGGTGGAAGGAAATTCAAATGCGAGACATCATGACATCGTGACTGTAAATTCAGAAATTATGGATTAAATTATGGTAGTATGGAGAAAATTCTAAAATTATCGAGTGGAATTAGACTGCACGCCCAAATGATCCGGTAATTAATTTTTACCATCGCCAATTAGACTATGAAAACATATGGCTCCATACATAATTTATTATTGGTATCATTTGCTACTATTATTGTTTCCCTGAAAAAAGAAGCTTTGGTTATGCTGAAAATGTTATATAAGATTATTGTATCCTTGAAGATAGTTGACTAATTCTCCTCTCAAATCAACTAATCTGAGAGAGTTATAATCTAAATATGGCTCATTACAGAGTAAAGGCAATATTACAGGAAGAGTCATATTTTTAACAGAGAAAATACCAATAAGTGTAGGCGTATTGGTATTAGGGAGATTGATGATGGTATATGCGAACTGAAACAGTGGTTTTGGTATTTTTTTGGGGAGGAATGAGTGATAATAAGTGCTGGTTGTAACAATTTTTCGATGAAAATTGATTTTATCTCTACTGTTGACGGATGTAGAAGGGATCCATGTTTGGTGCCCTAAAAGTTTGTGCCACATGCTCTAAAATTAATCGATCAGCTGTGTTGAGTGTTTCACAACAATTAGAATCTATAGTGAACACTATGTGTAGTAACAAACAAATGAAACCTATTCATGAAATATGTAAACGTTAATTGCAAGTTCACCAAGATTAATAATTTACCGCTTGATACATCGAGATGGACACCAGATCATAATTGAATATCACCAACGCACATAGATGACATTCAAAATTCAAATAATTATTAATCATTTTGGTGTGGTCTTTAGAGACTTCTATGGTTTTTAAAAATAAGATAATTTTTACTAGCGAAAAACACTTCTCATTTTGTTCACTATAGTCACTACAATTCACGATTGTCTTTCTATATCTGCATAAGGAATCGAACACGCCTTTTACATTTTTCTACACAACATAAATAGTTCCATAGATATCTGGCCGTCAGTTATTAGAATTACTAAATAATCCATTATCCATAAGGTATAATTAGTAATTATTTCTGCTGACAATTTTTAGATGTTATGTGACGAACAGCAGTACTTCAACGCAGCTAAAATTAAACACAAACATGAGATATAAAGTATTTCCTCTTATGTGACGTATTATCAGACATATGAAACTAAATATTTTACTACGAAACAATTAAAGCAATTTTTTTTATATAACGCCGTCACAATTCATTGTTAGAATGCTTTGCCGTTTTTGTAAAACGTCAAAAAATACTAAATTTTAAATCTCTGCTTCCACACCTGCTTTAACTACATCCAGTAGTATAAATCATTATTTATCATTTTGTTGATTTAATGATAATATGAATTAGAGGACCACCAGATACATAGAAGACCAATAATGGTCGATCGGAAGCCATGGAGTATCATGTCAGGTCGTTTGGCGTACCCGATTTGACCCAATCCTCTCTCAAATTACTTGTTCACAACAATTCTGTTAAACAAGAAAAGTGTTACTTCAGGAATTTCTTAACGTTTTCCATTGATACGTTAAAAGATTTGCTACACAGAAACAAGGAAGTAGACCATATAACACAGTTCTAAGATTTGGAGATAGTTCTAAGAAGATGATGGCCGTATAAGCATAAACCTTTAGTTGGGCGTGTTGTGTATACTTCACTAGTTCTGCTGTTAGTTATTAAGTATTTAGCTTCCTATCTTAAATGATAAAAATAATTTGATCACTGCCTTCCTTAAAAGGATAAATTCTATCTAGGTTTTAAACAACTGAAACAATGATGAATTATAAAAAAAATCTTTCGGGTATTTAATAAATCTGAATGTGTATATAATATATACGATGAAAGAATTTTTTATAATGCTATAATCTATGGTGGCGTGAAATTATCTCATTGTAACGCTTTGAAAGGTTTGTTCAGATCTAAGAATACAAGTTTTTTCAACTGCTGATCAGCTACTGACAGTAACTCCTGAATCAGTCTTTAAGCCTGTTATCCGATCATGTCCCGCTCTCCCTGAGCTCGAGAGCAGCTTTAAAGGTACGTGAAAATCGCAGGTGTTGACACAGCCTGAGGAGGAGCAGCATGTTTATTTCACCCTCGGATCTTGTCACATTGCAATTCCGCTTATATACACAAAGGCGGGGACCAGAATAGAGGTGACACGAAGAGCAGGCGCCTTGTTTGCTTTCCCGTTTGATCTGTGCACTGGGGACAGGTGTGACGTCACTCCTCGTAGGAGCACATGAAAGGAAAGTCAGACAGGCAGAAAGCAAAATTCCAAACGTATTATAACGGCAACGGACTTGGTATTCCGAGATCACACTTCAGAATTTTCCTCTCACCATTTCATCTTGATGTTTCTGGTAGCAACTAAAATCTGAATCATCTCAGTTAAAATAATTAGTAGGTGTTACGCAGTTAAAGTGAATCCTTTTATGTATACAGGCAATAATAGCATACCTACAGACAGTTCTTCAGTTTATTACCGTTCGTTTATACGGGATAAATATGTGTTATTTCAAATTTTGCTCAACATTTAGGTAGTGCCTACTTAAATTTTGATGTACAATCAAATAATATGTAGACATCAAATTTACAGATTTAATAATTTCACTGATGCTTGAAAAAGAATATATCTAAATAGTTATCAGAATGGGTTTAAATTAACCGTTGTTTACAGAAAAGTTACTTATCTGTACAGATTAAGTTTTAAATTCCTTTCTTAATTAACGATACACTGCACTGATTTCTCAGTATGGCACTAAAAAGTATTAAATTTACTGACGGCTTCCTAGCTATGAAACCCTTAATTGTACGAAATTTTAAATAGACGGATTCAGCACGAATTTCAGTATTGGCTAAATGCATTATAATGCGAAGTCTCACGGTCTGTTTTAGTTTCGATTGCATCAACATTATTAAAAAGTTGTTCGTTGCTACTATGGTTGTGCATAATAATGTTAAAATCTAAGTTTCCCATCAAATTACGATTTTATCTGGTCCTGCGAAGGAATTTTGTGAAAGTCATAATACATGGAAACAATTCTAAGTACTATATTTTATAAGATCGAGTAATTCTTTAATGGCAGAGAGGGACAGTGGAAAAAAATTATTATATATAAAACAGAATTTACAATATATCTTGCATGTCACTGAGATTTTAGATTGTTATTGACAGGTACATACTGAGTAAGTAGTAAAACAATCAATGATGAGACTGTTTTAGTGGATAAGAACAAAATATTTATTGCTCTACCAGAATCTGAAGTAAGAAAACCATTGAGATCATAAAGGTGTCAACCGTTTCGTATTTTGATCATTCTACTGACTTTTGCACACGTAACATATGTATGAGCAAAGATTCCAAAGAGGATAACAGTTTTAACACTGTTTGAAGTCGAATAAAAAATCACCTACGCTGCTTTCGAGAAATTTTCAATGTTCGTGCAACTACATCTTTTTAAATAATTATGGACATAGCATCTGTGTGATGATAAAATGAGAACTCCATATTAAATACTAAATAAGCGCAATCATTACTATACGAGGGTCTTATAGGTTAACAAGCGAGTAAATATAAACAGTTGGACCTATTAGCCCAAAATGAAAACGAAATCAGAGATGCAGTTGTATAGGTTCTCCAATTTGAATATAGACAGCAATCATAAAATGATAAATAATTTCCTCTTTGTGTGAATATCTAAGAACTAAGTGCTTTGTTCTATATAAAAAATATGAGATATAGAAGTTGGAAAATCGGTAACAGTAATACCTCATAGTTTCTTCGCCTAAATCGAAAACATGTTCCTCCTCTTTTGTACATTGGAAACATTTGTGATACCGTTCCTCAGCAAAGGAATTTCACATTAACAATTTATCCTCACTCGTCCTTGTTTTTGGTATCTATTCTGTTTTGAATAATTAGATCTGGCCTTTGAAGGTCCCCAAAGGTGACACTACAAAACCCAGTTTAAGGCAGGCCTTGCTCAGTTTTCGTTTTTGCTCAACTTGAACCTTCGATTGTCTGCTGAATTTATGTCAGCAAGAATTTAGGTAGAGAGGATTACTTGGAACAAAGACGTTTTGCCCTTATTCTCAGTCGACAAACAATATAGATTATCATCAGTGAGATAGTTAGGGACACGAGAACGAGGGTGATTAACGTTTTTTGATGTTGTGTTACTTAGTATTGATGGAAACACTCTGTGTTCGGTCGGTGAGCTATGACGCATTTGATTTGCGCTAACAGAGTGGCCTAACGGTAGTGTTGTATGTGTGAAATGTATACGTAATTTTTCAGTTTTAAATTGAAATTTAATTAAAAAACTCTTAATAAACAGAAGATATAGTGGTATAGACAGCCATATACGATGTTTTTTATACACACAAAAAGTTTTTGCAAAATAACAAAAAAGCGTTTGTTGCTCAGTATTTTTGTAAATTTAAGGGATTTTCTGATATAATCAACCATATATAATAAAAAAATATACAGGGACTGCTTGCATTTTATGTGAAATTGTAGACGTTGCCCCGTTTGTCACACTCGCCTGATTGTACAAGACCGAACAGCAGAGAGCTTCGTGGTGTTTATCTCCCAAGTGGTGCAAACAAAAAGTTTTCTACAAACTCCCAAAGAATTTGTAATGGAGTATATATTGAATCAATGTTATATGAAATTTCGTCTATCACTTAACATGATTTACATCTTACACACATAATTTCTGGAGTTACTTACATTAAAAGTATGGTATACTTCGCAGAATAATATATAGTTCTGAGTATCTGGTATTTCTATATATTAACCCGTTATAAATTATCCCCGGTAATATGGAGATACATAATACACATGGGATGAAGTAAATAAATTTTATTTTTAAGTCATTCGATCATCAAACAGAAATTCAGCACGAAGAACAACGCTTTCTACGATCGCAATAATTCCTTGTTTTTCATGGCTTCAATAAAGATATCGCTTCAAGACGCCTCGTTCAACTGAAAATGCCGGCGTTTTGGTCAACATACCTCGGTCTTGTTTTATGGTAAGAACGAAAAACGACGGGTTCCGCGCGAGCAAACTAAATCCTAATCTGGAAGAATCCATAATGCTACATTGACATGATTTTCCTAAAGTTTGTTATCACGCTGCACGTTGTTTTAATAATTCATGTATTTATGGAGAAAAAAGTTGCATTAACAAAAATGGAATATATAAGAAACATATACCAGAGTAGAAACTTCTTGTCAGAATTACTTGTTATTGTTTTGAAAAAGTGCGGATTTAATTCCACTAGAACACAAGGACTTTCCATAGGAGAAAGGTGATGCTTTAAATCTCTCACCGTGCCCAGCAATATACAATTTGCTCTCACCTCACTTTCTGTGTAGAAAGAAATTGTGACTTTCATACTGCATCTTGGAATTGAAAGATATGCGCTTTCAAAAATCAGATAAAACCACGAGAATTTTGTTTTCCATGGTTATCTAAAATCACTCGATATAGATCTCTTTAAAAAAAAACAATTGAAATGAGATTGTGCCCGCCAAGCTGTAAAATATATTTCTGTTTTATATGGTTTACTGTCTCTCATTGTTCTGATTCTTTCTATACAAAATTCTAATTAACCATAAACGATGTAGTGACATACAGTAGCAGCGTTGGACTCATTCTAATAAATGCTGGTTACTACAATCGTAACAGCACACTAAGATTTGGTTCTTAACCAAGAGTTACGTTGAATGATGATGAACCACCATTAGAAAAGTTTCGTATTTTTGTTTTATTTTAAATTTTTTGTTTTAGCTTCAGTGACTAGTACGTTACAAAATGTAATTCAGTTTGGTAATGCCACTGTATAGTAATTCATATTTAGTAACCGATTATAGTAGGCCTAATGCAAAATTCACCATTACATAATCTTGCACTAGGGAACTATAATTTTCATGTTTCCTGTAATCATCAATTCTGCTCTCAGGTTTTTATTTTTGTCAGTACCAGGTGCGTATATTATCAGATTACTGACCGAAAAAAAATTTATCATACATTTCTATATTACAAGCGACCTATTAAATATTCTTTGCTTCTGCATTTCATACACTATTTTATGTTCAAAAATAATAAAAGAAACAGATCTTCAGTATATTTCTACGAAATCTCATAATTTTCTAGTCTAGTATAAAAAAAAATTATGTGGCGGTTACACTATGATTTATTTTAAGTTATTTTCACAATTGTTTTTTTAGGAATAACGTTGTTTGGGCTTTCCGCAGGGAAGATTTTAATTATATCCAACCATTAAACTGTACTTGCGTGAGCTTCATTTCCAGATTAAGTCGATGAACTGCAATCACAATGTTCACGAATTGATTCCACTGTGCAAATAACATCGTTTATGGTTGTTGCTCTATCTACCGCATGTGATAAAATCGACTGTTTTTCGTACAGTTTGATGAAGGGTAGGAAATGAAACATATGTATCGATAATTACAACGCGTTGTCGTGTGTTTCTCGCAAATTACAATAATACAGGGCGTCAGTCGAATGCAAATTAAAAACTCAGTGAAATTCGTCGTTAGATAATTTTTTTATACATAAAAAGTTTTTTAATTGTTTTATTCTGTAGAATGTGCTTAGTTTGGCACAGTCGCTTTCATGAAAAAAGTTATCTCCTTTGTAATAACAGGACAAGACTGGCCATAAAACCTAATGTATTCAACGTTAATTCACTAGTAAATTATTAGCTCAGAATTGTAGAACTGGACGGAAGAACAAAGATTTACGAGCAGAGGAATAGGCCGCACGTGTCATTAACTACGCTAGCGGGCGAGACTCCTCCGCTTCTCCTTTAAAGCCGGCTACCAGGAATGTATTCTGCACAGAACGCGTGATGTAGTAATGGCCGCTGCAAATCATATGCTGCTCCGGGAAAAAATGGTCGCGGTAATTATTATGGTAGAGTTATTCAGTGGAGGGTCCGGCGGTTTATTGTGCAGTCTGGACTGACTCACCCTTCTTCTTTGTTACCATCTCGTTCTGCTGCAGCCGGGACTGGATTTCATTCACCATATCTTGAACTGAAATCATTTGTATAACGATACTAAGGGAAACTTTCATCAAGATTCCGGAACAAAACTGATAATGGATAAATTTTTACACCTACTTTTTTTCCTCATTGAATGTATCTCACTTTTGATCTTTTTTTTGTCACCAGTTTTGCCTAAGGTACTGAGATGCTAACTAGATTTCTGCTGAATTTTACCATCTCGTAGTTGGTTAGACTTTTGTTTAGCCTAAATTTACGGCTTTTCCTCCTGTATCATGGGCGAAATATGGTAGTAATCAGGATAAAAAGTATACTGTATGTTAAACGATGACAAAAGTAATAACTATGTTAAATTTTCTAGAAATTCGCGCATGTGTTTTTTTTTTCGTACATATAGACATATTTGAAATCCTGAAGTTTTTTACTCTGTGTTCTAATCAGTTGCTTAGAAAATTAGCGCGATTTGGATTTTATTTCGGCATGATGCGACTAATGGTAACTTACACTAAATTGTAAAAAGTGTAAGGCATTGTGCACAACTAACAAAAATAATCCATTTGTTCATAAATACAAAGTAAACAGTTCAGTTATTGATTTGGTCGATTCCGTGAAATATTTGGGCGTAACAGAACAAAGGAATATGAAATGGGACTTGTACAATTATTCGGTCGTAGGTAGAGCTAATTCTAGGATGCGATTCATAGGTCAAATCTTGAAAAATTGTAATGTACAAACACAAGATATAATGTACAAATCTCTTGGGGGACCACATTTGGACTACTGTTGTGCCATTTGGGATCCGTTTCGTAAAGGGTTGACACCGAGATGGGAGGAGACCGTTTTCGGCCTCCTACCTATCATTCGGGAGGACGAGGGTCAAACCTCGTTCGGCCATCCTGGTTGAGGTTTTCCTCAGCCACTCTAGGCGAATGCTGGGATGGTACCCTACAAGGCCACGGCCAACCCTCCATCCCCTTTCCCTCCCCGTAGAGTAGATTGGCTGAAAAGAGTCTTCGTGACTCTCCAGAATGAAATCATAAAAAAAGGTTTGATTGACAGAAAAGAGAAAGTACAGAGAAGACCTGCTCGAATCGTGACCGCTTGCTACAATCCTTACGAAAACGTCAAAGAATTGATTAGTGCATTAGGCTGGGAGTTTAAGGTAGATAGAAGACGTACGTTTCCACTGACCTTATTGGTAAATATGAGTACATCCACTTTCACTTACCAGTGTGGTGAAATACTTCGTGCACCAACCTATTTGGGTTGCAATGACAGGCAGGATAAGATTAGAGAAATAAGTTGCCACACTGACGCTTAAATGAATTCTTTCTTCCCTCGTACCATTCGGGATTGGAATGCACAGTGAAGAGATTAGTTTTGGTGCTGAGCACCCGCTGTCTTCCACAATTTTGTGAATAGCAGAGTATATATGTAAAATGTTGATAACATATACCCTATATCCTAACTAGTGACATAAGCCATTCCTTTGTGAAGTTTCTTTGAATACCATCCATTAGTTTCCGAGTGATGCGCGGACAGTGATTTTTTTTTAAGTTTATGATTTTGAAATTTGTAAGCTATCGTGATAAATAGTATCCTATATCCTGACCAAAGATCTAAGCTATCACTATGTGTAGTTAAGTTAAAATGCGTCAATTAGTTTCTGAATGATGCACCAATTTACAGATAGACAGACAAAAATTCCAAATTTTACGTTTTTAGCATCTTTACTATCAGTAGTGCGCATTGCAATTATTCTTTTTTAAATAAATTGCATGTTTGGAAACAAATTCTCTACAACTTTATTATATGGATTAATACCGATGATTTAATATACACATCCCACATAGATGCGAAATGTTTCCTAATAATGTCTTTTACCTAAATATCAGTCAGCCTATTATCTATTAGATGGAATTTGCTCGATTAACAGGATCCACACTCATCCAACGTAGTTAGTCAGTTTCGTTTACAATACCGAATAAATCTCAAATGAAAAAGATTTTTGTTCCTTTTACTTTCAGGAAAGCAAACGCTGCTTTCACCGAAACTTCGTTACTGTTATTTTCTGTTTATTTAATTAAAAGTCTTCGATTAAATTCTACGAAGTTATAAAATAAAAGCTCTTTCTTTAACATCTAATTCCTATGTTCTACTCTCAGTGTCAGCTATCTTCGTCTCCCTGTAATTTTTGATGCTTTAGATGATCTTGTCAAATCTGAATTGTACTCAAACTGCACAGCAACATGATCATCCACGTTACGCAATGTCTGTTTAGAATGCAACTTGCGCATCGGTATGCTTTGGTTGCGATGGTAATCATTTGTTTCCCATCGTTAGCTTCGCTTTTGAATATATGTTTTGTTATTTCTTTTTATTTTATTTTATGCATGTATATAATGAGGGTGTAAGGGTTTGGGAGAGACTAGTATAGTCTTTTCCAACCAATTGTCAACCTCTCCTTCACGTGGTGCACCCTGTTTGCACGGACGAGGCTCTGGCGACTGAAAGAATCCCGGTATAAGGAGTCACCCACTGCTTGCCAACGGCCTCCGAAAGGAGGGCGGAAGAGCGGGGAGCAGTTCAGGGCACCCTCTTACCCTTGGGGTTGGAAACGGCCCCTAAAGGCGGATGAATCAGAAATGATCAACGGCATGGGGATGCAGAAGGCAACGGGAAACCACTGCATTAAAGTCCCAAAGGGTATCCCGAGGACATGTAATCCTCTCAAATTACATATATCATGATGGCTTCTTCCTGGGTAAAATAGTCCCCCAATCGGATCTCCGGGTGGGGACTGCTCAGGGAGGAGTCATTAGAATGGATAGAAACATTCTACGAGTCGGAGCGTGGAATGTTAGAAGTCTGAATAGGGCAGGTAGGTTAGAAAACTTAAAAAGGGAGATGGAACAACTTAAGTTAGATGTTGTTGGGATTAGTGAGATTAAATGGAATGACGCACAGGATTTCTGGTCTGGGGAACACAGGATAATTAGCACACAAGCTGTCAATGGAGTCACTGGTGTAGGATTTGTAATGAACAAGAAAGTAGGGAAACGGGTGAGTTATTATGAACAGTTTAGTGACAGGATTATTTTGATGAGGTTAGAAACTAAGCTCGTCCCAACCACATTAGTACAAGTATATATGCCAACGTCACAAGAAGATGACGAAGAAATAGAAAAAATATACATTGAAATTGAAGAATTAATCCAATATGTGAAAGGGGAGGAAAATTTAATAATCATGGGTGATTGGAATGCAATAGTGGGAGAAGGAAAAGAGGGGAATACTGTAGGAAGTTTTGGTCTAGGAGACAGAGCCTTCATGAAAAAGAGAAACCTTTTAGTTTCAAATATTGATCTAGGAATTAGAAAGAACTTTTTAAAACTCTATGTGTGGAGCACAGCACTTTACGGTAGCGAAACATGGACTTTAGGAATACCGGAAAGAAAGAAACTTGAAGCATTTGAAATGTGGTGCTACAGAAGAATGCTGAAAATTAAGTGGACAGACAAAGTAAGAAATGAAAGAGTTTTGGAAATGATGGGTGAGAAAAGAAGTTTATGGAAGAATCTTACAGGAAGAAGAGACAAGCTGGTAGGTCATATTTTGAGACATGCTGGATTGGTTAATTTGTTAGTGGAGGGAACAGTGGAAAGTAAGAACTGTAGAGGAAGACAGAGATTAGAATATATGAAGCAGATAATTGAGGACGTGGGTTGTAGGGGGTATGTAGAAATGAAGAGGTTAGCACAGGATAGGAAGGGATAGAGGATTGCATCAAACCAGTCGAATGACTGACGACAGCAAACAAAAAAAAATTGATGCTGAATGTGTTTCTATTTTTTTTTTTTTTTTTTTTTTTTTTTTTGTAAGTTGTTGTTTAATTGCGTTTCATTGGCTTTTTTAAGTTGGGCGGTAATGTGTATATGTTTTTAAGTGATTATTATTTGCGTTTCTGTCTCAGTTTGTGATGGTTGTGGTTGGTGTTGTTCAATATTACAATCTTTTAAAGTTTTAAGACGTTTTTATAGATGATGGCTCCTAAAAAACAAAAATGGCAACAGACATAAGTAAAATATAAATAACAAACCGTAGTTATTAACATTCCGAGAACATTACTCCATCAGGAAAGCCTTAGCCACCTGTAAGCAAGAAGAATGAAACTGATAACACAAAAATGGAAGAGGCGAAATCATTTAGTAAAAAATGATTTGTTTCCACAAGCGTCGGCCTACATATGTAATACTGCTTCTTGTACGAAACTTGGATAAAGTATAAACCTCTCTCCCAAACTGCTTATGTCACAGTTAACACATGACCACCCCTAAAAAAAAGAGGAATCTGTAACTTAATTTCTCTGGAGAATACTACACCACTTGAAAGCCGAAATCAAGATAAATATGTTGGCTGCGAGAAGTAGCTAACCTTAAAATCGAATCTCACTGTGGATACGTTTGTCTCAATTTGCCAGCTATTCAAGGCCATATCGACATAAAACATACCTTATTCTACTAATATTGGATAGACATTGTTAGAAATTTCAACAAAATTCTACTTTAAGTTCTTTTCTTGGAATCACAATCAATGGAAAGCGGTCGATAATTTCATAGTACTTTAATATTCATTTCTTAGCGTTTCAACATCTCATCAAAATGAAATATACCTTGTTTTACTTTCGAGAAGATGGGCTGTAACTTTTTTAGAAACTAGCTTGTACCCGTGGATTAAGAATTTTTTGCCAGAATTGAATATAGAAAATTGTTGGTAACGAAGGATTGGACCCAAACAACACCGAGTTGGCATAATATGACAGGAAAGCTATCACTATATCTTTCTACAGTCGAACCAGTCTTTTGAAGAGAATCATTTTCCGACATATTTCTATCACCATTCGATAAGGTCTCAAAATTTCGTGACTACAACTATTAAACATACCGGAGAAAATGTCCTGTGCCCTTCATAAAGATTTTCTTGTCAAATTCCATGAACATCGATATAGCCATTTGGTCGACAAAACGTAACAAAAAACAGAGACTTACTTCCGTATTTATAGTATTATTACTGCAGTTCTCTCACGCACACACACACACACGCTCACTCTCTCTCTCTGACTGCGAACAACCCCTGAGGAATAATTATAACGTAAAAAAGTATACACCTACAGAATTGCAAGACTACCTACGATTTGCCTCGCATTGCACCCCTAACTTTGTGATATCTACAGTTTAACATTCAATCCGAATAACCTACGGCCCATGCGTGACTCTTACGATCAAAAACAATTTTAAAAAATGTTAGCTTCCATGGAGATTTGAACCGGAGACCACGACCTAAACATTTGTAAGCAACCGCTTTAACCACTGAGCTGTCTGACCGATACACGGAACAGGCAATATAGAGACGTCCATATCCAACGCATCTGTCTATCGCCATTCAGTAGTATTTCGAAATTATGAGACAACCTGTATTATTTATACAGCTAATTTTTCAACCAAATGTAGACAGTAGTTTTTCTCCTTGTTTCAAAGGATGAATGTGCAAAGTTTCATCGAGATAGGATGTAAACTGTGGATTTGTATGAAGAACAAACATACATACATTCATCTTTATATATATAGATTACTGCATGTCACAAACACAATGACAGCGAATCACCCCTGAGGGATCAATATAACGTAAAAAAGTGTACACCTAGAACATTGCAAGACTACCTACGGTTTGCCTCGCATTGCACCCCTACCTTTTTGATATCTACAATTTAACATTCAATCCGAATAACCTATGGCACAGGTGTGACTCTTACGATCAAATTTTTTTATAAAAATCTTAGCTTCCACGGAGATTTGAACCGGAGATCACGACCCAAACATTTGTAAGCAAGCGCTTTAACCACTGAGCTGTCTGACCGATACACGGAAAAAATCAGTATACAGACGTCCATATCCAACGCGTCTGTCTATCGCCTTTCAGTAGTATTTCGAAATTATGAGACAACATGTATTATTTATACAGATAACTTTTCAACCAAATGTAGACAGTATTTTTCTCCTTGTTTCAAAGGATAAGTGTGCAAAGTTTCATCGAGATAGGATGAAAACTGTGGATTTGTATGAAGAACAAACAAACATACATACATTCATCTTTATATATATAGATTCCATCAAACTCCGACCAATAGTTTTGAGTGACTCACGTTCAACAAACAATTAACAGTAATTTGTGTACACTTTCATCTTAAATTTCTCAGCCTTCCTATGTTACATCATTTCCTATTTTACCCCTGGTTATATGTGCTGTTCATGATTCGGAACACCATAAAATAAGGACCAGACGTTCTGCAGTTAAAAAGGTACTAACTTCATTTCGTTCATCCAGACAGACAGAAAGGCAGAAAATTTTTTTATAGACAATTGATTTCTTTTCTGTATTTCATTAAGTGGCAAGAAATCATTCTTAATCATTGAAGTACAGACTTTGTTCTGGGTTAAGCCTTATTGTGTTCATAGATTAAAGAAATTTCATAAGAAAAATATACTTCATCTTCGTTAATACAGTGATAAATAATAAATATACCGCAAACTCTACCGTCAAGTAAATAATAAAAGTAAATTTTAAACAAATTGCATCTACAATTTTGTATTACTGTAGAGGAACACGAAAAATATTTTCTGCGTAGAGAAGTTTTCAATTCAGTTGGCTTTGATAATTTATTACCAAGTAAACTTGTTTACTCAGGTCATTTTTTGATAAATCTCTTAGAATAATATTGATAGAGGCTAATAATTGGAACTGAAAAGACACTACTAATTTTCAAGAATTTAAACTGAAGAAACATGCTTTCCCACCAAATCAAGATTATTATGGATGAAAAGACACCTGTGTCGTTATGCAGCTTTTTGAGAGGTGAATTGGCTGAGGGACACTAGAAAAAAAAACAGCTGTTCGATATTGTTCTATGGTTAATAACATGTGCTCAGCCAGTATTTCGTTTTTCGTAGTTTATATTAGGATTAATTGTTCTGAATAAAATCTTTTAATTTTGTTTTGTTTGGCGCTTAGGTGGAATTAACAATATAAAAGAAATACCACAGGCATAATCTTATCTCAAACACAGCATTTAAATATATGCATTATCCACTATTAAAAGGCAAAGTTATTGAGACTTGATTAAGTGGATGATAGCTTGTGAAGTAGAAAGATTAATATGCATTTCTTCTTGTGACATTTTACATTCGTATATCTGTCACTCACTACTAAACAAAAATCTATTGAAATAATGACAAACAAAATTATTACAATATACAATATTGTTATTTTTTTGATGTCTCTTTATTTGAAACCATCCTCTAAATTCTAACGCTTATTGAGATTAAACATCTTTACTGCTTCTTCAGTTAGTCATATTAGCTAATTAGGGGTTTGATGGCGTAAACTGAATGGTGTATGAATAAAACAGAGAGAAATCAGTGTCCGCTGTTTATACGGCTGCGATGCTCCGCGTTGCTGTCGTGTTTCGTAAATGACCAATCCAGGCGACAAGATGAATTGCCGTGTATAGATGCCATGAAACCTGAATTACATCGCAGATCATTAATTAGGCCAGCGCTCGGTATGCGCTGCCAATTATCTTGGACTGATACTATTGACGAACTGTCAACCGTGTTTAGCCACTAAATTACTCATAAATCTTAACGGTTTCGTATATGTATATACGTATGTTTGTAACCTACACACATAATAGGATAATGACTGACACAGAAACCGTTGAACATTTAGACGCTAGTTTTACGAATAAGAAGTGCGTAACCAATATTTTGATTACTGCGAATTATTCATGAATCTGTAATGTTTGCAACATTTGTTCCGTCATTCACATCAATGTCGTGTCAGCCCTTTTTGGACGAATATATTACTAAGGACACCACACTTTCAAAATTTTTCAGTTTGAAGTCCACACTAAAACACCTAGTTAGTTTGTCAAAAATTTCTTCGGAATTGCATTCCTAAGAAAAGTAGATCGAAAAGTTAAGATATCATTTAGATATAAGATTGGAATATGTATTATTAGCATGCCACCAAATCATTTAAAAAGCCAATTTGCCAAAAAAGATGATTTAAAAAATATTTTGGAATTACAACCATTAGTAAATTTTTTCAACTCATGCGGAAATTATAAATCAGCCTTCACGGTTCCTGAACTAAACGTACAGATAAAATGAAGATCACTAAGAATATGTTGAATTTCAATACTGGAAGTCCTCGTATAATTTTGTTGCATTAGTGTTATATGTTTTTAATTTTTACGTGGGCATATGACATTGTTGGTGGTTATTCGTCCGACGTAAGGGGACGTTGTTCTTGGCGGCACCCTTGGTGTCCTACGGCAGAGTAGGCCTGAATGGGTTAGTACCGTACATCACGCTCTCCCTTTTTCATCTTTCATTCATTCACAACACGATCAACAGACTATGCTGAACATACACAAACTACAGTTACCTACTCAAAACATAAACACAAACACAAAACATAAATCACTGAGGAAGCCAACAGAGATTCACCTCAGTTTAAATTTGGAATGATAAACGGTTGAGGAGAAAATTAAGTCAGCTATAAATAAAATTTAATTCCTATTCTTTTTTAAAAAAACAGGAAAGTTTAAACTAACATATTTCTGTAACCCCCTAAATGAAACTACTGCCGTACAGCCTGGAACTATTTTATTAAAGAAATTCTGTTTTCAGTACTGAACCGTTTGTGTGACATATTTCTTAAGTCACATTATCTCATTCACATTACCATTTTCATAACTGTGAAACTAATACCAGTGGCAGCTTAAATGTTTCCACGTGAAATTTAGTGCTCAATCTGTCCTCTGTTGAAAGAGGATCGTTCTTCGTGAATGATATCACATTACTGTTCTAACTGTTTTCGGTTTTGTTTATATGATTTTTTTTTAAAAGTTGGAAGACCTATAAACTATTTGAAAATCCGGTTACAACGTCTATTGTTTCCCGTGTATAACTCTAACTGCAACGTTGGAAAGGGTACCGTTTTGTGTATAACAACTTTCTGTCCTGGCTAAACTGACTTTGCAGTCAGTAAGATTTCCTTATTAGGAAAAAAAAGAAACCTATGTTTGAGCAAATAATATATTACAGATCACTGGGCACAAAATAGTGTTAATAATTGATGATTCCGTTCTCTCATTGTTTTTCGTTTTAGTAATAAGTATTTCTTGATCTTTCGTCTATTCTAAAGGTTTGGTGTAAATTTCATCCAGAAATAATCTTATTCATTGGTATACTGTGGGAAGTATTGGAAGTCTGCAGTAAGCTGAAATGTTTCAAGGGATCCCGTTGACTAACTGCAAACAATTAAATAAAAAATTTAAAGTTTTACCGATTCGAAGTGTTCTATTAAAAAAAAAAAGTTTTTAGACAGGTACATTTTTTGCACTAATGACTACGTGGACTTAAGCCACATGTTTGTGTAGATGTCCAGTATTAAACATGAGACGGCGGAAGGAACTGAGGGTATGCTGTTACCATCTGTTTAACTTTGTGTATTCTGTACGAAAGTATATTTTTGTTGTGAAATGCGTAGTTTATGAGACGAGAATTAGGGACCACCCTCTTCCAAATAAACGTTATTAACCACTCAAAATTATAATGCTTTTGGTTTTGCACGTTACCACTTTGACTCCATTAACATTTTGTGAACATAGTTTGATCACAGTAAGATTGTTCCTTAGAATAACCGTCAGCGTTTATACAAGTTACCATATCACCTGATTGGCCTACTAGGAAACATTGCAACGTAATTATATAAGGTGAACGGAAAATAATATTACTGGGTTTTTGTCTGTACTGTCAGCTTTAAGGCATAAAATTGGCAGTTGAATGAATTTAAGTTATAACCTTTAGAAAGTTTTATTGTTTGCTGAGTAATGGACAGAGCTATGGGTTTACTTTTCAGGGAGTTGGATAAGTTGATTATTAATTTAGTGACCTTTGATACTGGACTTAGAAATTCAGCTATAATTCGCAAGTCCTTCATCCGTAACCATCTTTGCTTTGTCTTCCGCGATTTTTTTTATTGAGGTAAGTTTCAAAATACACCGAGGATCACTTGTATTTTTTTTTTAGTTATATTCTTCCGTTAAAGAAGACAACTACTGTGCTGATCAGGCATATGGCACCTGAAAATGGGCAAACTTTAATGAGATAATGATATGCAGAATTACTGAATTGTGTGAGCGAACATTAGGGAGGACGCGGGTTCTAATCCCCGCCCGGGCGTACAGATTTGGGTTTTCCATGGAATCCTCAAATAACTACAGGCAAATTCCGGGATGCTTCCTTCAAAAGACCAAGGCCGAATTCCTTCCCGTTCCTTGCCCCAGTCCCATCCTGCCTCTAATAACCTCGGCGTCAACGAGGCGTAAAGTCATATGTAAAAAAAAAAATTAAAAAAATAAAAATCGTACGGATGTTTGATAAGAAGGCTCTTAACATGATACGACTAACAGAATGTCTGACAAGACAATGTACGCACCTGCGTCATCCTTCGCTGTTTACCCGCGTTCCGAACCCTGCAAGAACATAGCTTATTCGAAAGGGAATAGTTTTCCATTTCTAAGTGGTTTGAAAGGACACGGGTTTTTAGCCTCGTCGACGTCGATGTCATTAGAGGCGGGGAAGACTGGGGAAAGGAACGGAAACAAATTTGGGCATGGTCGTTTGATAGAGCCATCTCGGCATTCGTCTGGAGTGATTTGGGGAAATCATGTAAAACTCAAATCTGAATTGTCGGTCGGGGATTCAAACACACGTCTACCCTAAGGCGAGACCAGAGCGTTACCGTTCACCCACCTCGCTCGGTGGGTCTGTATTAACTGTGGGAGCAATGTGACCTTTAAAAACCGTGTTTAAGATCTGGACAAATATTTTTAAAAAATGCTACGAAAATTTGCAATGGGTGGACAATCTTCCGGCCTGTATACCGGTCTCCAGGAGGAAGACCGACGTGGAAGATGAATAGGCATTGAGAACGAGCCGAACAGGATACTATGGACGTCAAATTCTGATTTAAGTATGTAGAATTTTTCTTTTAAATCATTTTCTAATGATGATTACTTCAATTGTTCCACTTGTACCATCTTGGTGCCACGGAAGACGCTGCAAAGACGCTGCAAAGACGCTGTTGGCGTGTTTGAACCTCTCACCTTGAGTAAATCGACGAGGCTCCGACAGCTTTCTGGAGGAAGGTGAAAAGCTCCGTCTCCATTACTTTTAACTTTGGCTTCAGCCTTGCAACTCCAGACTCTGGACTCGAGAGTGTCATTCTACTCTCCAGGCTCTATGGGGAATTTGAAGCCGCTACCCTCACGATCAACTTGCAGAAGCCAGAATGTCTACTTCAAACTTAGCTTTGTCTGATTAGCTACGGTTTTTCTAAAAAAAAACTCCACGTGGTTGAGGTTTGCATCAATTCAGTTAATAGCTCACACACCGTTTGGCTACCATACGTCCACTCAGAAGACATCCTCAGGCATACAGATTTTCTCCAACACTGTAACCGCAGGGCACTATGGATTCGTTTTTTTTTTTCTTTTTTTCTTTTTTTTACGGCTTTATGTCTCGTTGACGGCTAAGGTCATTAGAGGCGGGATGGGACTGGGGACAAAGAACGGGAAGCAATTCGCCCATGGACTTTTTGAAGGAAGCATCCCGGCATTCGCCTGGAGTGATTTGGATGGATGGATTCGTAATCATAAAAGATCTTTCACTGCAACTACTTTTAATCTCCGCCCTATAACGCCAAAGTAAGTAAGTGAATTTAAAGCAGTTTAAAGTAATGCTGTGTCGAGAGTGTTTACTTATATCTACTAGCTTTCAAATCCTTAATAACTTTCTACAGCTCATTAAATTCAGTGATTTAAAACTGACATTTTAATTGATGTTACTTTATTTTATGCTAAAATATTCCTATTTTTGACCACATAAAATACGTTTATTAATGCTTATAAAAATATCCAGCTGTTGATTTTCTATTTCCTGAGATTGTCAAGTAATTTCAGTGAATTTCATTATACTTTAATCTTTCTGGATATTTAAGATTCTATCAAAATCCCATTATTTCTCAAAATTAATAAATGCTGATAATAATTTTAAAAGCACATTTTGGGTACGACCAATAATGCACAGTTACTTCTAAACGTAATATAAAAGTATTTAAATTATGTTTAAAGTGGATCACATATACAATAGTTATGTTTACCCAAATTTGTAACACCTTAGCATATATTAAGTTTACACAAAGGAAGCTTCTCAAGTTAAATAATGATTTTCGGCATAATAAATGATCCGAATCAATAATTTGTATCTAGTACGATAAGTTCTAACAGTAATAAAAAAAGTTGGGTGGGTTATGTAATGTTTCCTTTTCATTTAACAAAACAATAATAATAGGTTTGTGAGTATCGGCATCGATGTCGATCTGTTGAAAACAAAACTATTCGAAAGCGTCGTACTTGTTCAAAATCTAGCTGTGTGCATTAAGAGATGGAATTATTCTGCAATCCTTAATGACTTCTGCACCGTCGTGGGAGGGAAACGGCCTAGTGAGGCAGCTTGTTTGAACTGAGAGCAATTCGTCTCATTTGAATTTAAATGAATCCGTTCCTGGCGAGAAAGAACGTGAGAGAGGGGCTCGACTTGCCTGATGAGCCCCAGGTCCGAGCCATCCCACCGAACGGGTTCAATCGGTCGAGGATATCACTCTGCTGCCGACACTGTTCGCTCCCCTCGCACACTGTCGATTTCTTGCGCTTCTCAAGAACACTTTCAGAAACAGTCGTCTTCCATTAGTCTCAAGCGTAATTCTTTCAGTATCAAATAAAAAATATTAATGACTCACCGACAGTGAAATTCAATGGTTCGTCGTATTTCTTACATTACTACGTTTTAGGAATCGTGTAGCCTACTAAAACACTAAAATTTAATTTCCGATTATATCACTTTATTTTATATGCTCTGTAAACCACTTTAAGAGAAAACAGTTGATTCACAAAAACGTCATTAGAAGTTATCCTTAGAATTTCTTAAAGCAGATAACAACATGAATTCGAAGGGCATTTGAATGTTTGATTTGTAGTTGAAATATGATAGTTGAAAGTCACAATTCTAACATTTAATAAATATTTCATCCCTTTAGCGAGCGTGGTGGGTAAGTTATAACGCTCTGACCGCGCTTTAGGGAGGACGCGGGTTCGAATCCCAGTCCGGGCTTCCAGATCTGGGTTTTCGACGGTTTCCCCAAATCACTCCAGGCGAATGGCGGGATACTTCCTTCAAAATGCCATGGACGAATTCCATCCTTTTCCTTACCCCAGTTCTTTCCAGCATCTAATGACCTCGACATTGACGAAGCGTAAAGCCGTTAAAAAAAAGATCTATCGGTAACAACCAGGCAATGAAAAACGGGAATAGAAAATGTTTTCTTATAACTGATACACTTAAGATTGCTACCTGGAATGTGAGATGTTAACATGGAAAAGATGTAATCAGATCCTAACATATTAACACGACATTAACAAAGAAGAACATCTGCAGAGGTGGGAATTCTCTATGACCAAAAGCGGCATAAAATGCTTGTATCCTACAAGTAAATGAAAAATGTATTTTTTCTGAGGGGATCCCTCACATTTATATATCTACACATTCCGGAAGAACAAGAGACAGGAGAAAAAGGTGATCAAAGCTAACAGATGCAGATAGACTTGTCTGATAAATCTGTCTAATCTTGGCAGAACATTTTAATGGTAAAGTGAGCAATCAGGATATTGAAAACGTAGGTGATAGATTTGGAGAATAATGGGATTAAACTAAAAGAATTCTGCAACTATAATAAATTACGGGTTATGAGTACATACATGGGGTTCCAGAATACGGAGATATTTGACTATGTTTTAGTGAATTAAAGAACGATATTAATGTACAGGACATAATTCACAAGTAGTGACACATCACATATTAGTACTATGGACTAGATGGAGGAAATGTGATGCTAAAATAAAGAAGTTAAATTTCAGCAGTGGCATGAAGACAGAATTAAAGATCCCTATAAAAAAAGAGTAACCAAATTCCTTTCACAAAATCCAAAAATTTAAATGTAGCGTGGAACAACCTAAAAAAAAATGTTTAACTAGAATAACAGCGGAATTGTTAGAAAAAGCAAAATTAATTAGAAACTAGAAGGGTCTTAAGATATGGAATGTAGAAATAAAAGAAGCAATTGAAGAAAAACACACTGACTTCTCGCAGGTCTCGCATACAGGAAGACACAGGAAGATTTTGGTTCTGCGTGGTTTCGAAAATTAAACCCAGGAGAATGCCGGTATCGTTCCATCAAAGGACCATGGCCGTATTCCTTCCCGTTTTTGGTTCAAAGACGTTTTCGCTCCTCTAATGACTTCGCCGTCTATGAGGCGTAAAGCCACAAGGAAAAAAAAAAATCTTTCGAAACTGGATAAATTTGGCAGTACCCTGTATATGGACGCGCGAAAGTTATTGAGAATCTTGAACAGAACAGAAAAAGACACTGTGCAGATCGACATAATAGAACTGGACATAATAAGACTGGACAGAACACAACAAAAGCTTCTGATTTGATATCAAATTGATTGTACAAGGAGACATAATTATGGACACAGGACTATATACGATACAGAAGAATTAATCAAGATAAAAAAAAAAAAGAAAAGCAGCAGGACGTGGAGAAATAGCTGCAATATTAATTAAGTATGGCGCAATATCTTTAAATATAAAGAATATAAAGACGAATGTATGTTTGTTTGTTTGTTAGTTTGTTTGTTCTTCATACAAATCCACAGTTTTCATCCGATCTCGATGAAACTTGCACACTTATCCTTTGAAACAAGGAGAAAACTACTGTCTACATTTGGTTGAAAAATTATCTGTATAAATAACACATGTTGTCTCATAACTTTTCGAAATACGGCGATAGACAGACACGTTGGATATGGACGTCTCCGTACCGTGTTTCCGTGTAGTGGACTGGCAGCTCAGTGGTTAAAGCGCTTGCTTACCAACGTCCTGGTCTCCGGTTCAGATCTCCGTGGAGGCTAAGCTTTTTAAAAATAGTTTTTCATCGTAAGAGTCAGGCCTGGGTCGTAGGTTATTCGGATTGAATGTTAAACTGTAGATATTAGAAAGTTAGGGGTGCAATGCGAGGCAAATCGTAGGTAGTCTTGCAATGTTGTAGGTGTACACTTTTTTACGTTATAATGATCCCTCAGGTGTTGTTCGCAGTCAGTGTGTGAGTGTGAACCACAGTAATATTTTATAAATACGGAAGAAAGTCTCTGTCTTTTTGTTACGTTTTGACGACTAAATGGCTATATCATTGTGATGGAGTTTTATAAGGAAATCTGTATGAAGGGCACAGGATATTTTTTCCAGTATGATTAACAGTTGTAGTCACGAAATTTTGAGACCTTATCGAATGGTGACTGAAATATGTTGGAAATTGATTCTCTTCAAGAGACAGGTTCGACGGTACAATTATATAGTGTTAGCTTTCCTGTCATATTATTCCGACTCGATATTGTTTGGGACCAATCCTTCGTTACCAACAAGTTTCTATATTTAATTCTGGCAAAAAATTCTTAATCCACGCGTACGAAGTCGCGGGTACGAGCTAGTATCTAATAAACATCTGCTGATTTAAAAGGAGAATTCGAGTACAGTGGTTAATATCCACTAATAATAACAGGTATCTTGAATGCAAGGTACAAGATATTTAATATACTTAACTTACTTTCTGTGTCCAGAAAAAACGACCTCAGAATCTCCTCTCACATAATTCAGCGGCTTTAATCGTCTTGTCATTTGCTTTAATTAGATCTTCGTTCGAGCAGACTGTTTCCATGATGTCGCATCTGAGCAGGTGTTAATGATACTGCACCCCTGTCACATCTGTCATAGTCCTCGTATTCCCATTTCACCATATTAGATTTACTCTTGCAGACCCCAGATCTCAATCGGTTCATAATAACCGATGACCTATTGCATAAGTTAACTACCACAATTTCAGAATGGATTTAAAATTTCAGAGTGGATTTATTCAGAAAATACACATGCCATAATAGAATTATCGAGAAGAGGATTGAATATTCAATGCATTTGTGGATCTTAAGAACACTATTCACAAAGTGATAGAAAGTTGTTGTGGGAAATTCTTCAGATAATGGATACCGAAAACACATTACAGTATCAGTGAAGACTCATTATTTTAATAGGAAGCAATTCTTAAAAAACAGAAATGAACACCAGATAATAACAATTAACCAAGGTATGATACAGTTTTAGAGGTCTGTAAGAGGGGTACATCTGTCCAGGCGTCTCGCCAAAACTGCAGAGCCAATTTGGATGGGGTTTTTACAGTTTCAAATCTTGCTATTTAGTTTAAATCCTGCGGTATTTCTAAAGATACTGTGGGACCAGGGAAAGAAGCTAGGAATGATAATTGGTTCGTACCGAGAAGAGATGGGTTCCACAGAACACAATGCATCTCAGACGAACACTCCTTTACAATATACGCAACAAAGTTACAACACATAAAAGCACTCCGCCCACAGGATTGTGTTTATTGTATTTTGACTACGTAACTTAAGTACTTCGTTTTTCTGAACATCAGGACAGTAATTTTAATCCTGTCTAATTAAAACTCTCACAATAATTTGGGTATATTATTAGTTTTTCCTCTGTTACAGTTATTCATGTCGGAATTAGGGCAGTGTTTAAGAATTAGTGCCACAAAAGAAAAATGCTATTTTAGCAGTCCTGCTAAACAGATTCCTGCAAGATTTCTGTAGGTGTAGATTGATTAAATTATGTATGTTCACGTTGCTGCTATGTGAGAACAGTCACGGGGGTGTGGAAAAGTGCGTACAATCAATTCAAATGTAATTTTTACAAGTCTTTGCCATTAAAATTTTCTAGACATAATGTGTTTCTCATGAAGCTTATTTCAAAACACATTGTATGCTATTCATATATTCTTGGATATAATATCGCAGAATACTTATTTTTGAAGAAGTTAGTTTAATTGTCCAAAAGTCAAGTTAGCAGTATGTACACTCCAGCATTTGATGCAAATAGAAATGTTTATATACCTTATGAAATGCTTTAAGATTTGTTCAGTTATCAAAAAATATTTCAAATAATCAAATCAAGATATTATTACGCTGTCACTTTACAAATGATTTACGGCATTTAAAAACATTTTTTTTTTCTGAATTACGCTTTCGCTATTAATGTCATTTCATTAGTGGTGGGAGAGGTATCGGGATAAGGAGCGGACAGGAATTCTGCCACGGCTTTCTGAAGAAACCTTCTCAGAACTTGCCCGAAGTAAATCCACTAGTGCTGTTAAAGCGCCGCACACTGGATAGGGCAGGTGAAACTGAACCAGTTTCGAGTCCTCGACTCCTCGATCCAGCCGTACTGATTGCGGTTTTTCCGCAATGATATAGACCATAGGTTCCCAACCTTTTTGTCGTACCGCCCCCTTTTCGAAAAAAAAATTACTCACCGCCCCCCCCCCCCCCTGTTAAAAAAAAAACAGTACCGACGTCTTTTGTTGTTGTAATCAACATTGTGTAATCCATAGCGCTTCAATTTAATTGGCTTGTTGCCCACTTCTTCAAACAGTGATTTGATGGCACCCCTCTTAGGTGAATTGGACTATATTAAATATTTAAAAACAAGGACAGATTTTTTAAATTACTTTGTTAAAGAATATTAACATTATTGTTGCCTTGTACAAAATTTAATTAAAAAGATATATTGAAAATTATCGTAAAATTATCAGTGAGATGTCCGAGCTTGGTGTAATGATACTAATTTTTCTACATTTGGTGCTATATTTGTCAGCAGGAGTCTTAAATCGCCACGTTCCACTACTGGCAATCTGTTAATCTGTTTCTTTTCTTTGTTAGTAAATTGCTTACTTGACTAAATCCCCCTTTCGGCTAAATATGACGACGGAATGCAATCTTCTTCTTCTTCTTCTTCTCCTCGTGTCGATGACAGCATCAAATATGTGGCAGTTTTTCTGCAATGCGATGGCTTTGTCAGTAGCTGATTGGAGCAAGTGGCAAGTGTATCTTTGCAGTGGCCAACTCCAACATGAAGCCTGTTTAGCGACTTCCATATGCGCCATGGTTGTTCAGAGCCAGCTTGATCCACTCGAACCCTTGTTGTAATCTCTTCTCCCAAGCCAGTATTCTTTCATTGCTTGGAGTTCCAGCATGAAGCTTGAACGGGACTATAGTCCTCGATGGCGCTGGTGTATATCCATGTAGGGGGTGTCGGACGTCTTCAAACACTTTAAGCCTTGCCACGCTGGTGTGCAACTTCCCGGCGTATATCTCCAGGGGCGACGCCAGCTAGTATCCTCTACTTTGCTCACAGGCGATGGTCTGAAACAACCTATGATGACCGGCATGTTCTGTGGAGCGCAACGTCTACTGGTCTTAGCATGGCTGTGATTTTTGCCACACAGGACATGCATACTCTGCTGCGGAGTAGCATAATGCTAAGGCAGAGGTGCGGATGATGCTTTGGTTAGCTCCCCAGCTAGGTCCGGTCAACTTGCTTAAGATGTTGTTGCGTGCTGATACGTTCATCTTGACATTGCGACAGTGGGCTTTTTAAAAGTGAGACCTCTATCAAGAGTTACACCAGGTATTTTGGATTTTCAGGTAATGCAACCAAAAAGTGTTTTATTGTTGCATGAAAAAACTTTTTGTTGCAGCCCACAAAGCCGGATATAAATCTGGAATTTGCCTCTGTAGCCAAAATTCTTGATATCCATTTTTAAATTCAATTTTAATTCTTATTTTTTGACAGTTCTATCAACTCTTCCTGTAGAGATAAATCTGCTGTTTGTAGGTTTGAGAAAGGTTTCTAATGCCCAATCTGGAATGGTCATATTAAGAATATCCCTGAAATCTGTTTTTAAAATCTTCTTTAAGTGCTTCCAATTCACTCCATAGTAAATATAAAAATTTAAAAAATAAAAAATTATTTTAAAAAAGTCATATAGGCCTAATATCGTTTTCAAACACACCGGCAAAACCAGAGCCGGTGCCGGCCTTATCGCATCGAGTTCAATAAGTTTTTTGCTTTGGCGGAAGAAATAGGCATCCACCATTAAAAAAACGTTACTTGAATAGTTTATTATATCGTAGAACGAAGTATAGTAAATATTTCAATTAACATACAGTACTAGATACATCCTGTGTTGACTCAAATACAAAAAGAGGCCTAGAAAAAGTGAAATAAATTAGGTACACAAATATTCTGCTATATTTTTCTTTCACTGAAAATTTTTGACCAATTACGAAATGAACTCAATTTTTTAAATGTTATAAAATATCTACGACTGCGATTAAATCTATAAATTTATTGTATTGATTTTTAAGGATCTCGTTAAAGGAGCAAACTTTACTGAATTACATGAGACCTACAGATTGGGAATAAGCACAAGTAAAACGTAGGCGTGGAAAGAGATGTATACATTTCTGAAAGAATATTTCGAAATGAAAAGAAAATGAAACCAACTGAAAAATGATAAATTACATATTTATCATTAGTACTAACAAACATTATAATTAACTTACACTTTACTTAAAATTGTAAATCTGGTTATGCTATTATTTGTGGTATCAACACAAAGATACTTTGTCAGTATCGAAGGCGCGTTGCCGTGAAATTAACAAAATAAATTGTGTAACCTGTTCTGTATTGTTATAACTAATAATAAATGTATAGCTGATCAACTTTCAGTTATTTTTTTCTTTCACTTCAAGATCTTCTTTCAAAAATGTGTAAATCTCTTTGCACGCATTCTGTTCTAACTTTGAAATAGTTGGCTGTTTTATCCCACAAATAAGGTTTAATATCAACTAATTCAATTAATGTCATAGTATCGTGCGAGTAATTACTTATTACAAAACTACAGAAAATTGTCAGGACTGAGATTAGATCCTCTCCGCCACCTGCACCAGTGTGGACAAGTGTGCATAAGAAACAATTAAATCAAAGGGCCGGTGATCTGCCAGACCGGACTACGTGTACGTGTTAAAGCTCTCATTTGATTACATTGTATCCGGCGCCGGTTTTGCCGGTGTGAAAACTGCCTAACAATATCCCGTTTCAATATCTACCTGCCTTACACGAATACTTAGCAAGTGAGGGATTTCAATATCTGCCCATAGATGCAATATAAGAGCTGTAGGCTCCAAATATGTCATTGTATGTACCGGACACAGATGCCACATATCGATTTTTAGGCGCCTTAGCGCCTCCCATAGTATATGTTGTAAAAACGGTATGATGGTTTGTTCAGTTTGCAATTAAAGCCCATTTATTATTGATGAACGTAAATTTGACAACCCTCTCGATTTAAGGAACATCTACCTTTGACAGGAGAGGCTAACCATACTAGAAATATTATTCCCGTTTAAACTATGAATGCATACATTTGTTTATTTCATTGTGATAACATTTCCATATTCACGTTCAGTACAAAGTAAAGCAAACTTACACTAACTCAGGAGTTAAAGTACTTCCCGAAGCTGCTATTTCGCTAACAAGATACGCCCTTCCGAATATGGTAACCACATGCACTGCAGAAACTGTTCACCATCGACAGAAGAGACTATCACCGAAACCCGTGAACACGTTCAGTTAACCTGACAGTGTTGCTGGTTTTCTGGATCACAGTATTTCTTAAATTTGAATTTCATACAACTTCATGTCAATCATAGGTATTCTTACCCTTTGTAAAAGTCTCTAAATGTCAAAAATGATGTTGATAATAATAATAATAATAGGAATAGTAGCAGTGATCAGTACAGAATCGAGTGCAGTTAGCACATGATACAAAAAATTAATTAAAAGATTAAAACATATCTGAAATTTCACAGCTCACGTAATATCGATCAGTAAATAGAATAAAATCAAATAATAATAATGAATATGTACTACCTTCTGTGGCAGATAGATATTCCAAAATAAATAATCTTCAGTAAGTAGGTCCACGTAAGCTGTACAGTAGATACTGCACAGGTTCGCAGTCGCTCCGTCAGAAGGCACTACCGAACAATCGAACACTGACCAGTGTAAACATATTTAATTTAATTGCAGTGGAGCACACGCTCCGGTGGCAATTTCCCTACACACCCAACTTCCCGCTATCCTTCACTCACCTACATTTGCCCTCTACAAATTTAACTTTAAATTCTTTTAACGTTTCGGTAGGTTATTCATCATTCCCCTTGGTAACTCATTCAATCCCTGACACCCTTACACAAAAAAAAAAATCTTCCACACTCTTGTGCCTGAAATCGAGTGCCAGCTTGTGGTCATGGTCATCTTTTCCCTTCCATGAACTACTTTTCGTACCTACTGCAATATCTTTCATGCCTCATCGCCAGTATACGCCCTGTACACTCCCATTACCCTCCTCATCCTCCTCCTGTCTTCCAATGAATCCCATTCCAGCATCTTTAGCATGTCACTGGTTGCATTCTGCGATAATTTCCAGAAACAAATCTAGCAGCCCTTCTTTTGCACCTTCTCCAAACTCCTGTATTTTGATACTCAAAATGTGGGTCCCATACTACACTACCATATTCGAGCAATGGTCTGACCAAAGTTTTGTAACCCAATTCCTTACTTCTCTCGTTGCATCCCATCATCCTCTCTTCAACAAGTGCAGGATTTTGAAAACCCTTTTCCTACCACCTGTCCAATGTGTCCTGCCCAGTTAAGCTTGTTAATTGGTGATCGATCCGGAACATAAACTTACTAATAATGGTGATCCCTGTGGTGCACAGCGCTTGCTGTGACTCATTCATCAACCATTGAAGCAGGTGATCTTGCTTAAGGACATTTGGAATTACTTGCTGAAACATTTGTTCAATGTTTTTTTTGTTATTAATTAATCTTATCGGCAATTCTTTGCCAGTGTTGGCTAGGGGGGCGCTGCTGGGCGTCAACGCCCCCCAAATTTGCCTTGTTCACAAACGCCCCCTTCGAACTCCCTAACGCCCACTGGGGGCGGTACGGTCAACGTTGGGAACCACTGATATAGATGAATGCTGGGAAGTGCCCTAATTCCGCCTCATAACACCACATTTCACAAGCTAAACATACACTTAGCATGCAGAACACAAAAAGTTACACATTTCGCAGAGAGATGGCAACATAGACTTTACTCTAATAGGTTAAGAAAGCTGATTCTAACAAACCTAGTTCGAATAAGAACTACCTCTCTTATCATCCAGAACGGCCACCTATGCTCAACAGGCCCGAGCGAGAGAGGGGGAAAAATGTATGTGACATAACAAAGTATAAGGTAGTGAAACAGTATACACTTATCACTAAACACTTTAATACTTGAAAACATTTCGGAGTTAATGTGTTTTCATGCACTTAAAATTGTAAGTGCAGTTTGATTTCTTAGAAACGACGTTGCTGATTCTCAATGGTTTATAAGGAAGGAGGGTAAAATTTTTATTTACAGCAACTGTTTTCATACCATGCTTACTAGAAATGTACGATCCGTGATTTCCTGTATGGTTGTTTGTTGCTTATATTGTCTACGTGATACTTCATTTTTCAAAACTGAATACGAAATAAGAAAATAATGTTTTTATTTGTGTTGACTATAAGCAATTTGGTTTTGGGTGCATTGCATCTTTAAAAGCATTTTAATGTATACTAGGGAGAATCCTGTGACTACTGAGATTTTTAAAGTACATATCGATAGCCACCTTATATGTTGTGAAAGTGAAAAAATACCTTTCTGAGTAGTAAAATATTGATCTACTCTTCGACATTTCTTCTAGAATAGACAGAGTAAGCAATGATTAAAAACAGACTTGTAGTGAGAAAACGAACATTGCATGTTCACCTGACATTATATATATAAAAATTATCTCTCCGTATTTGTACTACTTGCGAAAACTTCATCAAAACCCATCAAATATGACGAGAAATTTTTATTGTTGTGAAAAAGATTCTAAGGAAAGGGTAATTTCGAAAACAATAGCAATTATTTATTTCTCTGATATATTTCTTAATTTCTTATTTTCAAGTAAACGTTGTTTAAGTGCTGGGTAAAATATTCCTGTTTCTTATTTTCTGTCGGGGGGGGGGGGGGGGGGGGGGGGGGAGGAAATCTGTGGTTGTGTTGTGACCTGGTTATAGCAACGGCTGCAGAGAGTAGATCGTAAACATCAGATACTGTTATTCTTATATGAATTTATTCCTCTTTTCGTCGTAAATAAGCAAATAGCAACATGTAAATTTAAACGAACGTAGTATAATATCTGCTCAGCATTATCTGTTTCCCTTGAATTTGTGCGTAGTTACTTCTTCAACAAACGACTGATTTCGTTTTAACAGTATAAGTGGGCATAAAATCAAATACAGTTATTTATTTGAAATTTCATGGTTAACCAAGCAGCGCTTTCGTGGCAGCAAGTGTAACTACCTCTTCTGGCAGTATCGAGACTCGCTGAAGGTTTACGTCCAGTCTCCACGCATTTTATCGAAGTGAATTCGCTGTCTTACTTCACAAGTGAGCCTAAACTGGGAGTGTGATTTGTTGAGTTTGAAATTGAATTCTCCATACCCTTGACCAAACACTTGCCAAACTGACGGGAAGGTTACACACTTCGATCCACTCACTGAGAATACCCAACCTCGAAGAGAATTTTTTCTTCATGTTGCAGACAGATAGCTATCATGCAGACTTAACCTGTCTCATGCACATTACTACTAAGGTGTTATCTCTGAATCGGCCTAGATTGTTCCCCTACGCAACTATAATAACCGTCTTTACCTCATTTATTTTTATCAAATAATCAAAACCTGTTATACAATCCTGAAACTAGGTTTCATAGTAAACATGAAGACAGGGAGCGTGATGGCGGCTCGCTCTGTTCGTAACCCGTGAGGTGCGCCCTGCGGCCGATCCCGTTTGTATGCGCCAGCGCTGACTCCGTCGGACCTGCGACGCCAGCCTATCAGTCTAGTGGCGTTTCGCCGTCTGGCCGCACTTTATGGACGCCCATCCCGAGATTCAATCTGGGCGTGACCCCGTTTCTGCGAAGGCAGGCCAGCGCTCCCATCCCCGAGCTAGCTGTAAACTTTCCCGGAAAGATAGTCGATCCGCAGGCATGATAGTTGGCGAAGGCGGCGGACGAAACAGGCTCGCCATCGCTCATACAGCTGGACCGTTTGTGTTCTCTGTTGGACAAAGCTGATGTGACACAGAATATAAAGAAAAGATCACAAGCGCTTGACGTTCGCTACAACAGTCACCAACAGATTAGGAGGAGTAGCTCGAACATAACAGTAAGACCTAGAAACTTTAAAGTATTATCTTTAAAGCGTGATAAGTTTTTAAGTGACTTTTGAGTAATGTCGTTATTATAATTCTATTCCACGTCTGAATCAAGGATCTTGAAAACACTTAAATGACTAGTAAACTGCTGTGACGCCATCAAGTCTGAGAGAAGCAATAGTGTGTCACTATTTATCTGTGAAAGGTTTCCACACAAAAAAGGTGTAAAATATTTTATTCTGCTCTACAAACATGATGTAATAGGAAACAACTTATAAATTCATGTATCTGATAACAGAAAACCACGGATATTCAAAACGAATAAGCGACGATGTCTAAATTCAAATTTCTTCCAAAAATTCCTTCCTTTGTGCAACGTACTTGTGACTTGACGTTCATTACTCTACTGTGGTAAGTATATTTTATCAATTCTCATCCGCGAAAGATAGAAATAAAAAAAAGTTTGTGTTTTTTTTTATTATTATGGACTACACCACAGACCAGAACTGCACATAATAATGTCTGTGTTTGAATATTTCATTATCCAGACAGACTTTTCCTTCGAAATTAATTGGAAATTTTTGATTTGCACCATAATCTTTCTTATAGAGCTCTAATTAACCAATGCTTTGAATAGCTATAAAAAAACGACTGGTTAACTTACTTACTGGTGGATATGATAATGCTTCCCGGTGTTGCTAGTTATAAGCACTTTATCTGTTCATGGTAATTGTAGATGTAGATGTAACTGTAGATGTGCAAAACGCAAGCTAAGTACCTTACGTTTGAATACCGTGTAGCAATTAATTTATATTGAAGGTAGTTGCTTTACTTGTTCAAATTCATACTGTAATTTAATTTTAGGTAGACTACGTTTAAAATGTCACATTTCATTGTATTTCCTAATGTTAGTAAGTTCGTCTCGTGCATTGTACACATGATGAAGTTTTTAAGCAGCATCAGAAGTAAATTAATTATTCTGTTGCTGTGCTAACTTTGTAGCCTTTTTTATATTTTAATAATCCCTAAAAACGCAGATCTGTCAAATTTTTTCGCTTCCAGTGTGAATATTAGCATCATTATTTTAAATTTTTTATTTTAAAAGAGGATCAAGGTAGAATATACTCACATTTTGGTACTTTACGTTTGTTTGGCATTCATGGATTTTTTTGTCCCGTTATTTTATATACCACGTATCAGTAAATTGTATATTTTTTATATGATACAGCTAATTTGATATCCAAATTATGTAGGTATTGAGGTACGGTGTATATATAGATGTCAATTATTAAATTATGTTTCTGTGTTGTACATATTTCAAGTAATAAATAAAGAAGACATTCTGTGAAAGTGAAATATGTTATTGCTTGAGACGTCTTCCAAAGAGCACACAATATATTTTTTTCTTGTGCTGTTACACTTCATCGACTTCGAGATCATTAAAGACTGATTAGAACTGAGGGTAAGGTATGGGGTGGAATCCATCTAACACGTTTTGAAAGAAACATCCCGGCATTCTCTTGGAGTGATTCCATGTTACCATTGAAAACTGATATCTGAAAGAACGTATGGTTATTTGAACTTGCCTTCTTCCGAATGCGAAGCCAAAGCGTTACTGCTCACTCACCACGCTCACATATGAGAAGTATGAGCTCCTTCTTACATGAGCAGCAATAGATGATGGCATTATATTCTGAGTGCGTTTTAACAATAATAAGCTACTGGGCTGAAGCATAAATTAACGGATTATTTATTACTAAACATAAGAAATGGGAACTCAGTATTCATTGCATATATTACAAATTTGGTTTCGATTTGTAGGCTGTAAAAGAAACTTATCCATTTTTAAGTTAATACTTAATTCAAGAAAACAGTATCAGCAGTAACAAATAAATCAAAACTTTATATCGTCTTTACCGTAATAAACTGACAACGGAAAACTTATTTCTGTTTTGTATTGCAATTAATTATTAAATAACACATTAAACAGTATACGGTACTGAAGTAATCAATTATATAAATATAAAGTACGTATAATGTATGAGAAGAGTGCGTTAATTTTCTGTCAGTGAATAAAAGTTGAAAATTGGACAAAGTAATTCTTACTGAAGCCTTGTGGCGCGTCCACAACATGAACATTCACTGTAATAAAATCCGTTGGACCTGGTGACTGGACTCAACTCGATAACTCGGAAACCTTCGACGAATTCAATGATGTTACACTGGGCTCCACTGGAGCGCTGTTGTCTTACTAGGAAATTTCAAATGTAAATTGCAAATATTTTATTTTATTTTATTTGCACACACGTTGTTAAGACGAGGTATAACTGTGATGTTAGCTAAAAGGCAACTGTCTGTCTGCACAAAAATGCGATTGTCAGAGATATAAAAAAATAAAATGGGGTTTGGGGCACAGATTAAAAAAGTTGTAGTGTGAAGTTCGTTTAAATTTACACTCACTTTTTGTTTATTCATGAATATTAGAAGCAGAAATTGATGTTAGGAGAAGAGAATTTGATGTTTACGCTCCATATTATGTAGCAGTTACTTGAACCAGATTAAAAACAAAAAAAACAAAAAAAACGTACTTTCTTTTGTAACAGAAGATGCGAAACAGGGAAGTTTATTGAAACTCGGAGAAAGTTTACACGAAACGTAGGTAATAACGAAATAAATGAGTGAATTAAATATTGTTAGTTTTTTAAATTATAGTTTTTCTATAAATTTTTTGGTAGCAATAAAAATCTCTGCCATTTGAAGTCAAATACAGTTATTTAAAAACATCTTAGCAATATACTCAGAGAATCAAATTAAAAAAAAATACTCATATCACGAAAAGTATCGGTAAAAAGATCGTTATTAGCTTTTCCTTAAAAGCTTTTCCAGAACAGGTTCTTACTACAACTATAGAAGATACCCGTCATTTTTTGACGAGCGTTTAAACTAATTAAGCATAAAAGCCGTTTTTTCCTAGTAAGGGTAGGGAACTTTCACGCTCAGAAAACGAATTTGATAACTGCAGAGATATACCTTTAAAACACAGTTCTTCGACACATCCACTCGTACGGCTGAGTGGTTTGGGACTTGGGTCAGAGTTGTTTGTGCAATCTGGAGATGGCGAGGGATCCTTCGGGGACGCCGAAGGCGACGATGAGGCAGGGAGGTGACTGAATATTTCATCTGGCCTGCGTCAGAGCCTGAGTGACAATCAATATTACACACGCAATTACTCTGGGCGTGATAGGGCCGACTCCCGGTACGCCACTGACGCGCTTCTTCGACCGTGGAGAGGCGGACCCCCCGGGAGCTGGCCTCGGCCTACTCGACCTCCATCAGCCCCGGCTCTGGCAGAACGGACCGGCATCGGCGAGGTGCCACTTTTAATACACTCACCGCGGCGCGGCGGTCACAGAAGTCGCTTCCCTACAGTTGTTCCAGTACCTAATAAGATTCTGTCATTATGGTGGCAAGAGGGGGAAATTAAAGGAATAAATTTGTGATGTCACTCAGAGCAACTTGTCTGTGGAATCATTCAGAGAAATATAAGTGTGTTGGTATTGTGATACTTTATTTTGTATTTTTTCCTCACTATTGGCGAAGTACTCACATCGTGGTACTTCAGAGTTCAATCACTAAGATAACTTACTAGTTCTGATTTCCCTGATTTGTGCCAAACCAAGTGCACGAAATGAAGAACTATATCGAATAAGATGAGTATTATTAAGAAGACAAGTATTTCTTACTCAAGAAAAAGAATTTGTTTTCAATAAAGAAAATAAGGTGCCTATTGTTTTTTAACTGCTTTACACCTTTATTCAGACACCCATTGTATTGCGTTAATGAAATGTTACTCGCTCGTGAAGCTTGTTCCACTTTCCGGTTCTACTGCAACCGTGAAAGGAATAATTGATTAGAGGTTTTGAATAAAACGATTAACTCTGATTGAATGAGCTGTTCACTAAAAACGCGTTTTTGTCTCTGGGATCGGATTCTCAGAAAGAATGCCGGTTTATATGATTCAGGCGGTAACTATGCGTAGTGAGAAAAACTGAAATTTAAAGTGATGAATGTTTTACAAGTAAATACATGAAATTCAGTGCATAGTCCAGACAGAGCTTGTTCCAATGAAATACAGATGATTCACTGTAATTTTAATTATATCCACAGATTACTTTTGAAAATGCTTTCCATCAAAATTATCCAGATAATAAGGGAGCATTTTCTTTTCGTGTAAAACACATTTCAGATTATCGCATTTTGTTTTAAATGCCTCTGAATGTACCACTTCTTTGTTAGAGTTACTATACTAATCACAAAGAATTTAATGGCTTACAGGATTGGAGTAATGAGTTTTTTTCACCGTAGTGCGCTGTTTCCAACATCTCGAAAATCATAGCAGGTCATCCGGTAAGGCTTTGGTGAATAACAAGAGTTTAATATTTCATTGGCAACTGTGCAACAACCGCACATGTCACAGTACCTGACTAGCAATACATAGAAAATCTCGGTACAGTAGACAGTCGCTAACCATATTGTTATTCTAAGCGTTTCTTTCTGATACGCGCGTTGCATTTCTGCTATGCAGTTCCGAAAGCCTGCCTGTCACTGATCTCTAGAAGGGAGGAAAGATAGTAATCTTTCTGTGTGATTGAAGTAATTTTGTTTGTGAATTGTGTGTTTTTGAAGAGAAAATTTAGGTCCATCGCGGCTGCCGTTTGTCACATAAGAGTGAAACTGCATAAACCTTAATCAACATATTTTATTAATAAAAGCCAGGACTGAACCTCACTGTCTTGAAGTTAGGTCTAGACACTGCGCACGTCAGTAAGTTGTTGATTTTGAATCTGCTGACCGATTGAGTTTCACCATCCTCCATCCGTTGAACAGACTATTCGCTTTTCAACCCATGATGTAATCAACTATAGAGTTGGCGCCATTCATCAAGAGGGGTAATGAGAGCTACTACAGTTCTTTCTAGCTGCACTGCTAGGGGACCACATCCGGCTGATTTTGTTAGCTGCAGTACGGCGAATCGCACACATTCTAGTGACATTTTAAAACCCGTTTCAGCTTAGCGCTCTTCTGGCGCGGTAGTCGTGATAATCCCTCGCGCGCCACAGCTGCGGCGGCTGACGTTACACAAAGGGACTTCCACCACGCAACAGGACTCGCGCTGGACAGGTGACACCACATCGCAAGGTTTCCAGCCACGCTTAACTGCATGTTCTTGACTTTCACGACTTATTTAGCACAATAACAGTTCTACATAGTGATACGTGTGGGTTATATCATTATGAAATTTACTAGAACCAGTTTGTAATTTGAATTTTTAAATTGGAGGAAAATTCGTCGTTCCATTATCACATAATCAGATTTCAAAGGTAGAAATTTATATCATAGATGCGAGGTTTAGATCAGTATGCTATACTCTTTCAACCCTTCTCCTGCATCCTAGACTGCTTTTCAGCAAAATAATGGCAATTCTCCATCGAACATAACATTCAGAAAAAGTGTAAATTTTTTCATGATTTATTCAAGTTTACGGGATGAATTTTTCTATTAATATTACAAATTGAGAGTATTTAAGCAGTTCCAACTACACAAGATATAAAACTCCGATACACACACACACATACACGCAAGTGTTTAAGAATATTCTAGATGATTTTCTTCAAAATTTTATAGAATTAAATTTTAAAGCTGTGTGGAAAACTCTTATTTATTTCGTTGTTTCACAATTGTTTTTTGTATTATATTTTGCTTTATGACTACAATACATTATTTTGTTATGATCGGGGCTTGGACTATATAAAAATTATCTCAGGATAGTGTTTTTAAATCTGACTAAGACGTGTGGCATTACATTTCTTTGGTGTAATTATTACTAATATGTAAATCTTATTACTCATCACTGATAAACTAATAAGACCGAGGAGAAGAACGTGGGCAAGAATAAACCTACATCCAAGAATTCGGTTTAAGTAATCTCTGGAAACGTAAATCTGGTTTGCCGCTATGGATATCGAACTTATATCCTCCTTTATTTCTAATATGCCTCCACAGCAATACTATCATGTATATGTATAATTAAATGTTATGCGATGTTTACCACAAAGAATATCTAGCTGAAAAAAATTATACGTGCTTTAGAATGAACGAAATACAGAGAGTGAGTAATCAAAAAAATAAAATAAAATGTATATACAAAAGGTTATAGAAATTTACACAGCAGATCTGTTCGCATACGAATATTTTAGGGTACGAACATAGTTTCAGGTCACTGAAAATTCCAAACTCTAGTTACCTCGACTGGCGGGACAGAAAAATCAGGTTCGTATTCGGTGAGTTTTATGCAACGCATTTGAACATTTTCACTTGCTGGTCCGTTGATCACTTTAGTACGTGTGCTGTACAAATGGTGAGGTACAATTTATTGCGTTTTATACAGACGAAGTTTTTTTTAAAAAAAAAGGAGCAGGAGAAAAAATTAATGGCTGGTGTACTATTTGGGGCATTTCAGTTAACGCGTAATTACAGTAGCGAGCGACGCAAACTGCAGCGAGCGCCTGGCTCGGTATGCAACGTGAAATGCCGCTTTGCAGGTTTCCTTCTCTCTTGGCATACATGTAAGTTATTTTTTGTAATGCTGCCGTTTAGACGTACAGTGCGACATTTCTGCATAAGATACAGTTTTTCATGTTCAACAGGAAAGCGCGAGTGGAACTTTACCTATTTACCATTTGTGATAAAAACAGAACCTTCTGCTCTTATAATGTCAGAGGCAGTGACTGATGGCTTGTACGCACAGAAAAATAAATAAAGCGCTCAGCAGATTTGTTAGTAACACATTAGGTCAAAAAACTATGCATTTCACAGTATCACAAAATTTGTATAAATAGACAATATTCGCTTTCTTACACGCTATGATAATATGCTCATCTGAATAACACATAGCCATCTACAATGAAGATCCCAGAGAAATGTAATTCTTTCCGATGAAGGGTAGACAGGTACTGAATGACACATAATCTTTAATTCCTTTGTTGAGTTTGTAACTATCACATTGAACCGCTTGTGACAATTGGCGCCAAGACATCAAATGCATGATGCAACAACCTTCTGTTTTTGTGGATCTGAGTATTCGTTTCAGTATCACAATATTCTGTTATGTGTTTCTAGGCAGTAATACGTTGCGTAATATTTGAAATAAAATACACTTTTTGGGGAAATTTTGTAAACAACATTCAAATATTCATGTTTATTTTTTACTAGGCGGTGTTAGGTATTTTTTAACAAGGAATTTTATAAATTATGCTGTTGGAAGATCGCACTTTACATCAGTGCTGAGATTGTCACTGAAATTTCTGTATGCCATCACAAGAGCCGTCACACAAATTTCTCCATAAATACTCTTAATCTGCTAGGTATTTCTTTCCAGCCTCAAGACGGTAAATTGTGTTATTCTGTAAGTAACAAATTTACTTCACATAATTGCAATAATGTATGATCGGAATGGTTACGACGTTAACTATTGATAAATTAGTTTTTTTTTTTTTTGTCATCACTTGTTTGATTGGTTTGATGCAATCCACCATTCCTTCTACACTGATGTGCCAAAACATGACCCCTGCCCACTACGAGATTAAATGTCGGCTAGTGACGTTGTTGGTAGGTCATGCGGTATGATATCTAAGCGGAGCAGAGACGCATGTGGAGTAACTCTACAACTGATACTTGTGGCAAATGGAAGAATACACTGACATAAGAGACATTAACGAATGGCAGAATGTTATGGCGCAGCGCCTGGGAACTAGCATCTCTGAAACGGCGAGGCTAGACAGCTGTTTACGTGCTATTGCAGTGACCATCTATGGAAAGTGATTATAGGACGGAGAAATCACGAGTAAGAGACAAGGTGGTGTTGTCCACGCCTCATCGCAGAACGTGGTGGTAGAGCCTTGCTCGCTCTGGGGGTGATCTGTGGCAGATCTGACGGCAGAGTATAACACTGGTACAAGCACAAGTGTTTCGGGGAACACCGACCAGCGCACATTGTTTTACATGGGGCTCAGCAGCAGACGGCCCCTACGTGTTGTCATGTTGATCCAAAGACATCGTCAATTACGATTGCAGTGGGCACGAGATCATCGAGATTAGACCGTGGATCTATGGAAACGTGCCACCTGTAGGATGAGTCACATTTCTTGTTACACCAGATCGACGGTCGTGTCCGGTGTGCCATTTTCCAGGCGAAAAGCTGCTCGAAACATGCACCGCGTCAGGGACGCAGGCCTGTAGTAACAGTATTATGTTATGAGGGACTTTCACCTGGACTACTATGGGACCGGTGGTAGCGATCGAAGTACCAAAACATCTGTGATCAACTTGATCCCTTCATGATTCGTGTCTTTAACTACAGCGATGGCGTCTTCCAGCTGGATAACTCCCCGTATCACATTGTCATAATCGTGCTTCATTGGTTCTAGGAACACGTTGATGTCTTGGCCACCAAATTCTTCCGGACCTGATTGAACACATGTAGGACACTATCGGTCGCTAACTCCGCACCCAAACCCCCTGTCCGTATTTAAGGTAACTGTGTGACCTGATCGTAGAAATTTGGTGCCAGATACCTCCGGAAATCTAGCAAGGACTTATTGAATCCTTTCCGCACCAAACTGTTTCACTATTCCATTCCAAACATCAACTAACACGTTATTAAGCAGGTGGTCATAATGTTTTGGCTCATCATTGTATCTTCCACTAAATTCTTCATCTAAACATACTTCTTAAAACCTCATTTATTTGATTCATTTATTCTAATCTTTGTCTTCTTCTACAGTTATTACCTTGGACTGTTCCCTCCACTAACAAATTAAACAATCCTGCATGCCTTAAACCATGATCCAATATCCCATCTCTTCTTTCTATAAGATTCTTCCACAAACTTCTTTCCTCTCCCATCATCTCCAAAACAAGTTCATTTCTTACTTTATCTATGCACTTAATTTTCAGCATCCTTATATAGTACCAACTTTCAATTGCTTCAATTTTCCTTCTTTCGTAAAGCCCATGCTGTGCTCCTAAACATGGAGTTTTAAAAAGTTCTTTCTGTGTCAAAGATTAATATTTGAAACTAAAAGATTTCTCTTTATCATAAAGGTTCCTTAGGTAGTGGTATTCTGCTTTTAATATTACTGCTGCTTCTGCCATGTTACAACTAAGGTGAAAGTGATGTGAGAAATATCACCGAGAAATAAATTTCAACCTTCTGCAGATACAATTATTTTAGATGGAAACTCCTCACATTTTTCGACAGATAGAAGTTAATTGCAGTTAGAAGTTTCCGTGGTGATTGACGCTAAACCAACATACCCTCCTTGTTGCAGGTATCGCGCTCGAACGAACACCAGGTGACGTTGACGAACGTTGGTCGAGACCTCACTGGATACTTCAAGTGCGAAGTGTCGGCTGACGCACCACTCTTCCACACCGAGATCAAGTCGGCCTTAATGATCGTGGCGGGTAAGAGAAACCACACAATGAGTAGCCAACATAGATGCCAGTCAAACAATTTTTTTTTTTTAAAGAAATCATGAACTTTGCTGTTTACGACTTGTTAATCAGAATCAAGTACAACATCAATGATATTCTAAACATCTTGATTGGAAATAGTTCTTCTTTCAAAAAATTCTGCAGAAGCAATTTCCACCTCAAAATGTTTATTTATCGCCTGCTGAATTCAACGACAAAATCATGTTATCCTCCTTTCTGTTCTCCGTCTATCTTTGTGGGTCCTTTCAAGAATCATGCTGACCATGTTTTGTCTTCCAATATATCGCAATACTAAGAAATCATATCTTCTCAACACATAAAAAAGTAGTAGAGTACGTATTGCAGTGGTGTGCATTATTTAATAATTTAGTTACAATTTTAAAATACTATTCGGTTTAAATCTTGTTCGATTTACGTACTTACTATTGCTCTTCTTCAATTCTGAACAAATATCGTTCTCTTTTTCTTCTGTTTTATTTTATTTTTCTTTCTTTTAAAGATCAAGGAAGATACAGGATCAACAGAACCTACTACTCGGTGTAGATTTCTGGAAGGAGACAGAAGAAAATAATATGTCCTTGATTGCTTGTCATAGTGCATTAATAAAAAAAAAGTTAACGGTAAACTTGTGACTAAAATTATACATCAATTTACAGAGTTTAGAAACATCATTTCCATAGCTCGAATTCTATTTTCTTGGAGTTTCTTTGCAACCCGTGATTCACTATCATACATTACGTGTGTAGCTGCCATTTTCTTCCTGGGCTTGTTTTCTAATAGCTTTTTAACGTTCCAGGTCTATATAAAAGTATTGCAACATTTTCTCAACATTTATCACAATCGTGTGACGTCAATTCAAAAATAGATAAAATGTGGAAAGTTTAGAGTATTTATTTATTAATAACTATTTCACAAATATGCGATCCTTTCCAGTCAAAATTAATCGTTGGTATTCTTATTTTAAATTACGAAATTATAAGACTGATACAGAATACAATATTCAAATATTGTAAACCAATTCAATAAGATCGAGCTAGCGTCGTATGCCTATAAAATAAAATTTAGTGTAAAGTGTCAATCAAATTATATCCTGGTCATCATTTTAGATCTCCATTCTCTAAGTACTTTATCAGTATTTATGAGTTACTGAATCATTTGAACACTGTATGTATCATTTATTGTGGCAACGCATTTAACATCGATAGTGAGATATTTTTTACTTGCATTAGACCTTATGATCACTCTCTCATTGAATTTCAAATAGTTAAGTTTAAAAGAAAAAACTATCCAAATCGCACGTAGAACATTTTTTATCAATACATGTGATTACTATCTAAACACTTTACAATTTAAAATATGTTATACATATTTCGGTATTTAAATTTATAGTGTTAGTTCAAAATTTTCTAGTATGAAATATACTGTCAGTACTTTTAATCACATTAATTCTAATTGAAAAAGCCAATGGGAACCCATTGCATTAAAGCCCCTAATGGTATTCCGAGACCATATAATCCCCTCAAGTTACGTATAGAATTATGACTTCTTCCTGGGTAAAATATTCCGGAAGTAATCGGATCTCTGGGTGAGGACTGCTCAGGGAGGAGTCATCAGAATGGGTAGACATATTCTACGAGTCAGAGGGTGGAATGTTAGTAGTCTGAATGGGACAAGCAGATTAGAAAACTTAAAAATGGAGATGGAACGACTTAAGTTAGATGTTGTTGGGATTAGTAAGATTAAGTTGAAGGATGCACAGGATTTCTGGCCTAGGGAACGCAGGATAATTAGCACACAAGTTGTTAATGGAATCACTGGTGTAGGATTTGTAATGAACGAGAAAGTAGGGAAACGGGTGAGTGATTGTGAACAGTTTAGTGACAAAATTAATTCATTGAGGCTAGAAACTAAGACTACCCCAACCACAAGTATAGATGGCAACTTCATGGGATGATGACAAAGAAATAGAGAAAAGATAAGCTGAATTTGAAGGGTTAATCCAATATGCGAAGGGGGAGGAAAATCTAATAACCATGGGTGATTGGAATGCGGTAGTGGAAGAATGAAACTAGAGGAATACTGAGGAAATTTTTGGTTTAGGAGAAGAAAATGAGCGAGGAAGCAGATTCTTAGAATTTTGTGAAAGATATAAACTAGTCATGACGAAATAACTATTAAAGTATCATGCTAGAAGGATATACACCTGGAAAAGTCCAGAGTACGTAGGCAGATATAAGCTTGATCATATCATGGTCATACAGAGATTGAGAAATCAAATTTTAGACTGTAAAGAGTACCCAGAAACAGAGTAGACACTGACTATAATCTGATGGATATGACGTGCAGGCTGAAATTCAAGAGAATAATGAAGCAATATAAGAAGAACAGACTGGAAGTGGATAAATTGAAACAATCTATCACCAGAGAAAAGTATGCAGAAATGGAAGGCATGAGTCATAGAAGTAAATCTGAAAGGAGCTCAGATGAGGGCGAATGGAATGGATTTAATACCGAAATAATGAAAACTAGTGACACATTAGGCTTTAGGGAATAAGACGCCTGATAACGTTGGATCACAGAAGAAATTTTGAAGCTCATGGATCAGAGGAGAAGGCATAAAAAAGTCCAGGATGAAGCAGGTAGAGAACAATAAAGAAAATTTAGGAATCAAAGAAACAGGAAATGCAAGAAGCTAAAGAAAGAAGACTGCAAAAATAGTGTGAAGAAGTAGAAAAGGAAATGTACGGAAGTAAAGGAGAGGTTGCAAACAGGATTTGGAGAAATGACGAAAAGAGGTATAAACATTAAACCTGCCGATGGGAAACCTCTTCTAAGCTCAGAAGATAGAGCTAAACGATGGAAGGAATACATAGAGAAACTGTATGAAGGAGGTGATTTGAACAACAGTGTATTGGAAAAAAAAGTTCATATCGAAATTGATGACTTATGTGATCGTGTTTTGAAGACAGAATTTGATAAAACTTTGAATGATTTTAAATCAAATGAGGCAGCTTGAATTATTGAGATTGCTGCAGAACTTTTGAAATCACTAGGAGAAGAAGGAATCAAAAAATTATCCAAAATTGTATCAAAAAGTTATGAAACAGGAGAAATTACCACTGATTTTAATACAAGTGTCATCTTCACACTTTCGAAGAAACCAAAAGTTGACAGTTGTGAGAATTATCTAACATAATTAATGACAATTAATGACCAGAATAATATAAAAAGAATGACTAGTGTAATAGAAGAGGTAGTAGATGAAGATCCGTTATGGTTCAGGAATACGGCGGTATAAGAGAAGCGATTCTGGCACTAAGATTAATACTTGAAGGGCGGATCAACAAAAACAAAAATACTTCTTTGGCGTTTGTTGATTTAGAAAAAGGTTTTCATAATGTTAGTTTAATGGAGTCTAAAATACTGAGATAGAATAATCTATACATATAATAAGTAAGTATGTCATGTATGACGTCACCTTTCATATCATGACGTCGCGCAATGGACGTCACGCTTTATGCCATTGTTCTTGGTTATGCACATTATTAAATAACATTTTTCAGCATCCGCTAATGAATGAATTGGCAGAACACTGAAAAAAGTATGTATTGCGTTTAAATCGTCATATCAATCATTAGATGCTTATATTTACGTATTATTCTTTTGATAAACAGAAGTATTACTTACATTGTTTGTCCATAGATACATAAGATAAAAGTTTTAATTTTCGAACACCGATGTCAGCAAAAACTTTGATTAGATAGTTACTTGGCATCTGACGCTACAACAGGGGAAATGAATAATTTAGTTTAAAAAAATTATAATATTTAAACTGTGCCCTATTATTAAAATTATTAATCGTTTGATCGGAGATAGTTGCACACTGATCGCGAACTGTGCAGCCTTCACTACAATTGAAACAAATATTACGTAGCAAAATGAAAGTTTATAAGATTTATTTTGCTTTTACTGAGTAGTATTACTCAGGCTATTATTTCCGCAACATGTAACTATGTCAGCTATTCAAACGTTGTAATATCGGTCTGAATCACGGGTAACAAAAAAGAAAGGTCTTACACATTTCTTTTTTGTTGATGATTTTTGATCAAATTTAGCTTGTTGCGCAATCACTGGGACTCCTCAAGGAATGGTCGTTTTGGTCTGAAAACTGTTGCACACGTTCGTTGGGAGATTTTATTTAATATATGTTACTCTTAAAGTCGTAAAATATATCCATCCTTACAAACTTCACTCAAAAAGTTCCATAACGTAAAGCGGCAAGTTACTGGGAGAAGGCATATAACGATGTATAATGATAATGCAAACTTTCCTTTGACTATATTATTTAGTAATATGTTTCTAATATACCCATTAAAATAATATACAATGCACAAACTTTAAGCTAAAAAATATGCCGTAAGTTACGCACTAAGCGATTAGAGTACGCCATTTGTTACCGTATGCGACCTACAGCGATACTAATATTACGTGCAACAAAGTGCATCAATGACCAAAAACGATGAAAATCAAACCAACTTTATAATTAAAACAAAGTGCATTAAGCTACGAAAGGAACCATCTATATACATTCTGCGTCTAGGCTACATTCCAAGCTATTCACAGGCGCTGCTAATGATTCTGCTCGAAAATCATGATAATTTAAATGTTTAATAAATCCAAATTTCTACAATAAGAACCAAACGCCATTTTGGTACAGGTTTCATTTCAGTTGTAAAAACTAAATTCCTTCGTTTGATAACGGTTCAAAGTTGTTGCAGTTTTTTGTGTGTGTGTGTGTGTGTGTGTAATTTGTTCCATATTTATATTTTTTATGGCTGTGATAGCAACATATTCCCGAACAATATCTTTCAAATAACGTGTGAAAGATCATTATACTTCGCAATACATAGCTTCTCCCAGTCTCTTCCATTACGGAACTTTTAGAGTGAAGTACGTGAGGTATGTATATATTTTACAGCTCTAAGAGCAACCCACAATAAACAATATAATCTATCGAACGTGTGTAACAATTTTCAGACCAAAATGACAATTCCTTTATAAGTCCCAGTGATTACGCTAGAGCCTGAATTTATAATGTGATGCATTATTGTAACTAAAATGCGATACTGTACATGTATTAATATGCGCGAGACTGAAGTATTGTTTTTCTGGCTGAAAGTTTAGAGTAGTATGTGGTTAGGTTGAAATACAACCTGGACCTGGAAGGAAACCGAAACTTTTTGTTACAGAGCAAGGCACGAGGAATTACATTGAATTTTTATTATAACAATTCTATTTAGTTAAGCAAGTGCTAAGAAATCAATTGTCAGAAATAAAGAAAAATATGCATTTCTATTAAATTGGCAATACTGAAATCATTACATGGTTTGAATGAAAGAAGTTCCAAATTGATCGCGATATACGTGGCCTAACCCCCAATTAAATATTACGTTGCATAGCGTAACTTGTTAAGATTTATTTTTAGCATCCTTCGTTTTCACTGGGATCATTATTTCAGCCGATTTAAGCTGTGTCAGCCGTTAACAAATCCATCTTCATCACAGGTAACAAGAAAGAAAGTTGTAAGAACCTGTGAAGAGTTGGGATCAAGTTTATATCGCGATGCATGGTGACACAGACATGCGATACAGGGAATGTATTAATTTGGGTGTGATTGAAGCTTTTCTTTTCTAGCGGCATTATTAGCGGAGTTGGTGTTAGGCAGAAATGCATCCTGGAACAAGTTGACAACTGAAGCTTTTTTTACAGCACAAGAGACGATAAATAACAATTAGATATATTTTATAACAACTCTATTTAGTTAAACAACTGCAGAGAAATAAATGACCATAACACTCCGTCAATTCAGTCATTTTTGACGGGCTTTCGGGCTAGTACTTTATAATCTTCATAAGAATCAAGTAGCTGTAATAAAAGTAGAGAATCATGATATTCAACGCATCCGTTAAAAATGTTGTGAGACAAAGTTGCAGTATATCCCCATTAATATTCAACTTATAAGTAGAAGAAACAATTAAGGAAGTGAAAGAAAGATCTGACTGTTGCGTAAGTGTTCAAGGATAAAAAAATCAGTATGTTAAGATTTGTTAATGACATTGTCTTGTTAGCAGAACAGGTTGAGGATATAGAAGTAACTGAATTCTATGAACAAAAGAATGCAGGAAGGTTTGGGTCTAAATATACACCAAAGAAATACAAACTGATGAAATGTAGCAGAAATGATACCAATAATAGCACTAGATTAAATATAAAAGTAGGGTCAGAGACGAAAGAAGAAGTCAATGAATTTTTCTACTTAGGAAGTATAATTACAACTAATAAAAGAAGCAGGAATAATGTTAAAAGCAGAATAGCACTGCCGAAAAGAGCCTTCATATAAAAGAGAAATCTTTTAGTTTCAAATATTGATCTGGGACTTAGAGTTTTAAAACGTTTTTCTATGTGTGGACCACAACACTTTACAGCGGTGAAGTATGGAATTTAGGAATACCACAAAGAAGGAAAGTTGAACCATTTCTAATGTAGTGGTATAGAAGGATGCTGAAAATTAAGTTGGCGGATAAAGCACGAAACGTACGGGTTTTGGAAATGGTGGCTGAGGAAACAAATTTGTGGAAGAGTCTTACAGAAAGATGAGACAGGATAGTAGGTCATATTTTGAGACATTGGATTGGTTAACTTGTTAGTGGAGGGAACAGTGGAAAGTGAGAACTACAGAGGAAGACAGAGTTTAAGTATATATGAATTTATACATCAGGCCTGACAATCGTTGCTTCGATCCATGAAAGGCAGCTTTCAGTTTTAAATGGTTTCCCGAAACCAGAATTTTTTAATGCCGGGATGGTTCCTTTATAAGCATAAAACATTAGATTTATACCATGTTCCGAAGTAAATAATGATGTTTGAAAATACAGACTGTTCATTTTTACGTTCTAACAATGTTTGACAACAATCTTGTAAGCGATATCTAAAACGAAATTTCCTTTATAAAGTCTTTTTACTTTTGTTTACCATGGCCAAACCTGGCGTAGTGTTAGGAGAAGAAATTAAACTTTTACGTTCTAGCTTTTAATAGTTTAAATTTTAAATATAAACATATAGAACATGAATTAGATGCGCTTTGTAATTTTATATATATATGTATATATATATTTTTATATATATATTGCATTTATTTTCACTGAGAAACTGCAATTTTCTTTGAGAGTCAAGAACATGACGAGAAATCGTAACCTGTTGCGAAAGAAAGTTGTGTTTTTGAAGCCGTAGAACCATATTCCACCACATAAATATCTAATGATCCAGTCCAGCAAGAAAGTTTTACTGCGCACTGCGCTAGAAGTTTTATGCACGCTCAGCTTTCAGATGAATGGAGACTGAAGTCGTTACAAACGGCTAGAAAATGAAAGAAAAGCAACAACAATGCAGAAGGTGGACCGTAAAAATGTTGCGAGAAAAACATTTCTATCTATCATTGAGAACAGAAGAGGTATTTCTAGATGTAATATATTTTTTGCCACACAGAACTTTGAAATAAACGAATTTAAGAAGTGGGTCGTGAGAAACAATTTAGCGTAAAAATATGACATAATAACATTCTATATTTCATGGTGAATTTCATGGTGAACTATATGTTCTGTTTTCGCTCTAAAATTCGTGATGGTTAATTTGAATCATATATGTAATGGATGTAGAAGCGACTTAATTAATAGATTTCTGAATGGTTCATTTTTAATTCTATTTGATTTTCTTTTTGACTAGCACCAGGACATATAAGAATATTTTACAAGAAAGTTTTTTTCCGCTATTGTTACTTGCTATTAACCATTCAGACTGTTACAAATGTCATAATGTACGACACATATATTCGGTAACGTAAAATTTTACAATTAACAGAAGAGTTGTTGGTTACAATAATAATAATAACTCGCATTAAATAATATGAAAACTGTACAGTGCTCGCACAGTATTTTGAAAAACTCTTAAATTGTACCGAACCAACACGATTCACACCACAAGAACCTAAAGAACAAAATCCAAATTCATCACCATCAGATGAAAATGAAATTGTTAGGCAAACCAAAAGACTCAAAAGCAACAAAGCAGCTGGCGAAGATGGAGTCACTGCAGCGCTTCTAAAATCAGAAGGACCTAAAACTATAAAAGAGATCACAAAAATTATCCAAGACATATGGCGAACAGAACAAATTCTAGATGTTTGATAATATGCGTTAATCCTCCCTTTACACAAAAAGGGAGACAGAGGTAGTGTTAATAATTACAGGGGAATATCACTGCAGTCAGTGTCATACATAATTTTCTCCCAGTGTCTCCTCGATAGGGCTCAACAACAAATAGAGCCAAGGAGCGGAGAGTATCAAGGGGATTTAGAACAGGTGGATCTTGCTCAGAACAAATCCTCAACCTAAACCTTACCCTCAAACATTGAAGTATGCACATTTTTAGATTTTAAAATAGCATGTGACTCAATTGATCGTGAGACATTATTCCAAATATTTAATTGACAAGGACTAAGCCCCAAAACTCTTGCTTTAATAATGCTTACACTAACAGATACAACGCCATAAATAAAATTCTTGGTAGAACACTTCATTATTAAAACAGGACTAATACAATAAGACGTACTCTTTCCATTACTGTTCAACTGTGTCTTCGAAAGTGTTACAGGAATGGCGGAAACAATCCTTGGAATTAACCAGCCATTTATATTAGGCAGACGAAAGTTAAAGATAGATTGCCTAGCATTTGCAGACGACTGAAACCGCAATAGCCCCAAAAATGATCGAACTCTTAAAAGAAATAACGGAGAAGGTGGACTTTCACTTGAGAAAACAGAATTTATGACATGCAATAAAAAAACACCAAAAGTACATGGAAAAATCAAACGAATCCTATACTTCAAGTACCTCGGCGAAACAATCCAAGAGAATGGAACCGAAACAAAAGCTAATGAAATTATATGTCAAACGATGGAAACAGCTTATTGTCTAACACAAAACCTCTACAGCAAAAAAGCATCTCAAAGCACACAAAACGGAGACCTTACAATACAGTTATTAATGTCTCTATGGATCAGAAACAATCATTTTGAACAGGAAAAAAGCTATAGAAAAGATCGAGAAAAAATACCGCAAAATTATAAGGAAAAGTTTGGCCTCAAAACTCATATCAGTCCAGTACAGATACAAAAGTAATCAGTATATCGTACAATACGCAGACATGCTCAGTGTTATTAGAGGACGCAGACTACAATGCTACGGACAAGTGAAAATAATGAACCCTAACAGACCGGAAAGATAAATAGCTGATGTCTATGAAAACAGAAGTAATGCAATTGGTCAGACCATTGCTCGAATATGGGACCCTAATTTTACGTATCAAATACAGGGGTTGGATAGGGTGCAAAGAAGGGCTGCTAGATTTGTTTCTGGAAATTATCACCGAGCGTGGTGGTGTAACGGCTAGCGTTCTGGCCTCGCATTTGGGAGGACGGCGGTTCGAATCCCCGTCCGGGCATCCAGATTTGGGTTTTCCATGGTTTACCCAAATCACTCCAGGTGAATGCCGGGATGCTTCCTTCAAAAGGCCATGGCCGAATTCCTTCCCATTCCTTGCCCCCATCCTTTCCCGTCTCTAAAGACCTAGTTGTTATAGGAGACGTGAAGCAGTTAAAAAAAAAACATGGAAATTATCGCAGAATGCAATCAGTGACGGATATGATAAAGGAGCTGAAATGGGATTCATTGCAAGACAGGAGGAGGTTGAGGAGGGTCATACTGGCGATGGAAAGATATTGCAATAGGTATGAAAAGTAATGCATGGAAGGGAAAAGATGAGCATGACCACAAGCTGGCACTCGATTTCAGGCACAAGGGTGTGGGAAGATTCTCTTTTTTAGGTAAGGGTGTCAGGGATTGGAATGAGTTACCAAGAGAAATGATGAATAATTTGCAGAAAACTTTGAAAGAATTTAAAGATAAAATTTGTAGAGGGCAAATGTAGGTGGGTGCAGGATAGAGGGAAGATGGGTGTGTAGGTAAATTGCCACCGGAGCGTGTGCTCCATTGCAATTAACTTAAATTAAATTTAAAAATATAGATACAATAAAATGGAATGGCGAAATCAAGAAAGACCTCAGATTAGCAGGAATCGCTCCAAAACGTATGAAAATCAGAGTCAGAGATACATTTAAATCCAAACTTCACAAGTGGCAAGTTGACCGGGAGATAAGAGTAGTAGTAAAACCAGGGGTTTTACTTGTAAAATTTATACATTTGTTTAGGTTTGGATCGAGGACAGACGAGCGAGCAAAATTAAGCAACGTTGCGAGAGCCACAACCTGCAAGTAGAGCAGATTCGGCAATTGTTAGGTGTCGAAAAGCGCAAGCTAGCATTATAATCGCATGTAGTTGTTGCCCTGGAGGGTTTGCCCTCTCTAGACAGCTGGAATTTAGTGGGGGTTATCACAGTAAAACCCTCAGCACAGCTAGCTAGGTTGTCTGTCCGTCGGTCGATCTGATTGTCGCATTATGCAGCCGGTAGTCGACACGAGAAGTATCAGTTTCAGACAGTAATAGTAATAGTAAATGTTTCCACAGATATCTTCATTTATGTGTAAATATATGTACAGTATCATGCCTTCCGAAACCTGAAGTAAATAAACATGTAAAAATATACAACAATGATTAGCCCTATTTTCCAAGTATTAATCCTATCACAAGACTCATATCTGAACAATCATCGATTTCTATGTAGACGCTTATCGATGCCTCCCTATGGCAATCTGTACTTGTCTCACCGCTCGGCTCGACAGAGTCACTCCGATGGGTGGCAGCCGGGTCACTACAGACTAAAGAAAAGACTGGGAACAACAGGGTCAGATGAGAGAAAATAAGCCAACAGCAAGCGTATGACGGAAATATTGGTCAAAGGAAAGCGATCAAACGCTTCTGAGTACTTTGCGTAGTCCTAATAGGCTCATCCGAAAATAATAATCCACTACGTAATTTCCTAAAGTCACCCATTCACTCACCTCGATAGCTATTGGCTGGAGAACGGTGTCACGTGTCAGCCTTCGCTCGCAAAACAGCGACCAGGGACACCATTAGAATAAAGTCGTGGTTATGTCCACATTTTAATAGCAACTGCTACCAAATTAACTGCCATAATACATACGTAAATTTTGCATTTCGTAGCGTTTCATAGTTTAAAAAATACCTATAAACTTTCCGTCTGAAAAAACGTGGATCTGCTTTTGAGTAATATGTTGTTAATGAAAGCATCTTAAAGAAACTTTAAAAAAATTAAATTGCTCTTGGTGTCTGCTGTAACCACGAATGCCAATTGTCATTACGGCTTAAGATAAATGTCATTCTAATTAAAACTTGCACTAATGTTGTTGCTTGACCAAAGTTTATGCATTACGGTTTATTTTCTTTTTAGGTATTTTATTGACAACTTTCGTTAATGGCCTTTCTTCATGTTCACTGTACGTAAGTTATTAAGTTATATTAAGTGGACATCACACAAAATATGTTACCTAATCAACTATTCTGGCAATTATTTTCTTCGGAGTTGCTCAACTGTTTAATAATATGGAATGTGTATTTAGTTCTCTGGTCGTCACAGATACTGTGACTATTGATTACATAATGAGTATTTGCCCCGTCTCAGTAAAAAATCAACGTAATGCTTTCGAAGTAAACAAGAATTTTTTAAATTTTGCAGAGTGAACTTTAAGGGTCAAATTCAAGTCAAATTTGTATTTAAGCAAGTTTGAGTCTACGACCTTTCAAACAATTATACGATTGCACGATCTTACCTGTCCGTGTTTAATACCTACGTTTAATAATAATTCTGTGTTCTTCAAGGTCAAGTGATTTTATTCACCGTAAGGGTGAAACACAGGTCAAGTTCTATTTTGTCGGATCAGATCAACCTTTTGTAATCTTTGACCCTAAAAACTTGAAGTATTCTAGACCCGTGACGATACGCAAAAAAAACCGGTCACTGGCTTACACTAGTAATAATAATAAAAAGTATGCTACGACCTCAATCTTCCCTACACGCGTCATACGGTAATGGCTAGAAAAGTGATTAAATAGCGATAAACATGAAACTTGTCACATATGTATATGTTACATGTAACCAGTCCACACCCATCCATAATATTTTTTTTCTTTTTAAATATAGTTTATTTTAAAGTTAATTGTAAGTTTTTCTCTTATGTGATTCAAACAGTTATAATGAAGTCTTGTTTCGGAACTAGAGGATCCATTGTCGTGGTGCAACAGGCCCGCCGGCCAGCTGCTCGCGCAGTACAATACACTCGTAACATAGTTACATTACATACTGGGCAGTCCGCACAAGGCCACCAACGTGGGTGCCAAGTTGGGGGTTTTCCCCCTAAATTTGGGTGGTCTCCATGCGGGACGCGACTTTTTTAGGGCTTTATAATTTTAGGGGAATTTTTATGGGTATTTTAGAGACATTTTTATTTATTTTTTGAGGATTAAAATAGCATCCGGTACAGACTTCTCTCTGCCTATTTTTTTCTGATCTCAAAGTATAATATCTATGTTCTGATTCATATTTTTTTTTAAAAGGTCACCAGACTCAGTGTTTAGTGTTTACCATAGACATAGACTTCTTTTGGTTACCTATAATATGTAAAGACGTGGTTGTTGGACACACAACAGTACAGATAGTTCGACCAGAAATATGTAAACATGCAATTTGTTGATTAAAAATATTGAAAATGATTGCTGATTTGCAGCCAAAGGTTGGTACAAGTCAATCCCAACATACAACGTACTCATATTTTTAGCAACAAAAATGACATCGAGTCCGAGTAGTTCCAATTGAGTAATAAAACATGGTGAAATACATCCACCTTAGTCGATTTTTATTGAGATGATATTGAAGCAGCTGGCTATAATGTTTTGAAAACATTTCAGAATTTGGCCTAGTATTAATCACGATTTCAATTTCGACTGCGCCTTATAAATGTATAATATTGTTAAAAATGAGTTGCGTGATTAGGTTATGATTGAAATGTTACAACGTGTGATAATGTTCCGATTCACATTACAACGAAACGGTGGATGTTGCATAACATTTAACCCTTCTACTAAAATGTTATGTCTGTTTATTGTTGAAATGTATGATCTCAAAAAACTCTGTAGAATAAGAATTAAACGAAATAATGTTCGAAATATTGTATAATTTATAAATAACCAAAACTACTAAGTAAAATATATAGTATCTATTTTTTAGGGGTTTTACCCCTTAATTTTGGTGATTTTAGGGATTTTTGACTTAGCTTTAGGGGTAAAAAATGTTTTGAGTTAGCAACCCTGGCCACCGAACAGTATAGTCATGTCATGGGTCTGTAGGGAATGGGGCAGCAGCTTCGACTGAATGATTGAGTGGTATGAAAGCTGTACATAGATTTTGACATAGTATTTAGAGAACATTATGAAGAATTTGTGATTTAATTTGTTTTCCAACCAGAACATATATAATAAATGAAGTTGATTGGTACATTGTATTATTATTTGCACAGTAAAAATACCTCTCATTGAAATGTTTAAGAGGAAGCACTGAATTGATGGAAGAATAAGAAAGTAAATTAAAGTTAGTTTTGTTTTGAAAAAAGTGGGAGGAAAGACTTCCTGCTTGTACGCTCCAAACAGAAGAGGGCCATCTGTTAGAAGGGAGAGTAAGAATGTTACATGTGGCTTACCACTGCCAGGATAGTGAAGATAGCAGTGTTATGTTATAAACTCCACAACCATCAAGATTACCTTAAGTAATCATTAAATAATACGGTGCTTCTAATTGAACTGCAGGCTTACTACATTGTTCTCTGATGTTTGGCTTTTACTTGTGTAAATACCTTTTTACATACTTTTGAATTATCAGTTGAGTGTCGTAAGAATTGTGAATAATATAATTACAGAACATTTTATTGTAAGAAATAGATATGATTTTTTATTATTATTATTTTGCTTCTTCTTTTAGTAAACAGTTTTGGATACCTACGGCAATCTATAATATTACAATCTAAACTCTTCAACTTACAACAGCGAGTTTGAAGTTATTTGAAAGTTTGTAATTCAAGCAAGATTTTCTGTTAAAAATTTAAATAAAATGTCTAATAGCTTAAAGATATCATGTTGCTCGATTAGAATGACAAATCATTAATGTCTTCTTCCATACAATTACAGTAGCCACATAATATAGATCGAATTATATGACTTCCTTGTACGTGTTTTAAGGCGACGATAGTACTATTATAATATCTTCCTGAACTTCGCTATGCACTTAAGGGTGTAGCATTTCTGTTATCATTATTTCGTATCAACGACGTTAAGAAAAGAAGATCTGAATGATCTAACTTTTCCCTTTTCATAATTCCTATGTCTGATTCCGTATGTTGTGAACTTGAGGATAGCACTTAAATTACGATGTTGAGAATGTAGAATGATACTACACTGAATTTGCAGCAGTTTTGAAAATCGTGACTGTTAGCTGATTATCTAATTAGTTGCTTTACCCAGATCACTTTACCTCAGTATAACAACCTAAGAGACATGAAGATTTTTAGGCCCAAATTTCATATGTTTCAGCGCATTTTTCAAGTCTCATATAATAAGGAAACGTTCTGTTAGAGTATCTTGCACGCATTTAAACGCTATTAAAATGGTTAACTACTCTGCCGTGTGCGCCTTTGTTGCTTCAAGATGTCGTTCACTGCTGTTCGTATTTTAAGTGGATACGTCTGCCTAGTAACGGAACGAAATTTACGTGTAGTCTATTCACAAACACACAAACCTTGACTATGTTGTGTGAACTCAGTTCTGGTTGTCGCAGCGGTAAATCAGACCTGAAGATGGCGGCAGAGCAAGCCACCAAAACCGCCGTGAGAACCCGTGAATATTATATTTCCATAACTATGTTTCTTTCTGGATATATCATTTAAAAGTTATTTCAAAAGCAGATCTGAATGGAGGTGTCACGGGCAGTCTGTGCATTAAGGCTTAAATTGGGAGTTTTGATATTTTAGTCTGTGAATATTACGAGTTGCTCGAAGCAAGCGGACAGTCGTTACGTGAGACTTTCTGCTGACTCCCAGCACGTCATACGTCTAGCACGTGATAACGTAATAAGAACCGCCGCGTAGCATCGGACTATTCTATTCGGTAACTATTCTGCCAGCAGTCATGTAAGAGGTAAGACTTGTGTCTTGTCTGTGTGCCTTTGGGCACTGCGCAAGCTATGCTTGCCCATAGCCTTGTCTCGCGTTAGTTAGTATTTGATCAGTTAAAGTAGTTAGATACATTATTCAGTCATTATTCAATCTGTGTAACTTAAATGAGTTGTTGGCCGTTGTCGTAATAATGTTGTAGCCTCGTGATAATCTTATTTGGTAATGTCGGGTTATAATCAGGATCGTTAATTATTCAGTTAGTTGTATTTAATCAGTAAAGACATCGTTCCATTATACTCGTATGAAGAAGTTATTAATTCATTTAGTAAGTTGTTAACAATTGTATCTATGATTGTGTGTCATTTCCATTCCAGCATAGCGTTAGCCAGTTTTGCGGACAAATGTATGATTAGGTTTTTATAATTAAAGTATGTTTAAATTATTAGTTATCGCCTCAAGCATTTACATTTAGAACCCATGTTATTTCAGGTAATTATGTGGAAGAGTTTGTGGTATATCGGCAAGGTAAGATCTATTATAAGTATATCACTGTTAGAGCAGTTCGGGATCCATGCTATATCAAAGATCGCCCTGGTGTCAAATATCCTTATCCTGAGAAATAACATCTCGGTGCCCACAAGTAGTTAATCTGTTATAATCAGGAAGATAGCCTAAAATCCTAAGATGCTTCTAAGAACAACCCCCAAATCAATCTAGACGCTCACAAGTGGACTGCGCGGCCATAATAACCCCCTTTATCACATAATAAACCCCCGCTAGTTACAGAGGTACGAGATTACTTATAGCCTTTTTATATTGTCATTTTTTATGCGCAAAAGAAGAAACTGTTTACTTTCTTGTCTATTGGCGCTCCAGTTGTTAGAAGTAGTGACTCTTCAAACATCTTTCATATTGTTGGAATCTGTTCAGTCTGTAATTTTACAACAGTCGCAAAGCTATTTTTTATCACATTCATAATCTATTCACTTGTTGCTTATGAAGAGTGCCAGTTAAAATATTTTAGTAAGCTCGTAAGCTCACTTCGATGATAGACTATATTGTCATCCAAGTTAATTTTAAAAAAAAAACCCTTAAAGATGGTAATATAATTTCAGCTTCACGCTTTACAATACTTTTGTGTAATATCTGCACCAACAACATCTTCAGGGGACTAAAATCAATAAACCCTAATAATATATATGTATTTTTTACAAGATTTAAAATGTTATATCAAGATAACGAAAACATTTTCAAGATTTGTTGAACTGAATTTTTCTTATATTAGATATATCATACAGTTACGAAGTTATTACCAAAAATGTTTTCACATAAAGTATACGGTAATTATGTAAAGCCATCGCTGGACAGAGACCCGAATTCTGATGAAATTTATTTATTAAGCACTGTATCGTATTACAACTGATCTAAAAAATCATAAAAAGAAAACTGTTGCTTTTTAGATTTGCCAAGAGAAGATCCAGAGGTGGATGTTGAGAAGCTGAAGTACTCTTTGGGCGAGAAGATACGGGCAAACTGTAGCGTGGAGCCTTCTTATCCACCTGCTAACATCACATGGTACATCAATGGTCATATGGTAAGTACTGCTGCAGGAAACTATCAAAAAAAATAGATTGTTATTGTTGCCAAGTTTACATAGATTTAAGTTTCATTGTTGACTAAAATCACTTACGTATTTAAACATATTTAACAATTTCACTTATAGTTGTAATAACTATCTAATTACTGGGGTATGTGGAGCGATATTTATTTTTACTGGGGAATATTTATTGTTGTTATCGGTAACATGTTAAAACATGAAGTATTTTGGCAGATTAAAATGTTAAGAAATTAAAGGTTGTTGCTGAAAGTATACTCTTTTTGAATCTAAAATAAGACAGTGACTCTCAAAAATGTAGTAAAAGGGACACCTAATTGCTGTTACTTAGTCGGTAATAAAGTATGACACCTCATTTTTCAATATAGGCCTACGTAATATTTTATTCGCTCTTAAATTATCTACAATTGACGTAAGTATAATGGATGTTAGATAGGGGTTCACAGTTTCGATATACAAAAGCAGGAAACGTCATGATAAAGAAAAATAAATCACTTCTGCAATTTTAGAATATCCTGTTTTCAAAATGTGTATTATATTCTCCGATACAGGAAAATAATCTCGCATTTCATGTGAATGCCGCGATGGTTCCTTCTTAAGATCGAAGCAGTTTTAATTCCCAGTCCTTGACCTAAATCCTTCATGAAAGTGGAATCACTAGATTAAAAGCTATTATTTAACCAGGAAACACATCACAGGCTTCTAATAGAAGTGGCGTTAACAGGTAATACTTCCGACTACTATGTTCAGCTCAACTGCAGGAAACTGACCGTAACTAAAGTCATTGCTAAAAGTTTTATTCAATAAATTTAAACAAATTAGGTTATTTAAGACATAAAATTATGTAAAGCGTTACAATGCAGGTCAGAAAATATCCTGGTAAAGTAAAAAAATTATGAGTACTTAAATTTTTATAATCAATACTCACTTGAGTTCCACTGTTTGGCTGTTTGCGATTAACACAGAACAATCCTGAACCCAACACCCAACATATTTCGCATTCAAATGTAGGTAAATTTCAAGATGGCTCCTAATATAAACAGCAGATAAATAGAAATCTCACAAACAGCAGCACTGAGGACCGTGCGGGAAAAGTTGTATGCTTCGTACAACTAAATAAGCACAAGAAATATAAGATGCTAAATGCTTTTCCCAGCTGCCGTATGATTTCTTCTGTCGTTTAGTAGCTGTTATTACATAGGACTGTGTCCATTTAAATGTATATTACCTGTACTTTATTATATATCTGCATATTACTTGTAATTTATAATTATGTTATCTCATTTTTAGTAGTGTTTAAAGAATATTTAGCTTGCGGATTTACAGAGAACATTCGCAGATAGTCGGCAAACGTTACAAAGATGCACTGGCTATTGAAGTAAGAATCCTACAGTGTATATTTATTTAAATTTAATTTAATTTAATTTAATTTAATTGCAATGGAGCACAGCTACAAATGTTATCTTTAAACTCTTTCAAAGTTTTCCGTAAATTATTCATCATTTCTGTTGGTAACTCATTCCAATCCCTGACACCCTTACCTAAAAAAGAGAATCTTCCTACACCCTTGTGCCTGAAATCGAGTGCCAGCTTGTGGTCATGGTCATCTTTTCCCCTCCATGCACTACTTTTCATACCTATTGCAATATCTTTCCATGCCTCATCGCCAGTATGACCCTCCTCAACCTCCTCCTGCCTTGCATTGAATCCCATTTCAGCTCCTTTATCATATCCGTCACTGATTGCATTCTGCGATAATTTCCAGAAACAAATCTAGCAGCCCTTCTTTGCACCCTCTCCAACTCCTGTATTTGATACGTAAAATGAGGGTCCCATACTACACTACCATATTCGAGCAATGGTCTCACCAAAGTTTTGTAACCCAGTTCCTTTACTTCTCTCGTACATCCCCTCATCACCCAGTTAAGCTTGTTATCAAAAGTAATGCCAAGATATTTACATTTCAAGTCTTCAGCAAGCAATTCTTTCCCCACATTATATTGATAATTAACCTTTTGTTTTTTATTTGTGTATCTAATAAGCTGACTCTTCTTTGCATTTATCTTCATCCCACGTTTACCAACCCAACTAGATATCCTGTCCAGATCACCCTGCAACTGTTTACAATCTTCTATCGTTATGATTATCTTATACAGCATTATAACTTCTGCAAACAATCTAATTTCAGATAGTAAATAATCAACACAATTATTCATTAGCATAATGAATAGCAATGGTCCCAATACGCTACCCTGTGGCACACCCATTTTTACTTCTACTTCTTTTGATACTACATTTCCTACCCTAACTTTCTGTTTTCTACCTTTTAAAAATTCTTCTACCCAGCAAATCACTTTCTCATCCACTCCAATGGTTTTTACCTTATTTACTACCATTTTATGGCTTACTCTGTCAAACGCCTTAGACAGATCTAGTGCTACACTATCAATTTGGCCTCCCTTGTCCATTTCATCTGAAATATCTTGCATATATCCCACCAACTGAAATTCGCATGAATATCCTTGCCTGAAACCATGTTGCCTGCTTGAAAACCACTTACGTTCCTCACATATATTTCTGGGTTGCATATCAATCTTTCCATTAATTTACCTACCACTGATGTCAAACTGGTTGGCCTGTAATTCTAAACTCTATTTCTTACCCCTCCTTTATGTACCGGTACTGGGTTTCCTTTACTTCCTAATTCAACTGCTTCATAATCCAAATTTTAAAGAATATTTTTTAATTGTGTTATGAACATATATTAAACCATATTATTTTTTGATAACTAAACCTTAGTCTTAAAACAGCTATAATTTCTAAATATGAAGTGTTGCTAGTAAGGAATTTACCCACACCGCCTATTACCAAGTGCAAAAGATAGACGAATCCTAGGTGGTAAATAGTACGCGCGTATGACGGTTTTCCTCGGTAACTTATATTGTTAAAATATTGTTAACAGCAGAAATAATTTGTCGGTATCCCTCCACTAGGTAAGTACCGAATCCATCAGAGTGATACAAGCAAAAACCCGTTTTAAAGCAACCAAGAAATATTTGGGAGTCGGTGTCTGCAAGAAACTTGAGACTAATAGTAGCTAAATTAATAATTATTCTTTAATAATTACGCCAGTACGACTGATTTAGATGATATTTATTAATTTAACAAACAACTGTGGAAGGAATGGCCTACAATAATCACATATTATAGTTGCTACATTGTTCAACCTCTATTTTAGTTTGGTGTGCCTTATTCAATACATTTTTCCACTCAAGAAGCTTAATCTTCGTATAAAATGTGTAATCAATAACTATTACATAAGTCTGGTGACAATATATGAAATTCAAAGACGTTAATAATCACTCTATTAATCTGTTATAAACGAACAGCGTACCATGTCGTGTTTATCCTCTTGAGGGAAGCTTTTATTCCTCCAAGATTAGTATTAACGACCATGAACGATTAATTATTATTCAGTTTGTAACAATATGCTATGTTTTCTACATCGACGCCCATAAGCCGGTAATCAGAGTGGCATAAAGTGATGAGCATCAATTGATGGCAAGGACAAAAGTTAAGTGAAACGGTCACTCTACTGCGCCTGTCTGCTTTTCTTCTTCCAGGATGTTCTCAGTTCACTATTCTTATCGGCCTACTTTATTCATCCTTACCATATCGTGAAATTGTATAAAATTTGTTTTCAGACGCAGTTTACCTTGTATTTCGACAAAATGAACCTAAAAAATTGAATTCTTTACCTAACAAATGTTCCGTTTTCGCAGGCTTTCATCTAGATGCAACTGCACGCAGTTTTTCTATCTGCACCACAGAAGCAAATAAACAATTTATTACAGTAAAGCATGTGACAGACTAAAGGTGTTTCTGTCATCCAGTACTATCCCGCTTAGGACTTCAGTGAAAAACAAATATCTTCCATGACTATAATATCTAAGAACAGAACACAGATACCGGGTGTTTCAAAAATGACCGGTATATTTGAAAAATCAATAAAAACTAAACGGGCAGCGATAGAAATACACCGTTTGTTGCAATATGCTTGGGACAACAGTAAATTTTCAGGCAGACAAACTTTAGAAATTAGTTACAATTTTCAACAACAGATGACGCTGCAGGCGATTTGAAAGATAAGTAAACGCAGTCTGTGAGTTCGCCATTCTGTAAGTCGTATTTCTGCTGTAAGCGTGTGCTGTTCACAGCTAGCAAGTTTGCTGTGAAAAAATGGTTTATTCCTATGGAAAATATCGTACTTTAGATTTTTCCAGACTGCAGCGCCATCTGTTATTGAAAATTGTAACTAATTTCGAAAGTTTGTCTGCCTGAAAATTTACTGTTGTCCCAAGCATATTGCAACAAACGGTGTATTTCTATCTCTGACCGTTTAGTTTTGATTGATTTTCCAAATATACCGGTCATTTTTTAAACACCCTGTAAATTAATGCTGTAAATACGTTAAGTCTTTTTATTTAAGGTTTGTTGTAGTACTTATAGTTCTTAAACAAAAAGAAATTTTTGAATATTAGATAATAATTCTAGGCATCAGTAAGGAAGGAAGAAATTTTAAAAACTAAAGTTCCAATCTACATACCTGTTTATAAAATTTATTTCCGTTAGATACCTGTAAAGGCACAGAAAAATATTGATTAAATGTATTGTAAACAGGATAGATAAAGGTTTTAGAATTTCGCATGTGGTCGTAGAGAGCATGAATTAGTTCTGTTGAATTTTGTGTAAAACTTAACAACGGTATTGCTTCTGAAAATCTTGGAGGCTGCTAAATCGATTATTTTTACCTTCAAACACTACAACTGGTTTATTTATTGATTTTGTATTAATGTACTTCTAAAACATTTCGGATCACAATAAAGTCTGTTTTTAATCTAATGAGAATCGATATGCCTCTCTGTGTGAGTTTCAAACTACAGTCTTTACTAGTTCAGCAATAAACATGCTCGCATCATGTTGAATTCGATAAGCGGGAGAAGTGAAATTTTCCCCGCGGTGGCTCTATCGTCATGTCTCAACCGCGGAAGCCGTAAATTTACATTATCGATGGCGTTGAATAATGCATGCATTTTGTTATAAGCTCTGTAACGGCCACCGCTGCGGGGGAGACTCCGTCCGTATAAGGAGGAGAGACGCCGGCGTGCGAAAATCTCAGAATTATTGCGTAATCAAGCGGAAAGTCGCCGCAGGCAGGAAGACTATCTGGGTGCCGACGGGCGGACGACATTAATGTGCAATTTGTATCGGCTCCGAGTTGAGTAGTCGTCCGCCAACACGGAGAGGGGCAGTGCGGGAGTGAAGAGAGATGGCGTAGAAAAAAAGTAGCGGAACTCTTCCTCAGGGGAACGGGAAAGTCAACTCTGGCGAGCGTGAAGGGAATTCGATACATCGATTATAGCAAGCGTCGGTAAGCACCTTATCTGGCGAGCAACACACTCCTGCGGCTGCGGATTTAAATCTCTGGCGAGGAGCCGACCATCTCCCACCGGGCCCGGGAAGAGGAACGTCCTCTGTTTACACTTTGGTAATGGCTTCTCAGGCGCCATACCACGGAGACTCATTTCTCTCTCGCCGTGTCCTGGGGAGGATATTTTTCAAGGGATGAAACGATACCATCAGTCGAGGCTACCATCCACTTGGCGAAGCTAATGAAAGCGCTAATCTCAAAGTACAGTTTGATGATGACAGATAAGACACGGCGAAGATTTTATCTCAGACGCAATGAAAACAGTTCCTTTCTCTGACGTAATAAATTTTCTGTAGCATTAGAAAACATTGATGTCCCTACTTAACTGTAACTTTACGAACATTTTTTTTATGATTGTTATAATTAACAACAAATATTTTTCAGACATCTTTGGTTGTAAAGTGAAATTGTAAAATTAAGATGAAGCCTATTAATTCTCATTAGTGAATTACATTTGCTTATAGATCTGCTGTATAATCTCATATTTCAAGTAAGGTTACACTTAGCAGCAATCTTCGTTTTACTGCAACTAATTTCATTAGCATTTGAATGATTTCTCCTGTGTAACGACGTTTTTCTAATCAGCAATGTAAGACTTTTTTTTTACTTATGGTTTTTCGCCTCGTCGACGGCGAGGTAATTAAAGGCGGGATGGGACTGGTGACAGGGAACGGGAAGGAATTTGGCCAATGCCTTTTGAATTTCGCATCCCGGCATTCGCGTGGAGTGATTTTGGAAAACCATGGAAACCAAAATCTGGGTGCACCGACGGGGATTCGAAACGACGTCCTCTCGAATGCAAGGCCAGAACGTTAACCGTTCACCCACCACGCTCGGTAATTTAAGACGTTATAGCACTACGCTCTGGATGGTAACAGATGTAATTTTATTTAGCTCAACTCGATAAAGCAATTAGTTCACAAGACTATGGACGAAATGTTTCCATTTCCTCGCCCCGAGGCCTATCCCGCCTTTGATGACCACAACGTTAACGAGGCGTAAATCCATAAGCAGTATAATTAATATAATTCAAAACCTGTTAGGACAGGAAATATTCAGCAATTTTTAAGGAAAAATAACAGCATTTTTAATCCTTAATGGGATCAGAAAAAAATAATTCGGAAAATGCTATTTGCATTTCCATTTGTCGTTATTAGGATTGTCGAAACAATTAAACTGATTAACGCACGTCATTTCAACTACGTGGCAACCAGTTTCCGTACTTTTCGAAACCTTGAAATCAATTATTCATGCGCCATTAATTTAGTTATTTTGTGTGATTGTGACAGAAATTGAAAACGACTAGAAAAGCACAAAATGTATTTGGCGCTGCTGTGGTGTTAATCGAATAAGGTACGGAAACTGCATAAACTGATTTCCGTAACTGAATTCGCCTAATGCTAGTAGTTTGAGCTTTCGCAGTTATGGTAAAATTGTTCGTATTTTCGAATCATTGAGTGTTGTTTGACAGATACGAGTGCTTAAAATTGTATCTTCATTTTGGTGCATGTAACTTGTTAAAGGAGACACATGAAATTTCAATAGTCGTGATTAACGGTAGAAAGATTTCAACTATCCTTCACAGCCGCATCAGAATTGAGCCCTCTGCACCATATTCGATGGGTTTTTTTTCCGTCTCTTTGTAGCCAGAAAAACCGAATGAAAAGTCAATCGGAGATATTTTTACTAACTTTGATACCACTACGAGTATGAAGACGTTGTCTACCGTTCATTACATTCCTTCTGATAGCATGAAGCTATATAAATATAAGAAACTCACATGTTCTATGAAAGCGAATGACAATTCCAAGGTTTTGAAACCATAGTGAACAACCTTCAACTGTATTTGTTGTACAGTTATACAGTTTCGTATGGACACGGTAACTACAAGGAGGTTTCACACTATGAAGATATATTTCGTAATACAGTCCATTTCATATTTGTCAAATTTACTTCACCTAATTATAACTTTTTAATGAGTGTGCTACTGTATTGATATATCTTGAGGCTGAAGTTTATGCACTGAAAACATTTACTTATATCCGTATTTCGTGGAGCCAGTAGCCACGTAACACGAGGATTTGTTTTTAAAATTAGAGGCAGTTTGAAGTTTAATACAAAACAGCAGTTGTTTCTTGTGTTAGTCCTAAAAACAAATATCTTAAATGATAGCACGTATGTAGAGCATTTTGTTGTTGACGTAACTATCTCATAACTAAACGCGTAACTATTATGTGTGGAGTATGTAGCAAAGACGTTTATAATTACATAACCTGCTAGTTTAGTGACAATGATTTACTATTTACTGAAAATAAATAAAAACAAATTCAGTTGACCATAAAGTTTTGGACACAGTGTTACTTTAATACGATGGTGAGGATAAAATCACTTTGAACTAAGTAATGTGTGCACTAACAACAAATTTAAGATACAAGTTAAAAATCATAAATTTAAAAACAAACTGTATTATTTTAAATAAATGTACTAAATAATAAGTGCAGTATTTTGCTGTAAATTTGCTTTCTGCTCTGTTGTGGCTTGAGGGAGCGGTATATTTAATGAGTTAATAATGCTCACATATTTATATTAGGTCTTCTGTATTCAAAAATATGAAGCAATTTATATCAATCCAAGTCTTATCACATGAGATTAATACAAAATCAGTCAAAAAAGGAATAAATAGTGCAGTTGGAATAAAAAATCTCATAGATTAATTTACAGGTAGAAGATAAACACGTTGGGAAGATAGCATTCACAGTTTCTTACATCGATTCATGGAGTTAGTATATAAGAGAACAGGCAAATGTAAGTTGCAGCTGAATTTTTGCTCAAAAGTCAATTACTGTGATCACAACGGTTGGGTGAATGAGTTTCAAGTTGCCGGTTACTCCACCACTGTCAGGGGTGATTCTACAGTGATGTGAACTAGAGTCATGTAGCGTTCAGAGTGCACTGCACATACAAAATATTATTGCTAGAGATCCGGTTAAATGTCGTAGTAATTTCTAACTCGGGGCAGGATTCGAAACAAAAAATTACAGTTTTTGCAGCAGGTGACCATACAGACACCTAACAGAGAGGTCATATGGAATATCAGAGAATGTTTTTTTGTAATTAAAGGTGCGTTTAGTGGTATATGCGAAGACATGTCAAAGGTGTTGCTGGGTGCGAGATAGATTCGCCGCCCGTGTGGATGTTACCCTGTCTCTGCACAGTCGGACGTACTAAAATTCCCACATTGCCTATTGGAACTGAAAACCTTTATTCTGATGTCAGATACATAGAGAGTTTCCTCTGAGACATCATTGTCAGTACGGGGAAGTCGCAACTATGAAAACGTAAAATTTCGGCAGAACTCAATGTAGCATTTCATGAGCAAACTTTGGAAATAAAACGATGCGACTGCCAAATTCGATTTTAATGAAATGGATTAATCATCTTTTTGATTCAAGTACTACAGGGTGTATCCTACCATATCACAGGAATCGCTTCTATTATATTCACCTGTTTCGACCACTTATTTGAGAGTTTTTAGCTCTTGTTGCAGTAAAAACAAACTATAGAAGCAAATTGTCAATATTTTATGCACTTTCTAATATCCAACCAAGAATGGGAAATCTTGTAAAAAGAAATGCAAGCTCATCCTTAGCAGAGATTCAGTTTTTGTTTTGTTATTTCTTCTAAACAAACTTAAAATTTTAATCATTAATATTTTACTTTTCAGAAAAATTAATTTTTTAACTCTACAAGCAATAACAGTTAAAATATTCGATTTCATACTTGTTTTCTTTTTTTTTTAATACTAAAATTGTGGTTGGGAGAGTGTAAGAAAAACTTTGGGAACCTGTACTCTAAAACCAATTGCCGTAATTGTTCTGTCCCTGCACTGCCGGTAGGTAATGTCTCCATTTTTCTCAGTCGGTAACAAATAACTGAAAAATCTGTTTTCTGCTGGGTCCTGAGCATATTATCTTAAATAAGTTTTTACCTTTCTTAAAGGTTGTACGCTAGAAATAAGACCAAAGAAACCTGAAACTGCAATTGTTGATGTGAGACAATGGATCAGAGTACAAATATTAACAGTCTGGAAAAATTGTAGCTTGTTCATCACTTTTAGGAAGGGGCTACTAGCAAAAATCTAGCGTGAAACATGGTCAACGTCGGTGGTTATGAAGGGACAGCTAATGCAGTAGACTCGCAGTAGTGAGAACAGGGCAATATCGTCTGTGTCAGGTGAGGCTTTGTCGCGCTGCGCGCGCAGTCAGCGTGAGGGCCAAATGACGCGTGAAGGCTGCAGCCACCGATCACCGCCAGGCCAATCATTCGGTGACCGTGGATATTGAACAGTGAGCGTTCCGTGTTTGTCACGCGCCTCGAGAACCATCCATCAGGCGTTAATGGGTGACACGGAACAAGTGGCTTTGACAGAGCTGCTGCCCCGCATGGCTCTTTGGCGTGGCTTCTACCAGATTTCGAGCCGCATATAACGTCTGGAGTGGTTTATTATATCTTATTTTTATTTTCTATAAGATTAGACGCTACTACGTAAAAGATTTGGTGAGATTGAAGAGGATCACCGAACGTTAGCTCCACTACAGCTAGAAAACTGTACCCGGCAATTTCTTTCGTTTCAATAAATATTTTCACTCCTGATTTGACACTAAAATAAATTATTACATTCATTTTCCAAAATATTTTAAGTGGTTTAGTGGCTATTTTGTAATATTGTTTTTGTCTAAATTACAACTTGATATTGTGCCTGCATATAAAATGTAATAGCCCCGCTAATCTCTGAAATGAAACTTGAGTCTGGCGGTATTGGAAATGAAGAAAAAAAAAGTTTTTTCTCTGCACTCAAAACTTCGTCAAAATATGTCAGAATGTTATATTGATTATCCCGTAAGTACAGGCTTATATAAAAAGAAGGAGCAGATTTAAATTTCTCTTTCTCACAACCTATATGACATACAAATACGTGCCACACATCACAGGATAGAGGTAGGTTTAAAGATTGTAACCCCGCCTACTAATTCCAAAAGCGCTGTTGTTTATGTAAGTGGAAATGACGATGCCACAGCAAAATACGTTTTGTGTGTTGCACAATGCAAAAAGTGAATCCATTGATGATGTGCCACCTCATCATAAACATATTTACTATAGGCATCTTGTATAGAGAGTTATGTGAAGTCCATCTTGATCATATCTGTTCCGATTTATAGCATAAACTTCAACATATAATATGTTTGTACGTACGGTGAAGTCCTTTGCCGTTAGTGATATGATTTTGGGCAACGTCAAAGCCGCAATTAAAAATTATTTCTCTATTTTCATATTCGACTTAGCCTTCTGTACTACTTACGATCTACGTTCATGCAGAAGTAAAAATGCATTTAGCTCTGAGTGTATGCTGTAAACGCTTTTACGCTAATTTTGGAAATTTCAGTTTGATGTAATTTCCTCGTCCTTCGATTTAAGCGAGTATCTACCTACATGTGGATTTACCTTCAAGTTTTTTCTCTCTGAATCTTTCATCTTCAGTCTAAAAGACACCGTTTTTAATACGCATCAGCATCTGATCTGTTCATGGGAGCCAGACATTGCAATCTTTTAATGGAGATCGAAGAAGTGAAACAGTGTCATCCTCCCTGAATCTGTTACATGATTCTACGAATTATCAGCGAGAAGACTTTCATATTTTTGCTAATTTGCTGACTGGGATTACAGCGCTGATCGAGGACAGTACTTCTTTCCGTCAGTCATGGAAGAGAGACCACAGACGCCATTAGTATCAAAATGTAACACTTCATGGTGTTGTGTGGCCACGTCTTTAAACATTCACGTACAGTGTGGAAGGAGATTAAGTCACTGGTATTGGTTCAGCACGCTCTTAAGTGAACAAGGAAAAAATCCACAGTGGAAGTATTACTGTATTTTGCATCAACCTGCAAGGCAACCGCCTTAATCGGTGTCTGTACGTTACAATTAAAACACCTCAAAATTGTAACATCTATTTATGAAAACAAAGCTAAAACTTTTAATTGGTTTTCTGTTAACAATATTCTTGGCTAGGCTATTACTAACGATAATCGAATGAATCTACGTCAGCGCAGATTTATTTATTTACTCGTGTCAGAAACATATAAGTGCAAACACAAAAAAAGTACACAAGTACAAAATAAATGCCGAAACATAAACATGCTTAGTCAATCTTAGAAAATTTCGATGTTGTTGCGATTTGACGATTGTACGTTATAAGTCGTTTTGTCAGCAAACAGGATCTCTTTTTGTTGTTGTGGTTATAAGTCTCCTGTGGTGTATTCCTATTCCAGGGCACCGCGGATAAAAGAAGGCGTATGTACGACAACCAGATACTAAAATTAACTAACTGATTTTTTTAAACTTGTGATCATAAATAAACCAATAATATAAGAAAACATCATTTGCAATAAGAGAACTGCTAAATGTAATGAAAAACATTGTTATAAGCACAACAGAAACCGTTGAAAACTGAGTCTTCACAAAAAAAGCAAAAAATAGAATACTACCAACCAGAGATCATATAGTACAACCGGAGATATGAATGAAACAGATCATGGCAGTGGTCGTTACTCGTAACTAAATCTCGCTGTCGTTCCCATTCAGACCTGCTTATTTTTTTTTAAGGAATATCTTCCCTAGTAAATGATGAAAGTGAATTTTTCTTTAGTCGAAAATAGCACAAGGATTCGTTACTGTAGCCATCTAGATAATTGCTATCTCTTAAAACGTTTCTTATGAAAAATATACCTACGCACTTCCATTACTTCTGTCGTGCTGCTTTTCCTAAGATAAGGAATTTCTGAGTGACGTTAAGGAGCTTTTTGCGATAATTAAAAATAAATGCTGGTGTACCCTGTAATGGAACGCAGGCGGCAGAAAACGACCTCACCTCACAGACTTGAGCTCTGCGCTTCCTAATGAATATTATTTCAAAAGAGGGAAAAAAAGTTTATAGGGCGCTCCAAGAGTAGAGAACCGACGCACTGACTCAATTATAAAAATAATTACTTCCTCGAGCTCGGGGACCAGGTTTATTTGCAAGGTATTATTTTTACCATGTAGATGAAAACATGAACTGAAGAATGCTTCACGGTGCAAATCGTACAATCTCTTCTAAGCGTAGGCGTGATGGACTGTGCCTAAGGATATTTCACAAGAGTCACTACAGTCGGAAAGTAGAATGTGAGATTTCTGTGGAGCCGCACTGCCATTCACAAGCAATGTGACATCTCGCTTGATTAATTAGAGAGTGGAACTTTATAAAATTCAGATACTGTAGTTGCTTGGTACCAACGAGAATATAAACAATCTACACTCATTCTACTATGGTTCTTTCAGTATCCTCTGGACACTGTATCATACGACCACAATGATAAATTTATTTTATATTATAACTGGCCACCATTGTTATAGTTAGACTTCAGTATACAAAAGTTTCAACAAATTTGTTTTGTAATAGTTGTGTAATCAGCTTAGTTAAGGGCTCATAAGACAATAATAAATAAATAATTGTTATGATGTTCTTTTACTAACCACAACTTTAAAAACAATTAAAATCATTTGAACAGCTGGTAACTATAAAATGTAGAATAGAGGTGACGTTCCAATTTATAAATCATAAATTAATTTTGAAATTGCTCTACAAACTGTTTAATCTGCTCTCCATAAAAAGCTGTAATTACATGAACTGCATCTTTTATTCTGAACTAGATTTGAATCGTCGTACTTCACATTTTTCTTACACATCATTTACATTTGTTTTATCTTTTTTTCTGATTATTTCTCTAGATTTATCATCAGAACTTTACAAAATCCGTTTGGAGGCAAATAGATCTGGAGAAAGAAACTGAAAAGTGCCCATTCTGGAACACCATGGTTTACAGCTGTTTCGTTGTATGTATTTGGTGACAGTGGAGGAGTTCTCCTATTCACTGAAAAATTCCTTTTATACAACAATACTTAGAGGTCTGTCAGTCAAAATATATCAGATGTTTGCACCGTATTGTACGTAGGTAACGGTGAGATGCAGCTCACTGATTATTATTGAGATAAACTTAGATGCGCGTCTGCAAACCTTCGAACCCAAAAGTTGTTGGCTACAAAAAATTACAGTTTTATCATTTAAATAATACTCATACTCATTCACAATAGCTGCAGTAATCATAGTGCTTCAAATGTTCTCTCACTAGAAGAGTCGTCTACAAAGTCAGACTTATTGTAAGAGTAGGATTTTATGTGCAGACAATTATTTCCATAATTCTGAACGTCAATGGGATATCAGTGGCAGGAGGATAAAATCTCAACACTGATATCATAGGATCTTTTATATCGGCAATGAATTTATTCGTGTAAACATATTATCTACGTGCATAAAAAGATCTAAAGCCACATATTAGCTTCTTAGGAGAAGGATGCTATTATCGACATAGTGTTAAAAGGAATTCAGCAGGCCAAACACAAATTAAAAGCATTTTCTTTGAAAATTAAATATGTACTCCAATTCGAATGTACAAAGCCACATAAAAATTTATTGTGAATAAACATTTCATATTTGGTTAGCTGCATGTTTATATCATTTAATCTCGTGATTTGATATCCATATTCCATTGTACTATGTTCGTGATATATAAACATTTCTTCATTTCGCTTTATAAACCAAATCGACTGTTCTAAATCGAATTTTAATAATCATATTGTCCAATTCAACTGGTAAAATACTCCTCTTCTGATGACTGAGAAGATTCCAAACAAAATTATGATAAAATTACATTGACAGAAGACTTTAGACATATTTTGTATGCCGAAGTAGTGAAATGTGGTGTTCAATGCCATAAGGTTATAACCAAATGTGTACAATGAACTGTACACTAGACACTTTACATTATAGACTCAAGGTGATTTCTTATGAACCAAATATCTAACTGGAATCATGATTATTTTTGTCACATTACATCGTCCGTTACAATACCTTAAAATTTCTCCTGTAATGTTAATATTGCTAATGTTCCTCAGACACTTATGAAATATTATTATTTTTACTCCTCGTCGATGTCGAGGTCAATAGAGGCGGGCTACAAATTTTAAGATTTTTGCTGAACATTACGTGTAGTATTCGGTCCTGTGGTCACGCTCTTCTGTATTAATGTAAAGTTATAAAGGAATATTCTGTTTTGAGTGTGATTATCTTACAACGCTACGATGTGCCATTCTGACTTTATTATTTCCGTCTGCCCGCAGCTGTCGCCGGAGGCGTGCGGTTGCCGCATCGAAACAACGACGTCGTCTGCGGACCCGGCTGACCCGCTGGGCATGCTGGAAGCGTCTCGCTCCAGCCTCGAGGTGGAGGCTGCAGCACACTTCTTCGTGGAGGGACGCCTGCGCCTGCGTTGCCTGGCCACAATGTACACTCTGTTCCGAAAATCAGAAGAGCTTACACTGGCGGAAGACACACCACAGTTGGCACCAGTCATGGGTCCAACTGCACCGCATAGCCTCGGCGGTGAGTATTATCAGATACCGTGTCACTGTTCGGAAGCAGAAACTGGGCTGGTATACTAATATATCCTGTACATTACTGTCAATTCGACGTGGCACGAAATTTTTTGTAGCTAGAGACAGAGTTCTAACTGGTTCAAATTATTTTTCCAATATAGGGGAAATTATACTAATTGGGATACTGTTTCCGCAACTGCCGCGATGTCTGGTCTGAAGAACTAATTTATTCTCCTGTATACTTATTTTCTACTTCTTTGTCTTTAGTAAACCAAAATTTTGGTGTTTATCATCATTTGCCTAAAGAAAGTAATGCAGCGTAGGTTTCAGAACTAGAATACAGACAAGTCCTTACGGCCTATTTGTGACCTATCGCAGCCATTGTAGATAAGCCAGTTATTGTGTCTCGTGCCCAGCATGAAACCATCTAGTTTTACCACGGAGATGAAAGAAATTTTCACAATTACGTTCCTGGCCAGCATGACAAGAGAAATCTTTGGGCATTTTTTTTTTTTTATATGGCCTTACTCCTCGTCGACGTCAAGGTCATTAGAGGCGGGAAAGGACTGGGGACAAGAAACGTGTAAGGGATTAAACCACATACCGGGGTGAAGTATCGGTTTAATCACCTTAACTAACCTCTAACTTGCTTTAAGTTCTAACAAAATTTTCACTAATAAAATCGTATAACCATGTGTGAACTTGGATAAATCAACTGTAGTACCTTACGGTCGCCACTGTCCTTATTCCTTAGGAAAGAAAAGGATACTATTCACTATGAAAAATATGCACTGTTCACTTCAAGAAAAATTGTCATTATCGGTGGCAAAATTGGACAGATCATCTCCCAAAATCGCCGTATGTTCTGAGTTAGACTGCAATATCGGCTTCTGCGTGAATCGCGTCTCCCAAATCCTTTAGTTACGAGATGAATAATTTTACTATTTCTGGAAGGCTTACCCCCTCCCTTATGCTTTATAGCCATGAAAAATAGAATTTAACCAAATTCTAAGGTGCTTACAAACGGGAGGGATTTTGGCCATGAACTTTCGAAGGAATCATCTCGGAATTCGCCTCGAGTGATTTAAGGAAACCATGGAAAACCCAAATCTGGATGGCCGGATCGGGATTCAAATCCGCGTCCTCTCGAATGCAAGGCCAGATCATTACCGCTCACCCACTACGCTTGGTGTGTTTAGGAAAAATTGGCGTCATACCTTTTAAAGTAACTATCGTGTAATAATAATTGTAATGTTATTCAATTAATTCAAACGAACATGACGCTAAACAATAAAAACAAAAAGTTATATAAACACTAAAAGATTAATTTGGCACAGAATTTTATCATTTTCAGTCATAATCAATTGGGCTATGTTTCTAAGAGAAAGTTGTAAACATTTTCAGAAACGACCAACACTGGAACGGAGTAATCTAATATAAAATTTCTGTCAAGTTTGTTGATTTCTACTCCAACTCTCGCAACTCATAATTCATTCCATTTTACTGCCGTGCATTAAGAAATTATTTTCGCGCAGATCAGCCAGTATGCTTACTGGTCACCTGATGTGCGTTATGGCGTCGTGGTAGGCAGCGGCGGCGCCGGTCCCTGCTGGCAGGTGGCCTCAATGAGGTCGTGTCGACAAGCGGGTGGCCTACAGTGCCAATCTGTGCGGCGCCGCCCGCGACACGCAAGGGGAGGGCAGCGCGCTTAATTGGACCGGGCCCATCTGAAAGCCCTCATCTTAATAACTCTCGGACGACGCCCGAGGGCGCTTCTCCTCAAGTGATCAGCCAGCCCAGGCTGATTACAAGTGTTACTCGGTCCCAACCACTTCGTCTGAAATAGTCAACGGCGGAACTAAGGTCTTTTGTTACTTTTGTATATTAGACTTATATCTATCTGTGATGAATCTGTAATAAATACGGTTATGTCATTATTTAATTTGTCAGGTATGTCATCCAATCCATCCCTCCTCTTCACCACCTTTTCCAAACATTTTCGAATCAGCTATCTTTAATGACTTTTACTCATCGTTGGCACGGTTAAGTTTGGAGCTCTTCGCATTATGGCCGAATTTCCTTGCCGACGAAAGTGAAGTGTTTCCATTTGCCTCTGAAACGTGTAACTATGTTCTGTGAGTGATAAGTGTATTTTTTTGTTTATAGTGGGAAGTTTGGGGACCGTCCCGGAATTTGCGCTGATGGCTGCTAAAAATTGCCTAAAACTGCTGTCAGGACGACTGGTACGCAGGGTCCCGGGTTCGTTCCCAGTCTCACAGTACCTCCCCTATCCAGTGTGTGGCGCCTCAGCGTTCATCTGGTGCTTTAGTACAATTAATTCTAATTTTCAAGGCCAATTGTACCCAGAACTTATGGGCGTGAATATATATTAAAATTTTAATCCTTCCTGGTGCCCTATTAAAATATCCTTATAATAACAATGTCGAATGATAAGGCGCGCAATGACAGTACCGAAGCTATTATCTGCATCCAGAATTAAAACTTACTATCGGAGCCAACGATACTAGCAGCCAATAGTGCTACTGTCAGAAGGATTCCTCAGCATGTACTCATCTGCTTATTGAGGTACCATCTTTCGGCTTCCTAGTATGTCTAGTGAGTCTGCAATGTCTCCACAAAATTAATGTCTTTGTAAAATCTCAGTTAGGATATAGCTTGCAGCCTCTGCTGTTATGTTTGGGCATCCCCATCAAAAATTTTCGCCCTATCAAATCACACGATGACGAGTTTATTATGCTTTCTCTCCATGTAACAAAACGGTTCCTAACTGGACACCTGCACGCAGCAGCAGGAATACCACTACTGCGAGACAGGATACGACAGCTGGCCACATCCTTTTATAGCACTGCCCAAAGATCGCAAAACCCACTGAAAGCACCACTGGACACGTACGGCACATACTTCAACCACCACAGAAAAACCACTCACCATTTTTGAACAAGAATGAAAAAACAAAAATCAGCAGCAGAGAAGACATACCGCAAAAAAAGTGACGGAGTCATTTGAAGTTTTAAGGAAATGTCTTCGGACAACAACCTTCACCACAACCTTCCTGATGACTTCAGAAAGGCACAAATTGCTGAACGCCGTCATAGTGATTGTTTTCCGAATCATGACGAGTATTATATTGTAACCCTACCTGAAATTCAGGAATACGTGGGTTGAAATCCCTGTCCGGCCACCATGGCTGCGATTTTCCGTGATTTTCTTCAGTGATTTTCCCAGGCAAATACCGGGATGGTTCATTTCAAAGGCCATGACCAACTTTCTTCCCCATCACCTTAGGTTAAGTAGGTGGAAAAAGGTCCCCGAGACCCTTCAGCAGCCCCTCTTTACAGATTCATATTTGAGGAATAAATTTTGTAAAATTAGCTGTTGCTATTTTTATATCCACTATTTATTTTCAAGAGCCGGGAAATTGGCGGGGACAATTATTTTATGTTGTTAATTAACCCAGACACTTCCGATAATTTTTAGTTGGAATGGAAGAGAAATTGGTTCCTCCGTTACAGATGCCGAGATACATGTACACATGCTTTTAGTTTTCCCTGATCTAAAGTATATTGTTCAGTTTGGAAATTACTTCACTCCAATATTAGACGGACGACCACACTTCCTACTAGTGGCTGAAGTGAAGTTGTGTTTTGTGTTGCAGACGTGGCGAGCAGGGCGCAGGAGCGAGGGAGTGCTCCGTGGGTGCTGAGCTGCACGCTGGTCGCCGTGCTCGCCACCAGGTAGCGCGTGCGCCGTTGACCGGATCCTTGGACCCCGCCTGCCGACACCTGTGGTGCGTCGCGTTCAGCAGTTGAACTGGACTTGACGGACGCGAAATACAATATACTAACAAATAGTGACTAAACCAACGTCTAGAAGACGCATGTTCCAATTACAAAACAGCTCGTAACGATTTATATAGTATTTTGATGCGAAATATTTGGAGTATAGCAAAATATTAGAAATTAACCACTTTTTTAAGATTTGTGAATGAGTAATAAAAATACAGTTTTGCGTAGTATTTATTACTTGGGAGAGACAAAAAGAGCCAGTAATTGTATAGCTGCGGGCTTCCAATAGTGTGGCGGTTAGAAAGTTTGACAGGTTTTCGTTGCAAACAGCCAGGTGCGACGTTAGAATTTTGTATAATTTTTCATTTCAGTCATGGAAACAAAGTTTTCTGCTATTTAAAGTTTATGGAAGCCATTTGCTGAGGAAAGACTTGGCCATGCTCAATGACAGGATAATTTGGAGAATTGAAAAAAGAAGTTTCATCAATCATATATGTTAAAAATCCTTATATGTATATAATAAACTGTACATTAGGAAATGTATATTCATTCTTATATATTCGAGAAAATAGTGAAGTAAGATATAATATTGTTACTGTGTTAGTTAGCTCTTTATTCTGGGTTTCTTACTTTTAACATTGTATATTGTATCGCAATTAAGCCTACAAAAAGTTATATTCCCGTCCGTATGTCAACCTATTGTTCATCCTCACAATGTGTGCAATGGACTGTACTCCACGCAACAATATGATGATAGCTGACGAGCGGCTGTGATGCTGTGTGTGAGATCGGGTGTTTTTGTTTTGTTTGTTTTCTGGTGAGTTCTGTTGTTCATGTTGTTATGCTTACATGTAGCTCCTGTATGAAGTAACACAATTCCCAGATTTGTCAGTTCGTGATAATAAATACTAATAAATTACAAAAACCTTCTTCTTCAATGACTTACAAACTGTTACTAACCACCTTTCCTTGATTGTACTCTTCGAATGAGGTATTAAATGTTCCGATTATTAGTAAGATGTGAATCTTACCATGAAAGAATATATGCATTTATTTCATTTTTAATATTAAAACACATGTTATATATTTTCATTTATATAAAAAGTATCAGAATGTTTTCAGGCTACAAATTATTTTGTACATATATTTACACAGGACTTTACCTCCAGTTTGACCAGAAGCGGGTAACTTTTAGAGAAGTGGGTTACCCTGTCGGTTGAGTAGCTAGCCTAGCTACAATCGTACTTGGGGTGTCGGGCAGTTCTGGTTAGAATACTGAGCAAGGTGGTACCAATTTTTAGTAACCATTTCCTGGACTACAGACATTAGTTAAATTTAATGCGACCATACAGCGTATGTATACGCTGAATGGCATTCTTAGTTCTTTACGAATTGACTTCCTCTTATCGACAGGTGCAGAAGAAGAGGAGATTCCATAGTGAAGTGTGGTATCTTTTTGATAGAGATTTAAGTCACAGAAACCCATAATTGAGTACCTTTTCTACTTCTTTTACATGGGCAGACTTGAAACAGAGCGAACACATATAACCGACCACAAAAACCGTCTTTTTTTTAGGTTTTCGTCGGTGACTCCCACATTCTGCCGGTGATGTTCTTTACAATGATATTCCTGGCTTCCACGTTTAATTTTGTGTGTTAACAGCTCTGCTTGTATGTCAAAGAGCCGTCAATAGTACGTTTAGATTTTTGTCAATTGTACTCCTTGGCGTAAGATCATGTTTAAACGTGTCCCATGTGTTTAAGATCAAAAACACACATTTGGATTTTAGCTGTCCTGGAGTGGTAATCAGTTTATTTCACGTTTTCAATAGCTTGGATCAAACATGCTTAGATGCTGATGGCGGATCACAGCCATATACAATATATGTATATATAAAAAACTTCTGTTGTAAATAGCACGTGGCTGGTCATCACCATACATGTTAAACACAGCAGGAGCCAGAACAATATGTTGTGGTACCAGATTTTCTTTACATCCTAATCGACTTCACTGGTCCTGGAAGATATACTGCATCAGTTCAGTGGGTGACGGTATCATAATCAGCCGTTAGATTAAACAACCTACGCTTCCTATATCTTAATTCTAAAACCATTACTCCTTGTCAGATAAGGAAACTGTCAAGAGCAGCTTTTTACTGGTGTAAAACCTGCTTGTTGCTGTATAAGATATGGCTCATTCACATGTATCAAAACAGCGTCCGTCTTTCGAAGCTTTTGTAGAACACATGATAGTGTATTGACCTATTGCTTTTGGCATATGTTAATGTTATACTTGCTTTGGGATTAGATGTAAATAATTACTAAAATTCGGAGACTCTTTAGAAATATAATTTATTTTTGTTACTAAAAATATGTTGTAACCTGTGTAAATTGTAGCGATTGAATAAGCAGTAGCAAATGTTCAATAATGATTCTTTTGAAATTTGTGTGGCACAATAAATGTAATTTTAGCATTTTCATCTGAAATACAAAAAGTGATTCCCAGTACCCAGATAACGGAAGATGAAAGAACACGACGTGGTAAGAAGTTGATTAGACTTTAGACTGATCACTTGTAAATTTTCGAAGAGCTTAACACGTGACATATGTGGTGGCGCCCCAGCTTTTTTAAATGTATTCGTATCTAGGATAAGGAATATACAAAAAACAAAAAATATTACAGCTCATCTATCGAGATACTGGTGTACAAAATTTATGGAAAAAAAAATAAAAGAAGACTATTAGGTAAGTGTACACACGTGTTAACTACTGTTTTTACACTGAATATTGTCAGCCTACTACTAGCAGATCAATTTTTTGTTTTTACAATTTCAACGAGAAGAAAAGTTTAATTGCTTGGATATTTAAAAATACAAATGTGAGAATTGAGTCTTTCCCGGCGTTCAGTTGCCGAAATTTCTTCTCGGTGTTCAGCCGGGTAAGTGCTCTACGTTTCGATAGCCACCTTACTCTCTTCATCAAGCCAAATGGTAAGCATGTTTCCCAGCAACCACTTAGATCTTCCATTTCACCTGACAAATTCTGTGAACACAAATGTTGAAACATTGTGTATGGCAGAACTTAATCAGCTGAACACTTGAGAAGAATTTTTTTAAATGATAATATTTACAAGATAAAGATGACACCTGCAGTCAAAAATCGAGCTTTCAGCGCGGCAGAGTAAATTATTATAGCGCCTCCTTTTTAAAAGCTGATGTGCGTCAAATAAAGGTAAGACACTATTTATATTTTCACAACAATATCTTCTTGAATCAGTGTGCTACTGGGATCGATCACAAAACCGTTTAGTGAGTTTTTTTTAAATTATTCGCCGGAATCGTATTCGAAATCGTTGCTGTCCCCTTTTGAAAGTATAGAAGTGACGCGCGAAAACTGCTTTGGAGATATCCGTTCATTTTAAGATTAACAAAACTCATTTAGATACAAGCCAAGAAAATTTTACAAGTACTGAAGCTCAAAAATTACTTTTAGGGAGAAAATAATGATTTGTAATCTCAACGCCGTTGGTTCTCACTTTAACTTGTAGTAAATACCATCAGGGATAACTCAGATCTGTTACCATATAACATTAATGTTGGCGAATATCGATAAAGAGTCACTACATAACATAAGTATGATAAGTAATTATTATGGTGAATTGACAATCTCTCACAGTGGCAATGTTTGTTGTGCTGTAATATGATCGTTTAGAGAAGAACTGAGATGGAATATAAAACTAATTAAAATTTTAACAAAGCAACCTAACTTGCTGCAGTCACATCAATCTGTAATTAATTCCAAAAAAATTTGGTGGTTCAATAATACGAGTATAAGCTAGTTAGTTGCACACATGGAAAATTTTTAGTGTTTCTTTCTGTATTCATTCCAATAATGGTAAATATTTATTACGTACGGTATATATGCGTTTGATAGATATTTATTCTTATATCTATGTAGACATACCTGCTCATCTTTCCAGTATCCTCTTGACCAAGGTTTTTAATAATATTCTGCACCGCAGATTGGTCTCATACTTTTTTTAGTGTAGCTAACCGTGGCACAAAGGGATATTGAAGGGGATGAAATATCCAGTAAGTTCTAATAGGAGACACCGTGCCTCAAGAAGTTAGAATTAAAAAACGTTGCTCATACAGCATTATAATACCAATTACAGAGTTTCCAGGTAATTTCACAGCTCTGGAGTCTCTAAAACGATGGATTCCACAGCATTATTAAATTCCGAGAAAAGCATCTAAAAAATTTCCTTCATAAACGAAATTTAAATACCTCAATGAGTATAGTATCGATATTTTTCTTTATACAACATATGTTATTTAAAGACGAAAATCTCATGATTATGCATCTAAAAAATGAAATTTTTACTTTTAGCACGTACTTTGGGCAAAAAGATTCAAATTTGTTGTTTGAACTGAGAGGTATTATAAACTTAAAGTTACACCAGTTATCTATTAATTTCTCGAACATCAGAAACTAAGAGTGGAATTAGCACAATCATCGAGCTCTGAATATAGATCAATCTGGTACTCCTTAAAGCATAACGTTATCTATATAATCAGTTGGCAGAGACAATAAAATAAAGCTTGATTGCAGTAAGTCACAAAAAAGACATAATCCCAATATGGCGCGTTATTACTTACCACTTGCCGAGAAGCCTGACCTACGTGGGGAAGTATTACTTATCTGAGAGAAAGAAATTCTTGACGATAACGGAGAGGGACCGTAATCTCCGCCGTTAATCACCCCACAGCTTCTCCCTGCTATCATCTGCCACCTTCATCCCCCATACATCCTTAGCAGCTGAAACCATTACTGGCTACTATAATTTCTCCCCTGAAAGAAGCCAAATCCTGATAAATCACTCGAACATATTGAAAGGGAGGAATCTATTAATTTAGATCTCTGGCTATAAACTTATGGATATTAAATCACTCACCAACACATAATTTACTCCGTTATTGATGGGGGACAAATATTCTTTTTAAGATTCTTTGCTTACTTAATCATTCTGAGTTTTATTGATTACTAGAACGACATGGAAAACAAACAGAGCTATGTGATTATCAGAGTTCTATAGGTCGTTTGTGAAGTAAATGTTATGACTAACATACTAAATGTGAAACTATGAAATGTTACTTACCTCTGACAAAACACATCAGTCATCATTTTCTCTCTCGTGTCTAATTCCTTTCGTCTTTTAAGATCAGGGCAGTGATGTTTAAATGTTATTATCTGTTTTCGAAAATTGTGTAAAAAATCTAGTTTCCCCATAATAATCTCTCAAACGACCTGATCACATCTAAAATTCCCCGTATTACACTGTCGGATGATGTTGATAAAAGAAGTACCCCGCCGTCATCTTTAGGCAGAAGATTGTGGCAGAGTAAACCACCGAAAACTCGTGTTTCATTAACATCAACCGGCAGCGAACTCGCTAACATTATATTTCCTACTATTTAAACTTTTAAAAAATGTTTTTATTGGTTTTAACCAATTTACTTCAGTTCATATTGCGTTAATGTTTTTAATTACTAGATTGTTGCAACGCCTACTAAGTATATGGAACTGTTCGGCCTTCAGAAACTGTTAACATTCGATAGGTTTCGGTAAATTGCTGAACTTTGATTTGCTGTTGGTTCGCATTGTTATCAAAAACATTCTGAGCTGCTATTGGAGTATTCATTTTTGGGGTAGATAACTCAAAAATCTATGCAGTTAAGTGATAAAGTGTAAAGTAATGTATGATATGTACAACTTACGTATTCTATACTATTATAAGTCTGTAAGCAAGCTGCGTGTGTCTCTTTATTTGAACTGGAGTCCCGCTAAAACTACCGCAGCATTTTGGACGGGGTTTCCAAATTTTTTGAGCTAATGGTCCGTATCAAAATCTGCGGAAATAGCTAATGACTTATATATAGCGAGGAATGGAGGACATAATTAAATACATTTCTAGATATAAAATTAAGAGATACGGATCACACCGTAATTGAGATGTACTCTCCTGGCTTAAAAAACTGAAATGAAAAACACTATTTAACTTAGAATTCTGTTCAATATTTTGACTTCGAATGTTTAGTTTTCAGGTTTGTTGATTACAGTAAATAAATGGAATAACTGAATCAGATATAATAATCATTACTAATACTTCATTAACTGTAAAACATGGATCTGAAGCGTTTGACCACAGACGAATATACTGATCTCTTGATTGCTTATATTTTTTTTGCCTTTGGCCATATATTCCCGGTTTCATGTATTTTGATTAGTATAATTAAAAGGAAATCGTTACTCAAACCACTACACAATATATTAACTCTTCAATAAGAGTAACAGAAGTGTAATATTAATGGTAAGTAATTTTTTGCTTGATATAGATAATACAGGGTTTTCACTATATCGTATAGCCGAAATTTGATAGTGATAAACAATTCTATCGTTTAGCTGTAGTTCTCGAGATATCGTAAGTCAAAATCAGTTATATATACAGTTCCTTGTGCCTTTGGTGACATTTTTAATCTGCTCCAGTCCACATTTTAACCTAACCACAATAATAAACTGTACATGGTGATACAGCGATGTATTATTCCGCGTGTTTTAGTGTTCTTGCAGTTCAAACTGAAGTTTTTTTTTTTTTAAATTAATTCTTATAATTTATTCTGAGTTTACTTTGAATCCTGAGTTCCTGCCATTACAAATAATGTATTTAGCGATGCACTTCATCCGTTTAAGTGTATCTGTATCACTTGATTTTCAAGCGGCAATATCAGTATAGATTGTGGTTGGGTCGAAATTCCACGTAAACAACAAAAGGCTTGAGGCATTCAATTATTGTTAATAATTAATAAGCTGCTTTAATGATTGAATTGTTAGTGATGAAGTGTAATCGCGAAAACTAACCAACCGCTGTGCATGCCCATGCCTATATTTCCACGTAATAACTGCAACATATTTTTTTTAGTCCAGGCCGTATTTCAATGTAACCATTTCGATTTTGGGAAACGATCGTGAAAGATGGCTATAAGTTGGGGTGGATGTGTAGAAGTTATAAGCAAAAAATACATTTTATTACCTACGGCATGAGAATATACTATACATATATGGTAAACGAAAACTGACCAGCAATTTTAGATTCGTTGTTGTATATGCTATCGTTGACGGCGAAGATATTTTTATAAATGGCCGTTGAATGTACTGTCAAAACTATCGCTTTCGTGTCGTCTTTATGTTTTTGGTACATTTGCTTTTGCATTAATAGTCAGTTTCTATTCTCTGGAAAATGTGTCTCAAATTTCTTATTGGACCATTAGCGATAATTTTTCATGTAGCTTTAATTTCTTATTTTTCAAATATTATATTGTGTTAAAATATAAATAAAACAAAAATTTTCGAACTATAGTATAAAAACTGAATCTCAGGTAGTAATTAAAAGCAAGGAAAATCTTTAAATGAAATCTAAATTTTTTGCTTCTCCAAGTTAATATTTGATATTAAACTATAAAAAGCTCAGAGTAATTCTATGCACTCCAGGACCTGCGTGTGCGAAGCAACGGGTAAATTCTAGTTGTTTATAAAGTAAAGGATAAAATATTAATTGCCGAGTTGTCATTTATGAAGAAGCAATCTATTATTTCAAGTAATTATAGAGTTAATATGCACTGCGCATATCGTTTTGACAAACTTTTTATTTGAAATGTTCAAATTGCATTATTAGTGACCTCAGACAACAGTAATCTTACTAACTACATTTTTCAGAGATATGAAAGAACATTAATCGTGTGGTACTTTATTTATAGTACTTCTTCCTGGGCAACAAAACTTGTAGTTTATGAAATAGTGACCTCTTCTCTTTATCACACCAACGGTATCCACATTTTCACCATTTGGCTCTTATCTACCAGCGTAACAGCGGTATTGAGGTCATTAGAAGCGGGGAACGACTGGATCAAGGAATGGAAAGGAATTCAGGCATCCATCCTGACATTAACTCAGTGATTTCTGAAAAACATGTAAAACTCTAATCTGGATGGCTTGGCGGGGATTCGAGCCACACTCGGTAAGAATGGTAGTGATGCATGATTCCTATTCACTAGATTGTGTAACTAGTTCTGGCTCAAACATCTGACATCTCAACAAATCGGGGAGGACATAGGAATTGTTGTTGGTGATTCGACCCGACGGATGCGGGCATAAAGCCTACCTCTAGCATAGGCATAATGGATTTCATTCCGTCCATCGTTTCACCTCCATATACACAAAAGCAACACTCTATACTTAAGAAGATTTACAATAAGCAATACACGCATGCAACATTTAACTTAGACACGGAGAAAAGAGAACGGTCACCATTCTTCCGTATCTGGCGCACTATGACTTCTGTAGGAGTTTCGTTCCTGCATTACGGAAGACCACAATCTTATTCATTACTTATTATTAGCATATGCGCAGCCTTATAAAATGCCGGTAATAATAGAAAATAATTTATATACATGTTAACAAAAACGGAACATTGTGAATAGCATATGAACGAAGTTCTCGGCGTTAAGAATTTATGAAATGCTCTCGCGTAACTAGCAGAGTAAAGGAAATATTATCACACGATATTTCGGCGATCACAATACTGTCATCACCAAAAGATGGCGACAGTGTTTTGATCGCCAAAATATCGTGTGATAACACTTCCTTACCTCGGCTAGTTATCCGAGAGCATTTCATATATTATGAATAGCTTTCATCAAAATGAAAATTAAACTACTTCATAAAAATTACTCGTAACTTTTCAATCATATATTCACAAAACTAATAATTTTTTTAAATTCATGTACTCATTAGGGCAAAAGAAGAGTAAAATATTGCTTTTGTTACCAACATCTCATATTAACGAATTCCATAAGATGTAATGTAATACATATAATATTAAAAAATCAAAGTTAGCGCTGTGATTAAATCGCAACTAAAATTAACGTGTCTGTAGATCATGTAAGTTATCCTGTCTTTCAGATGACTACGTGTTATCTTCACACGTGTTATCTCTCAACACTTCAGTGATAATTATACAATCAGAAACATGTTCTGCTAATACACTTCGTGATGTCAAATCCGTCCCATAAACAACATAACAGCTGATCCCAGTAGGTAAAGGACATTGAGAAACCTACTTTGGTTACTGTACTATCCTACGTATTAACAAAATTCTGTTGTCAACATACCTTATCCTCAGCTTTTAAGGTATCAGTGGATAGGATTTTATGTATATATATATATCGGGATCTGACGTAGGATACACAGTTTACATTCAAGCAAATTGTGTATTTGGGCTGCAGGGACACAGAACTTTCGTAGGAGAGGTGGAAACTGCCGTGCACTATAGTCACAGGGTTCAAGGGATAGCAGGAGCCAAGGTTATTTAATTCCTACATAAACAATAGTTTTTGCCAATTACAAACAATGACTAGCAAAAAATTTAAAATGATTGTATTATGATATAAAACATTTATTAAAAGAGATATTGTAAATAACCTCTGTTTGTTATTTCACGGAGTATTTAATTACAACCTCGAAAAACTATTTTTTCTTGTTGTCTTTTTTTCAGGATAGAAGGAAGGGGAGGGTATGGAATGTTCCTTCAAATGCAATTCAAACACGGCCTAAGTTTATTTGTGTACAATTTTTGTTTTGTTTTAGTAAACGTTGTTCCTGATGTGAACACTTTCCTTTCCTGTGTCACAAAAACTATTAAAGATAATGGTTACAATAATTTATTGAGAGTCCTATTTTAATGCAGCTGACGCTAGATACAACTTTTAGCGGAAAAACCTCAGAACGGTTTCACGATTTAGTAGAAATAACGTGAGCCAGCAAAAGCAGACTCTAACAGTCCATCTGTTAACATGCGTTTACATCTTCTTTGTTAATTCTTAATCAGCTTGTTTTATAACGCCAGATGAATGATAATTCTGTCTGGTAGGCTTGACTTTCCTAAAACATTTACTAATTTAAACAGCAGGATATCGAGCGATTTACGTTTAATTCCAAAAAGTGTTAGATATACATTTACTCGCATCTTATCTATGCTTGATGCTTATCATTCTTAATTTTCATCGTCGCCTTAGTGATCTACCCGCTCTCCGTAGTGTGCATCTTCACTATACTGAAGCGATAACTCCCTTTTTACCCAGCTTGTTGTGGAACCAGTTGCTGGTAGGATTGTTGATTCATGGCTCATCATCTGTCTGTCAAATATGTAATCATGTGCTGTATAAGAAAAATGTATACTCGTTTGTGAAATATGAATCTTATAGAAGCGGAAACGGCAGCTGTGTATTGTTATGACCGTAGTGTTCTGTGAAGTGTGTTGTTAAGTATGCTGTGAGTAGATGAATATGAAAGAATGGAGACAGTGATACCCGATGCCTGCCACTTCTCCCCCCCCAATTTCACGTCGTTAAACGACGGTGTGATCACCATCAACACTGTTCCTCCACTGGTACTTCGGAGAAGTTTGGGGTTTAGCCCTAGGTGGTGATGGTAAACAATCTGGTTATTATCAATTGTGCGCAGACACCTTTACACCCCTGCCCTTTAATTCCTAATGTCGTTTTTTTCATGCCAATGGATATGAGTTTCGATTTCATGTGTGGACGTAGTAACACGTGTGACAGTAGTATAGTGAAAGAAATATCCATTATGTGTTTTTCCCATGAAACGTGAGGAGATGTATTTTGCCGAATGCGGGTTTGAACGACGCCAACCTAACTTTAGCCTACTCGATGTTCCGATGTGTGGAAAACTGTGAGGCTAGAAAATGCTTTAATAAGTTCCTACGTTTATTGTCACCAAGTAGTTTAGTAAAGCATACGCTATAGATGTTCGATATGCATTGAGTTCACACTTACAGTTATTAACAATAAAAAATTTAACGTCGTAACAGTTGCCTTTAAACTATTCCATACAAACTCTTATTGGCATTGCCAATAGAATATTTTCTTTTTTAAGTATAGCTTCGTTTACAACAATAACAATGCTCCAATCTTGTGAGTCAACGCCCACTCAATACCACAAGAAGGCATTTGCTGGTAGACAAGAAATTTTAACATTACATGGTGTAACTGTAATAAATAGTACATATTTATGGCTATCCTCCACAGCGGTATTTGACATTGTGAAAAATGTACACAGTCATATTAATCACTTATAGGAAGATATCCTTAAAAGAGCATTAAGTTAAATCAAAATCTGTTTTCATGCGACGTGTTTAACGTATACATGTTTTCATTTTGTTTTTTCCTAAAATCAGGTAAACTTGGAACTGCTCACGTCTTCATATATATTAGTTTTCCAAAGCTTCATTTTACTGAGTTGGATACAATTACGAGATAGCGAATAATCGATCAATGTAAACGAGCAGGTAGCATTGAAGGCGGTTTCCACATTGGGTAGGAACCGACTGTCCCGAAGGCTGTCACAGCGAAATGGAAAGAGGGCCGAGCCGTGAAATACATGCGAGCAGAGATATTAAGAGGTGTGCTTTAAAAGTGAGAAACTTCCACAGCGGAAAGAAAAACTCCTTTCGTGCCATCCATTTATATTCCAGAGTTCTCCAGACCACAAAACGTCATCTACACACCCACAGCATTTTGTCAATATTCGGTAATATAGGGAGGCAGTCTTTCCGTTCTTTTTTGAGTGCGGTGACCCACTTCATGAAAGGTCGACAGACAGCCAAAACGGAAGATCCTGCCTCTTGCTCGGTAGCCGAAATATGTGGAAACCATATATTTGGCAAAACGCTGAAACTGTTACCAGAAAAATATATTGTAGATTGGTATTAATATATCGCTTTAGTTTTCGATTCATTTCCCAATATAAGTATATGAACCGAAAATCAAGATACAGAGAAGAATAAATCTTTGATTAAGAGTTGGTGTTCGAAAGATGGTATAACACCCATGTCAATTTACAGTTAGCTACTCCAAATACCTTGATACGAATCATATTTTCTACATTTCAGCCTTATTGCAATTACTATTACTTTATATTTGACATAATTTTAATTATTTTCTTTATTTGCATTTCTTTATGTAGTGACACGATTTAAACCTTAGTATGAAACTTAATGCGTAGATTTGCAAAAACAAACAAGTCAACAGTGTAAGTTTTCCTGTATTTCACATTATTTCGATATTATCTGATAAACTAATTAAACATTTTCAATAAATGATTTCAAGTACCAAATTAATAACGTTTGATAATAATCTGAGAGATGAAAGTTTAGGCCAGATCATTTGTCCATGCCGCCTTAGAATCAATATATTTTAAACACGATAACTTATTAATGATTTTTTTTTAACATTATATGCTTCTCTCACCGACTTCTTTGGATTGTTGTATTTATAAGACTAGCATGGAATTAAAATATTGTGATGACAGCACAAATTTTTATCTAATAATAAGATAAATTACTTATATATTTGTTCAAAGAGAACTAGAGCCGATATCATTTGAACATTTAATTTACGATCAGCTATGTTATATAGGGTTACAAAAAGATTAGAATAAAAACTAAAATATTGAAAAAGGAGTACTAACTAAAAACAAAATAAACTTAGAATTTTAGTTAATTTATTGTTACTCTATTTATTAATAATATCATTTTTTCTCTAAAAAACTGAAAGTTGACTATCGGTAGACAAAAATAGAAAACCGTTTTTCAAGCGTCATGTAAATAAGTATCTGCCATGTAGACTGTGTAGACATTTAAATTTAGGAATGTATATATTTCTAAAAGAAGAATCTGCTTCACCGATTTATGAGTAGAAACGGAAGGGCCAAGATCAGTGGGAGGGTTGAGGAAGAGGAATTAACGTAGCATTATAGGAAAACTTTTGTATCAGCTCCAAACCAAAATTTAGAGCGGTTCAGTTTCATAATTTTGTTTTCCCAGGAAACTAGACATCAGTTCAGTTTTTTTTTTTTTGCGATGTCAGAAAACAAAAAAATCTACCATACTACTACAACAATTTATTTAATCATAGGAGATGATCCAATGGCATCTTATTATAATTTTACTATGCCGTGACTTAAGAGGCTTAATATTAGTAAATAACGCGGCCCAAAATTTATAGTATTATTCTTTGTTTCTTGCATACTATTTTAAGAAAAATGTATATACAATGAAAAATATTAGACAAATAACTATCATAATAGTAACCAGAATGATGGTAAACAAGAATTCTTAACACGTTAGTTATTTTCTTAACAACTAACTAGCATGCAGTAAGGTTTATTAATGGTGGAAACTATCAGTATGCTTTACAATAATAGTTCCCGGCAGCATCTTTAAAAAATCACATTTCCTGAATTATTTTGCCACTTTTATGTCCACATTATTTTTAATTACGCTCGATTATACCTTTTTCACTAATGACACGGACTTGAGCAGTGTATTACTCACGCTTCTGAAGCTAACGTGGAACACGGCAGTCGTGTTTTCTCTTTTGTATTAGTTGATACTTTTAACATTATGATGTTAAGAATGAAGTAATTTTTTAATAAACGAATAAGTGGCTTTTCAACATTATTTAATTAGAAACAGTTTAAAAATTTGATTGTAAAACAATAAAACTTCCAACAGATAATTATTATCAAGTCATGGCATGTTACAGTATGTAATGTTCACATTTATGTGAGTTAATACTTTAATATTAATCAGTAGGATGCACCTTAGCAACAGGATTGTGAAAGTGACTACTAGGATTATAAAATTAATTACACAAATAATCTCAGCGCAGCTCAGACTTAACCCATTTTTTATTTGTTTCAACATGAATTTAATGATTTCAAGCATTTATTATAACAAAGTTAGCCTGAAAATGAATAAATTCTCTTTGATTGAGCAACACTAATATCATGGGATTAAGAAAATCTACATCTCGGGTGCAGTACACGGGTTGAAATGTTTGGTGCGCAAGTCATTTGTTTTCGACGCTGAGTATATTACCACAGTAACGCGGTAACTTCAGGAAGTCGCTTCATGAGAACAAATTCTAGTAGAAGACAAGTATTGTCCCCCTGGGTCGTGTCATCCTTTGTGTGGAGCCACGCTCCACTCATGATAGTACCAGTTTCAACAGAGAGTAAACTATGTACAGCCAGTTTAAGCGATCCAGGTCTTCACTCTATTTGAGCCAAAGTTCAAATCCTCGTTCTTTCTACCACGTCCGAGGCAAACCAGCTTAGTCTCCTTTCACCGAAGGTCCGCGCGTCATTCTCTGCACCAATTAGTAAATTCTGTAACCCCCTTCTCGATCTCAGCTGGCTCGGTCATAGCAAAAATATAAAACACCTTACCATTATTTACAGTACAGCTCTGTTCCAGCCCCCCCACACCTCCCTGTCTATATTTTTACTGCTCTTCTCTGTACACTCAATCTGACGAAAACTTAAATATTTCATCTTTTCGACAACATTAATATTATTATTACTACTAAAGCTGTTTACATGTAACCAAGTTATTTCCAATGGTATTTTACAAATTGTTCTTACTGCTGAAGCGTAATGTTTGGCTACTACAGTATATGTGCCTGCCATATGTGATATATCTAGCGAAAGCTTGGTCCAAGAAGGAAGTGGTGTATACTCAATCGTGGAACGGTTGATCTGACACTTTGTTGATGGACTTCACTATCACATGAGTCTTGAATAAATGATACGATTTCTACGCCTATAGCTTCCCTCATGCAGCAGTTAATTGTTCAGAGAAAACTAAATCAAAAATCGTAGTCACACTTGACTTGGAAATGAATCCTGAAAACTTACACTCACAACACTACCTTTTGCAATGAGAATTACTCGAGTAGACAGTTAGGTGGACGTTTCTGCGGCAAATTACAAATTACCTTCGTTTCTAATCGTTAGCGATATTTTTAATGTGTGCCGTTGCCTTCGGTTCATTATTTCCTCGTACACTCGTCTGATTTGATAACGTTTCAGATGTTATTTGTTGTCCTACACCAACTACCAGGCTTAGTAAATCCAGACGACACTTTAACAATCTCCGTCTACGATGCAATACTTGTGTGGCTATGTATGGCTCTCATTTTTATACTGTGAACGCAGTATTTTATAGGAGTTCTTGGGAACAGCCATACGTGACGATTCTGCTATTCCAATCATCTGATAACATATTAGATAAAGATATAAACATAATTCCCTCAAGGCTTCGTGATTTTCATAAATTTTAGCATGGCGAAAGACTAATATCTTTCCGCTGCTTCAACGGCGCTGACCTTGGTATGCGCTGTAATTCCATTACCCTTTTCTTCTCTAGTAAGAAAACATAAACGTTCGTAGTCTTTGAAACCTTTACCTTTAGTAAAACTCTACAATTTTATAATGCTCGTTGTCGTATTAATCTTTGATATAGTGGTCTGACTAAAGTTTTCAGTGTATTCTACTTTACTAGATTTAACAAAAATAAAAAATAACGAGAATTACTTAGTGATAAAAACAAATTTATAGAATCCAATTAAGGGGAGGTGTTTATCTATCTGTAACGTGATCATTGTTAGATATATCGTAAAGGAGCGTTTTTCTGAGATTCAGTGTTATTGCTCCGTTCCCCTTTCACTTAGTCATAAGCTACAACGCATATTTCTAAGATAGACCATAAGCTTTCAAATTTAGAAAATCCAACCCAAATTGTTTAGGTAGTTTTTACGTGATGCCTAGACAGACACAGCCTGCATACCGATTTATAACAGCATTAGCTGTTACCACGACTTGGTACACTTGCACTTAGAATTTTATTGCTAGAATTGAATAAAATAGACATCTATACTTACATGATACTTTGTAGCTATACATGAAATTTATAAACAGCTCATACTCAAACTGACTGCGAGGGAAACAAAGATTTAGAGACCGATATAACATTACAGAAACTCACACACCCTAGCCGTCTGTCATCGTTCGATTATTTTTCAAAATTTCCTCATAAAATATGTTATTTACTCCGAAAAATGTTTGCTTGTCAAATTTCATCCAGACCGATTTACTCTTGAAAACGTAACAAACACACGAAGAGAAAGAGTTACTTTCGCATTTATAATATTAGTGCAGATAGATTTCTTAATTAAAACAACTGTTGTGTTCTAATTCGAATTAATTCTTCTTATACTACTATCCCCGTCAATAACGTATTTCGTAAATACGTTAGTGTCTGCTATGCCAACTAGAGGCCAGTCGCCAGAGGGCTGCCCTCGCTGGCTGGGCCAACCTACCCGTCGGTTCATTAGTCGCCTGCTCTTTGTTCCGGAGCGCCGCAGAGCTGACAAACGGCGGCCAACCCGCCGGACACTGCTCGCACGCTGCCATTCGTTTAACGCTGCCACTGACGCCGGGTCTTTTTTTTTTTTTTTTCTCCACTAACTTTCAACGGCCTATCGAGTAGAGGATAATTAACTTATTCGCAGTTCCGTTCTTTGCGGTAATTTAGTGCCGACGTGTTCGATTAAAAATTTTCGTCGTCTAAAGTGATTGTTAACCGATATAATCGGAGTAGTATCACTCCTGAATTTTTCACCAACTATTGTTATCCGAAACAGCTGTTTACAAAACACGATCACACTTGTATATTGATACAAATTTACGCTGAATAAAATAGTTAACTCTGCCTAATTCGCTGGAGCCGGTTCAACGACTTTCAAGTTTCTAAGCAGCTAACATAAGTATAAATTGTTAGATTCTCTTTTGTGCCTGAAATTTGGTGAACCATTAAGTGAAAGACTGCACGATTTGTCTCCATCGGATTCAATCTTTTGCTTTCCGGGGTTATTTTTTTTTTCCCTACAGTCTGGTCCAGCCATCGCATTGAACATCTTCCAGGTGATCGTTGTTTATCTACTTTTCCCTGGATGATGATTTTTTTTCCCTCTATAATATGTTCATGTCAACTAAAAATGTGACTACAGAACTGTAGAATCCGCAGACAGCGTACGATGGACATCATCTTTCCCACAGTCATTTTTTTTAGAATGAAAGTGCTGGTTATCTTTTCTATCCAAGTTTATTTCAAGTTTATCCCCAATATTCTCATATACACCCTAATCTCAAAAGCATCTATTCTTCTACCTCTGCCTTGATGGTCCATTTTTCTGCACCATAAAGAAACATCTCATATCCGGTCATGGAACGGGTCTTCCAGATGACATTGAGCTTCGTATCTCTTCAAAACTCTTTTCCTCGTCGTTTCATTGCACAGGAGCTTTGTATCTCTTCCAAAAAACTATTCCTCGTCGTTTCATTACACAGGTATAAGTAAGTTACTGCATTTTCAACCGTTTAAGAATCCATCACTATTGAGTTTCAGAAAACAAAATGTGAAATCATAAGGAATTATCGAGAAATTTAAAACACTATTTGCTAAGGAAATTTTGTATCCCATAACGGTCTATTAATGGACTGAAGGCTTTCAGAGACTGCTGAAAATGTGTCGATAGTGAACTATGGAAGCTACAGTAACAATGCTGACAGTACATTGTAAAGGAGACGTACTATATCGAAATATTAGTATGTACATTACTTAGTACGTCCCACTTCGTCAACAAAGGAGAAATTATTAATTAAACGTCCCACAGATTAAGAATATAGAACGGAGTTGTTATTGCAATTACATGTTTTTACATCAATTTTTTAATTCAGAGTATTTCACTATTTCACCAACACAACTAATTAAGGTTAAAATTACTGATCCACAGTATAGAAATTAGAACAATGAATAACATATGCTTAATCCAACACGAAACCTGGAAACTATTACACTCAATTCAGTCGTTCTAAGTAATTTGATTCGTTCTTACGTGTTCATAATGTTATTTGTTTAACTGTAATATTTTAAAGCTGTTTCGTTAGTTGGTACAAAAAATTGTTTTTAATGTTATCGAACATGTGACTTATTTTTCATCCTTATGGTTAAATCATTCCGATAGATTTTTATTTTTTTTTGGTCATTGCACTGTTAAAGCAAAATCAATTAATGTTACATCCAGGGTGTTTCAAAAATGACTTTACAAGTTTGAAAATTCATATAAATTTTATGAAACAAGGTACAGAGCTGGTTTTGGTGTTGTTTTAAAGGAAAACACTTCACGTTTTGACTCGCGTAGTCCGCTAGTGCCTAATCGCGCCGCACAAGCGCTAGCGGCATCTACGTTAAAGATGGCTGCCTTCACTGGACCCGAGCGTGCTAGCTGTGTGTTTTGGTTTGAAGAATCGAAGTTTGCGACAACAGTTCAGCGTAATTTTCGTACCAAGTACGCTAAAGATCCTCCTAGTAGACCTACAATTTATGAGTGGCATAGATGTTTTGTAGGAACAGGGTGCTCAGTAAAACATAAAAAATCCTCAGGTCGTCCTAGCACATCTGACGAGCTCGTTGAGCAAGTGAGAAAAAGTTTTGTCAAGAGCCCTACGAAATCGACCCGGCGTGCATCTCGTGAGCTGCAAGTCCCACATACGACGGTTTGGCGTGTGTTGAGAAAACGTTTGCATTTGAAACCATACCGATATTCGCTTTTACAAGCAATTAAAGACTCTGATAAGATTGCACGTAGGAACTTCTGTGTGGATATGTTAAATCGAGTGGATGATGATGAACATTTCTTGTACAACATAATCTTTTCTGACGAGTCAACTTTTCACTTAAGTGGCAAGGTTAACACACATAACTGTAGGATTTGGGGACGTGAAAATTCACATGAAACATTGCAACATGTTCGTGATAGCCCTAAAGTGAACGTTTTTTGTGAGTTGTGCAAGAGGAAAATGTACGGCCCCTTTTTTTTCAAGAGAGAACCATCAACGGTATAGTGTACCTTGATATGTTGCAACAATTTTTGATACCATAGATCGATGAGGAAGACCGAGAACAAAATGTTTTCTTTATGCAAGATGGCGCACCACCACACTATCTGACTGACGTCCGGGATTTTCTCAATGACCGCTTTCCAGGTCAATGGATTGGCCGTGAGGCGCCAATTGCATGGCCCCCCGTTCCCCTGACCTGACACCGCTAGATTTTTTCTTCTGGGGTTTCATAAAAGATATGGTGTACGTACCTCCTTTGCCGGCCACTCTACCTGAACTTAGAGCAAGAATTTACGCTGCTGCTGAGCAAGTTACACCTGAAATGCTAGTGCGAGTCTGGGAAGAAATCGACTGCCGATGGGATGACTGCAGAATAACCAACGGAAACCACAGAGAACATCTTTAGTTTAAGGTAAAAAAACTTGAAGTCCTTTCCTTTAAAACAACACCAAAACCAGTTCTGTACCTTGTTTCATAATATTTATATGAATTTTCAAAGTTGTAAAGTCCTTTTTGAAACACCATGTATAATAATTTGTATTTTATTAGATTACTAAATTTAAGCGTTTGATTTATTCCTCTGATATAATACTATTAAATTACTTGAAATTTTGTGTTTCTATATTGACTTATAGGCATTTTTTAAAGATATTTTACTAAGCTCCTGTTCTCACGACGAGAACTCAACTGTTAGTGCCACGTAAGATGACCTTACGTATGATAATTACCGATTATGATAGCTTTAAGTTTCATAACCGTACTATCACAAGATATCAGCACACAAGTTCAACGAATGCGCAACAGAGGTATACCACTCATCCACACGAATCTAGGTGGAAGTCTTTCCATGTGTTAGTTTTAAAGAAGAATACGTTTCGTACAGTGACATACATATACGTTTTTTCTTCGTAATTATTCCTGAAAATAACTGCAGGTTATCAGGAATTCACTTTCGTTAAATTTCTCTCTTCTTCAAGGCAGAATCCCTCAAATTATTCAAATAATGTATCACAAATCGATATAAATTCAGTTTTAAGAAGAAAACACGATTGAATAAAGCGACACTTCAAATTCTTTATACATTAACAAGCGAAAAGACGATCTTCTTGAATTAATTTTATTAACAGTCACTTTCATAATATTTGAAATTTAAACGGAATAACAGTCTTCAATACATAGACATATATGATTGTCTTCTATTCACAAATCTTACCATTCATTTCTTATTGTCAACACAGTTCTTGTTCGCTCAACCCCAACCAAATGGAGCTTAAACAATGCGAATAAATCTTCCTAAATCAAATATTAACAACTCGATTTTCAACCTTTGCCATTTCTTGCAAAGATAATCTTCACACTCCTAGTTCTAAAATAAATACTACTACAGAAAAGATGTTTTCATTCACTATGGGTATCCCTTCTCATGTTTTAAAACATATTTTTAAAACAATTAAAATAATTAACCAAGTAATCTTTTCTTTTTTTATCAAATATCAAAACAAGCAAAAATCATAACTGATCATATTTTAGGGCCCATCCTTAGTAAGGGGACTGGTCACCAATTGTACATATTTGCTGACGTTCTTTCATCCAGTGAAATGAGAATTTCAATTATCTTGACGACAAGAAATAATAAATATTTGAAGCAAGATTATTTTCTGTGTAATTAAATTTGTTCTTAAGATTTGCACAATTATCACTCTTCATGTACTGCCCACAGTAAAGTTCCACTAACCGTATGTTTTTATAGTAATCTGTTGATAGAGACTCGGCGGTTCAACTTGCCGAAGTAGGCGTGATATAATTAAACAGAAATTTGTAGAAGCCAGCTTCAGATAAGCCACGGGAGGAATCATTGTTCCTCTTTTCTTTGGTTACATAATAATTAAGGAAGGATGAGGTATTCTTCTTCTTTCATTTGCCGCCAGAGGTGTTAGCTACTTCCGCTCCCTCCCGCCACAACAAAAGCACGGCGTTAGATGCCTCCTCGCCGCTGATTCGCCAACTCGCCGAAATGAACCGACCTGCGATATCACATTACGTTTCATTTCTGGCCTGGCTACGCTTCCCATTCAATATGGATCGCTCGCATCCCTGCAGCGGAGTTCTCTTTGCATACAGAATGGCCCGCTCCCCACATCGCCCCTCGCTCGCTGTCTTTCATTACCTGCTACCTCCCACACCAGTCCTCGGCTCCATCCCGCGCTCTGAAAGAGTTACGGCGCGCCCTGCCTCCTCCGTCCTTCAGCTTTCATTTCTCCACCGTAAACCTGTTGAGATTAATGGATCTCGTCAAGCACACCGTTCAAAGACTATTTCACCGTGTCGGTATTGTGAAAATAAACGGTTATCTTTTTGTAAATGGCGAAAGGACGATTCATCAGAAACATCAGTACTAACGTATTAAAGCTGTTGCTTTAGTACGAAAACGGAGTGCTTAAACATTTAAATATAACTGATTCAACTACGTTCGAATCATGCATGCTTTTTTTTTATTTATTGTTGGTGCATAAGTTCGTAGCGTTTTTGTTTGGAGTGTTGATACTCTGGATGTTATGGGTTTATGTATCGAGTGTCATTTTAGCTTTGAAGTTGTATTTTTTTTAACTGCTTAAGGTCTCTTAAAAGCGAGGTCTGTAGAGACGGTAAAGGATGGAGTGCAAGGAATGGGAAGGAATTCAGCCATGGCCTTTTGAAGGAAGAATCCCGGCATTAGCCTGGAGTGATTTGGGAATTCATGGAAAACCCAAATCTGGATGCCCGGTCGGGGATTCGAAGTTTAGTTGTTGTGCTTGAGTTTACATATTGGTATATTCATTGTTTTGGATAATGAATGGAGGAACTGATGCTAGAAAATGGATTGTCCAATGTAGAAAATGCGACATTTTCTACATATTCTTCTGTCTGAGTTCAGTTGAGTCGGGAAAGAAGTTAAGGTGGTAAAAAGCATTGGAACCATGTGTGGGTACAATTTCATTGGAAAGAGAAAGGCAAGAAAATGGTTTTCTTGCTTTAAGGAGGGTCGTTTTGACATTGGTGACTACGTTCAGGAAAAAATTCGAAATTTGATGAAAACTGTTCAGACACATTAATCCACAATAATCCTCGTAAGTATACTCGAGAACTGGTAAATGTAATGAACTGTGGTCATTGCACCATCGTGTAACATTTGCGTCCAAAGGTCAAGTTTCAACAATCGGGTGCACAGGCACCGCATGGGTAAAGTGATGCTACAGCATGATTACGCCTGCCCGCACAATCCTAATCTGCCAAAAAACAATATACAGCAGTGGGTTTGGAAAATCTATCCGCACCCGTCCTACTCACGTAATATTGCTTCTCAGTTTTTTGTCATTTCCGCTTTCTCTGATGTGTTTAACAAACATATTAAAGAAACGCTACACAGTTATTTACTAACCTAATATTAGACTGTTAGGTTAATGATGGAAAATTTGATTGGCTCTCAACAAGTGCATCATTCTTCTTGTTTGCAGTAAGAAAGTTTGTAAATTTTTAATATTCTTAGGAAATTAAATATGAAATACTTTAAAAATTAAGTTAAAGATCAATAAAGCTTCTATTTAAATAATTAGAGCCAAATATAGTGATGTAAGAGAGTAAAAAAAGATCTTAACATTAACAAGAAATTGTTATTTCGCTAATAAAATATCGAGAGCCGTTGAATAAATAAGAACAAGAAAAAAAAACACCAAAAATAACGGAGTAGCCATCTATTTGCCTCATTCTTTGTTTTCTTCCTATTCGCACATTTTTGTGTGTTTTTTGGATCTGCTTAAAACTGCCAATACTTTGAATTATGTTATGACTGTGGATGATGCGCAGGCAAAATACTGTATTATTCACAATATTCCCCAGCGTCTTTCTCTGTCATGGCTGCCTGCAAAATTAAATTCACAATGAAAACGGAGGAACGAAACGTGACGACGGGAACCTTGGACACTCAGTATATCGGAAGCCGACACACACAAACAGATATCTACACGCCGCATCGCACCACCACCCAGCGACGAAAAGAGGCGTCCTCACGACCCTGTATACAAGAGCGACGAAAGTGTGTGACGCAAACAGTTTGACGACGGAGTTGGAGGCTCTGCAACATACATTCAAGTCCAACGGCTATCGCAATCATTGTATTAGACGGGCTTTGCAGGCAGCCATGACAGAGAAAGACGCTAATTCAACATCTAATCAAGCCACCTCTCAGGAACGCAAAGTAGTAGTTTTACCCTACATAAGTGGCGTTACTGACAGAATCGGGAAGCTGTTCAAAAAAGTTGACATAAAACCTGTCTACAAAGCGCACAGCAAAGTAAGCGACCAGCTCGTCAAAGTTAAAGACAGACTGCCTCCACTACAGGTTGCCGGGGTCTATGAGATTCCGTGCAGCTGTGGTCGTATGTACATAGGAGAGACAGGGCGCACTATAAAGGACAGGCTGCGCGAGCATATTCGAAACTACAAATCTAATAACATTGATAAATCCGCCATAGCACGTCATGCATCCGAAACCAATCATGCAATAGATTTCGACAATACTACACTTATAGTGCGCGAAGAAAAGTGGGGGCCAAGGAGAGTAAAGGAGGCGTTAGAAATCGCTAAACGCCCAAATAATATTAACGACGACAACGGGCTCAAATTACACGACGCCTGGCTCTCTCTGGTGCGGAGAGAGCATGTCACGTGTCACCCCCCACCAGACCGCGCCGTGCCCCACCAGGCCAACGGACCACGTGATGGCTCGGACCTTTGATTGGCCGGGCAAATCGAACCATCTAGACGGACGCGGACCTCCGCTATAAATCGAGACCGCTCACTGACCGAAGACGCAGTTCTGCCCTGGAAGAAGATCCCAGAATGAGGGTCGAAACGTCGGTATTAAGAAATATGACGCGGCGCCACCCGGATAGCCAAGAATCAGTCAATATATTATTGTTTGTACGATCCGAACACAGAATCCTGGTATATAATGTCAGTGCTACCATCCGAAGCCACATAAGCGAATTATTTAAATATAGGTAAGATTAAGAGAATTAAAGAACCTATTTGAAGGTATAACAGCTATGAAATTTTGTGAGTTGTGTGTACAGAAGGATAAAAAAAAACAAAATTTATAGTTTTTTGCAATTAAACATCGGCAACTATGTAACTTAACTATATAGAGCAAGTAGCATATATCTTTACTCATAGGTTAAACTAGACACCCCTAAAAATTGAGAACATTCCTTGAGCCCAACGTCGTTAAGTGTTTAATTCATTACTCTAACTGCATCAACTTGTAAATGATAGAATTATTAACTCGAGGCAATACGTTGAGAACTTTGATACTGGCGTTCCTATGAAGGCTTAAGATGACCTTCATATTGCTGCAGTACATATATTTCCTTCGGGTCTGCTGCATGCACATAAAATTTGAAAAAAATCTGTAATACCGCAGTCTAATGAATTACTTATTAGAGCAATTACCCGTAGAAGAAATAATGCACTTTTTGTATTTCTCCTTTCATTTTTAATTAATTTTTAGAAAAATATTTACACCTTCAGTCCTTTAAACAATTTTAATATAGTAAGTTTAAATGTTTGTTGTATTTAAATAAGTAAAATTTTAGAGAATAGGTCCAAATTGAAGTCATTAGAGACTGTTTATCTTAATTAATTAATAGAATTGGTCAGAGCTATTAATAAAAATCGTTTCAATCTTAATATGAAATTGTGGATTTAAAGTAAAAGTGGAAAAATCTAAAAACTTAAAAAATAATTTTAAATGTGATTATACTCGGATTAATATTGAAACAGCTGTCTACTGCAGCAGGAGCTAACATAGAAACAATGAATAAATATTCGCTTACATGTCAGTAAACTTATGAAGTAAACTCATAAAAATGCTGCAAACAGTTGACCATAACTCTATAAATTGAGACAAAAATTGCTGCACATTCTTTTTTATTAAAATATACGCGTTCAATAAAAGCAAAGTTCAGTTAAGGTCATAGAACATAATGATCTGTTGAAATTTCCTGATTCGTTAGGTATTTATAGTTTTCTATTCTAACTGAAAATCCTGCCTCCATGATTAAATATGAAATACCGTAACACTATCAAAAACCCACGTGATTACATTATAAAAGAGACATATATCTCTCACAAACTTGATGAACTGTTGACAAAATAACAATCCTCATTGCGTTACAAGAAATCTTCACAGAATTTTCGGTAACTTTTTAAATATAAATTACATCAGTTTTCCCGGAAGTTGTCGCCTTCGAAGAAGTCCCATCCCTGAATCGAATCAAGGGTTTCATCCAATACGTCTGGAGTGCTTGTTTTTGGATGATTTACAGCTCATTAAGCGAGTTGTCGTTATGGCCTTAATGAACTGAGAATTATAAAACGTTATATCAGACCTTAATTTGGGAACAAAGAGGAAACGGAAAACGCGGGATGAATATGGCAGTAAAATAATATACTATTTTAGATGGGCTGTCGGGATAATGCTGGCAGTAAACAAATAACGGAAACTAAACACCAGAGAATGTAGTAAAACAATAGATGGTGATAAATAGTACAGAAAATTTGCCACAGGGCTCAGCGCAAGCTGAATTCCACGGCCACCGGATAGTTTTAAAAGTTCTCTTATATTCTGGACGCGACGGTGGAAGGCGGCAGGGCGACACGGGCGTGACGGAAGCGTGCGCCTGATGAATAGCGTCGGGCCACTCGAAAGTAATTTCCGAGTTATATATCTGTTGTATTTCCTGTGGCGCGGCTTTTACTGTTATTGCACTGGAGGTCGGGCAACGGCCGCGACCCCGCCGGAAAGCCGCGAGACGACTCGCTTCCTCCTGAGATATTCACGCCGGAGCCTCTGCCGTCGCACTGGCCTCTGCGGACTCTCAAGGCACAGTACACAGCCGTCACGTCGTACCTGCTTCTTACCAAATGTGTCCGCGCAAGTAACGTTTATAACAACAGTTGAATAGCTATTATGCAACAATGTCAACTCGGTCAAGCTTAACAATTTCAATACAAGCAGATCACGTGATTGCTTCACTACTGTTTGCCATTCTATTTCTGGCCCGTTTTGAAGTGAAACTTCGGCCCGGTCAGGGCTTTCTACAAGCATTGAAGCTCACAAAGATGAAGCTTGTACAGACAATATCCATGTCTTTATTCAAAAGAAAAGGAGATTTTTAATGCATTACATTACGATTGCTCATCACAAAAGTTGCTCGAATGAATTGTGGTATATACTTATTTGGTAGAAGCAACCAATGCAAAGATAAATTATATACAATGTAAGCTTCAGATGAAAAATAATAGATAGTTTAATCCGACCAAAATCCAAAGACAAATAAGAATTAAAGCATTTAAAAATTTGCAAAGGAAAAATTATTTTTGTTAATGGTTTGAAACATGCGCACAAGAGGAACGGCGACTCACTGTAGTGGAAGTGAGGCTCCTTAGAAGAGCTGAGCTACTCATATAAATGCAAAACAGTAATAACCAGATGAAAAATAATTTTTGCTATGTAGGCCAGCATGGGAACAGAATGGAGAGAAACAGAATTCCACGATAAATGCCCCTGTTCACCCACAAAAATAAACGACTACCACGAAGGCAAGTTATAAGATGGGAGGAGACCGCAACCAACCACGAGGCCTTACGTTAGAAAGCAAAACGAAGTTAATGACCAGATATAGGTCTTCACTCTGTAGGGACTTCTGTAGTGGACACGCTTACTTAACCCTATCACTTGCTTTAAACCAAGAAAAATATTACACTTTCGGGATTAATTTACAAGTCTGCCTTATCCTCATACACAAGGAATTATTTTCATGAACAACAACAAGATTAGTTTTACCAAACTAACAGTTCATCTTTCATGTATTTAGTAAGCAAATAGAGTACTAAAACTGACAGCACAATATTTTTTTTTTTTTTTTTTTTTTTTTTTTTAAGTTTGTTACAATTGTACGTAACTTTTCTGTATCCTAAGTACGATCTTCTGTAAAAGCAGACTTTTCAGTGGTCACAGATTTTCTACAACATTTTAGATTCAAATGGCAATAATATATATTTGCACTGTGTATTTCTTAACAAAGCGTCTGCTTATACAAATTTAATTTTCTAACACGTGAAATTTTAACTAAAGCAATCATAACACAATTAAAACTTTTTTTAACCCCCGCAAACATAATACAGTTCTATTGCGAGTGAAACATATTCAGCACTTAATGAAAGAAAAGTTTCTGAACTTACTAAAATATTCTAATGGGTACATTTACTAATCTATGCCCATAGCGTAGCAACCACGGTTGTAACTGATATGATAAAAGAGCTGGGATGGGATATATTGCAAGACAGGAGGAGGGTGAATATGGTCATGGGAGTGTGCAAGGCGTTTACTGGCGATGAGGCATGGAACGATATTGGTGTAGGTATAAAAAACAGTACATGCAAAGGAAAATAAGACTATGACTACAAGCTGGCACTAGGGTCTGGGAAGATTCTCCTTTTTTAGGTAAGGGTGTCAGGGACTGGAATAAGTCACCAAGCGAAATAATGAATAATTTACCACAAACATTGAAAGAATTTAAAGATAAAATTTGTAGAGGGCAAATGCAGATGGGAGCAAGAAAGGGAGAAGATTGGTGTGTAGGGAAATTGCCACCGGATCGTGTGCTCCATTGCAATTAAATTAACCGCAAACTTAATCCCTATCATTAATTCCACCACATTTTAATGTGGAGGAATTAATGATAGGGACGAACAGTTTTTTTATCTCATGGTTTTATTTGTTTGCTGCATGGATTTTAAGCAATATTAAAGAAAATAAAATGAAATTTTTACTTGAACGTAAGATTAACGCCATGAGCGTAGGCCGTAGTTACGAATATTCAACGCCATTCAAAACTGGCAGTCTGAATGTGCACAATGTGATTGTGAGAGTTTGAAGGAGTCAATTGACACTCATAATAAGTTTACTTGATAAACTCTTCTTACAGACCTCTCGTAAAGGGGGGGATCCTTTAATTAAGTTAATTAAGGCCCCCTTGGTGAGATTTGGTAAGTTGTGGTCAGCCCCCTCCTCCTCAAGTGAGATTTAACTAAATATTTTAATTAAACCTTTTTATTTGATGTGTTCATGTATTATGCTTTATGCCCTTAAATACCTAAGTTTTAGTACATAATGTCTTCTACGTACTACATTTTTTCTGAAGAATAAAAGGAAAAAATGGTCTAACAAGTGGAGGTGAGATTTTTATTGACCCCTCTCTCCTTTAAATGATATTTGACGTGATTTTGCAGGACCCCCATATTTTGCGTTCAATTAATGCATGCCCCAAAGATAACTTGAATAGTAAAGATAACCTTTTTTTCGACTAAACTTATCTTATCTGGCTTCCTACATTGAAACAACTCCCGGTGAATGTCGGCATAGTTCCTTCAAAAGGTCATGGCAGAATTCTTTCTCATTCCTTGCCCCGTTCTTTGCCGCCCCTAATATCTTCGACGTAGACTAGGCGTAGAGGCAGAAGCAAAAAAAAAAAAATCGAATACTATGTCCCCATTGTTACAATGATTCTATTTCTATATCAAGGAGGCTGTTTTGTAAAATATCTACTATTTATACAAAATACTCTTGTTCTTACTACCATTCCTTAATACAAATTGTGAATCCTTAACGTAATGTTTTGCCCATCTTGTAGCAGTTTAAACTAATGCAGCATTACCAATGGACACCTAGCATTAATCGTCTTGATAGCTCACGTACACAAATTATGTTTCAAATTCTACACATGTTAGTACATGTATACATTAAGGGTTTATTGCTGATTACACATACGTCTATCAAATTCAAAAATTGTAATATCGCGCGTAATTCGGATTATATTAAGAGTAAATTAAAAATATCTACTAGTAACAAGAAAATATTATTTAAACGTTTAATAAATTTATTGTTTTCGCGATTCTCACTTAATCATGATGAACGAAGTTTTTGAGACGAATTTGCAGAAGTGTTTTTATCCTCATAGGATTGGTTAAATGACACTGTGTAGAATATGATTCTGATTTGTTTTCAACTGTAAATTTCATGATGTGTAGGGCAAGATGTGACAGCGGCAGTCTTTTTCGGTAAATAAAACTGTACGGAGTGAGGAGATGATATGTTTTTTATAAGGAGTGAATTACCGATGGTGATCAGAGATCGTTATTTCTACCAGAAAGTGTTAATGAGAGACTTGATTCACTTGACAAAGGACTAAAAAATTTCCTACAGAATGATGAAGTTATGTCGACCGCTAATTATAAGAAACTGCGTTTGTTAACACAAGATAATTTTTCTCTGTTTTTTTTTTATTTTATATATATATATATATATATATATATATATATATATATATATATATATATATATATTTATACAGCAGAAAAAGATGTAAAGACTGTATGTTTTCTTTTCACTTTCTTCTGTATTATTTACCCTAGATCAGTCTGCCTACACGATTAATACTCAGCTGAAATGAATGGTCTCTGTACCCTGATGCTGTTTTCTAATAAAAGCTTTTCAGTAAATGCATTGAACAATGATATTATGAAATGCTGACTGTTGCCTTGAGAAACGTATATTACTCTTTAAATTCAGGGGAGTGAAAAGTCTGTAAAGTTGTTGGAGTTGAAAACTTTATCCAGTTAATTTCACGCTTGCTACGATATCAATAAAAGTCGATAAGCGACCGTGCGTTGCCTTGATTGGTATCGCCTGATTTAACATCTACATGGCAGCTCAACTACTGTACCTGCAATAAACTGAGTAACTGAACATAAATGAAAAATTTAATGTAACTCAATTCGTCTACATCATGTACTTTGTAAGATCGTGAGACAGCATCGATATCTTTCTAGTTAAGAAATCAATGATAACAATAACAACAACAAAGATTCAACTAAGCACTCTTTTAGATATTGTATACATTATAGACAGTAACACTACTGGCTATTTGATAGAGCGAAAGTTGAAGACAAAAAGCCACAATAATTGTTAAGAAACAAAGGCAGCATTAAAGTATCTTTGTTTGCACTGTTCTCACCTGTCACTCTAACTCAGTTTTTCTTCACTAATTACTAAACAGTTCCATCACCAAGCAGGAAGAAAACTACAAATTTTCTCAACTTTGACACACAATAACGCGAAACTCTATTTTTCGTCTGTTCCACTGAAGGAGCTTCCTTTACTACCCTTGAAATATCACACTGACCGCTCTTGTTCTTTTCTTGACCAATACCACGGAGATTGTACAGGGCGTTCGCCGGGAAACGCAACCCACTGTTAGCGCTACAAGGAAGAAACTGCTCCCGGCAAGCGAGCGGTCAGTTTCCGGCATTGTTCGACCGTCGGCCGCGGACTATTTCATAATAATTACGCTTCATAAACTTGTGTGCTAAGCATTTAAATGTGACGTAATTCATTAGCTTACCTTATAAAAGATGCTGGAAGTGTTGACCCTCTTGTGTAATGCACATTTCACATCTTCTGAACATATTTCGAGACACACGCTGCCCTAACTGACTTAATGATTTTTTGGGTGACTGTTCTAGTCGAAAAGCGCTATCGTCAATTTTCTTCTCTGTGAGAATACGGTTGACCGACAGTCTCTTTTTGTTAAAAAATGAACCCGTTTCTCTTACTTTTTTAACCAGACGCAGAATTGTTGATTTAGCTGGCAGTAAAGCGCCAGGAAATTCGCGACGAAATTTACTGCGACACTTTTTAAACGACTTCTTCTTCACATATGTATCGTAGAGAAATATTCTTTGTTCCAAACTGTAACGTACCATAATTTTACTCACACTCAAACACGGTACAGATTAATAAGAGTATGAAGCCCCAAACCAGCCAAACCGCAAAGAAACGTTTATTCACAACACTGATTAATAAGAGACTGAAGTCACAAACTATCTACAATGCAAAGAAACCGTTCTTAACAATGTAAGGGTCGCTGCACTGCACTGTTGGGGCAGCGGAGGTGTTAAACAGTGCGGTGATTCACGGTGCCGTGTGGCGGAAACTGTTGGCTTTACTGACCGAGCAAGTTGCCGACGGCAACAGACTGGGAGGGTAGCGTTTTCCGGCGAACGCCCTGTATCTACGTTATGGGCTAAGCTAATGTGGGCAACTTATAAGAGATTGGTGCCCGAGAATAACGCAAATTTAATAAAAAAATATTCTATTATTTAAACAGCTTCTTCATTGGTGCAAAAAAAAAAATAATTAATCTAACAATAATTTCTCATGGTATGCGTAGCTAGGCAAATAGTTAATTGGCAGAAGACAGCAAATTATAAAATTCGCAGTTTATTAGTGATTGAAGCTTCTACACAAAAATTTACAAATTTTAAAATGTTTCAAGTTTAAAGCTTTCACCTGCTATACCTGCTTTTCAAGAACATCTAGATCCTTATTTCTGATGCTGGGCTGTCCGGCTCATCTTCTTCCCAGTAATCAATATATACTGTCTTACATTCTATTATCATACTTTTCATGTTTTTTAATATATTATTTAATTTATATCTGTTTATTACATTAACTATCTTGGTTTGTATACCACGATATATGTTTCAAATACCGCATCTTTGTTTGTAGAAATCACACACTTTTTTTGACGTTATCCATGTTTCACAGACATACGGGTTTGTTGGTAGTAAGTAACATTGTAATTGTCTTCCAACTTACTTTTTTGTTTGGAATCCAACTAATTTAACACGTTAAATCCATCTGTCATCTATTATGTTATATAAAAGTGTACGGTGATAACTTACACTCTTGTCATGGAACTAAATCACACGGGTACTTGTCATAGACCTAATGTACGTTTTGTTGTTGTTATTGCTGTCCACATTGTATATACACAAGCTTTCTCTAACTTCGAGCAGATATTTCAGGAAACGTCTCTTATCTAGAATGTAAAAAATGCTTTGTTTTTACCACGACGTAAAACCGTTTAGTGAAGTCAGTGTGTTCTTTTTTGTATCCCTAATTTTATTAATTATTTATTATGTTGTAAACACTAGCCGATAATGTTTAAGTTATGAGATGGTATTATTGCTTCTAAATTCCTACTAAACTCATTTTTATTAGCACTGTATGTGTAGCACATATAATGAAGCTAATTTCCATAGTGCGGAGACAAACATCCAGTGACCAATTTTATGCTTATTACTATACAACATATTTTAATTTAAATTACTTTGACTACATTTGTGAAGAAATTGATTTGTTTCTGGACGATTTTCAATAGTTTTTCTTCCATAAATAAGTTTGTCATTCTGATGATTTTTTTCTTCCAAGCAATAATAGTTACCATCTAAGTGTGGTCGAAAACGCCAAGGAAGTAATTGAGTTCACATTTTTATTTTTCATTACATCCTACTATATTACATTTATCCCCAATAGACGCAGCTAATTTTAACAGCTGCCAAGGGAAATAATGATTACCAAGTCAGATAACCAATACGCTGTCTCGACCTATAGAGGATGATTGCAACAGCGTTTGCTATAAAAACCGTTGACAACTCAGCCAGTGGAGCATTCAGTAAGCGATATGACCAATTTCAAAGAACTCTCCATTTCACCAACCCTTCCATCAAGACTTTTGAAGAGACCTAAATGCAGGAATCAGTAATTGATTTAAGTATTTCGCAAGAATGTTTTTGACCAGTATTATAATATGCGTGACATTTTTTGATTTAGAAAAGACCCACTGTTGCCCACTTCAGCGATAAACCACAGTTCACGGCATGGAGTACGAACCGCAAGTGGTGTTATATATGCAGAACACTGGTACCTGTAGGCGGCTGGTCACCTTAAACGTCACACCAACCTTATTGAAGACTTTAACGATTTTAACGTGACCAACATGACGACAGATGAAGAGACGAAATTCTTACTTGGAATTGCATGCAGCCATAGCTGCCGCAAATTTGCTTGCGGTACTACATTATCAATTTAGCGGTTTAGTCGTGAAATCATAACAAACGGACAGAGGGACAGAGTTACTATCGCATTTATAATGTTAGTTTACACTAACCCGATGTTAAGAAAATTTTACAGAGTACCTGATAAACAAGCATGTGAATGAACAATCAACTAACTGTAGATATGATGTATGTGAACGAAGATTTGATTTAGCCATGTGTTTAAATAATACCTTTCATGCTGCAAAATGTAATATATCCACTATTGTGGAGTTACCCTGCATCATAAAGTGTCCAAGCAATTTCTGCGACTCCTCCGTTGATCATTCCAATCGCGGCCGCCCCTCACGATTAAATCCTTCGAGCAGCCCTACGTTGGTTGCCTGCTGTTTCCCGACGCGGATGAGTCTGCAAAAGAAAACATTTTTATTTTATTTTTTTCGCAAGTCGGGTAAGCCGCCGAGCGCAAAGGCGAATATCTTGAGCACGTAAGAACATACAAGGAGTGAGGCCCTTTGTCGTGGTTAATGGAATCGCGGCCGTAATCGGCTTAGGCGGCCGGGCCGGGCCGGCTTCAGGCTAGCAGTGGCCCTCAAATGGCGGGTCGGCGAGTGGCCGTGGCGCGCCAGCCAGCAACTGTCTGCTGGCAGCTGCTGGTTGCTGCAGACCCAGAGGACCTCTGCGGACCTCGTTAAAATGTCACGGCCACGTGCGTCGCTTCAAAGCCTCTCGTTCCTCAGTCCCGCTTCACGCTGACTTATTCCTCTTCTTGGTTCTACAGATAATTGGCAGCGAGACCCAACAGTCTGCCTGTGAATTGTTTGCCCAGCGTAGATACTTACTTAACAAGGCTCCTACCACATAGGGATATTTCACTGTTGCTGATATTTTTCGATAATCACACGCAGTTTCGCTCACTATACTGAGTTATTTGATATTTTTTTGTATAAAACTCCTAACTGCCTTTTCAGCATTTAAAATGACCTAATCTTGTATTTAATATTTATCCAGGTCTTTGCCCGAATTAAAATAACCAGAATCCCCTAAAGTGTTCGCTGCTTTGAATTAGTAATAAACGTAATGTTTACTTTCTTCCTAATCGCAAAATTCATTTAACTAATAATTCGGTACTGAAAAATCAGCTTCGAAATCAGAGTGTTTCATAAAATAAAGAAAGGAAGGAGTATGAAATCCTGTAAAATTAATTTTTGGTGATTCTGTCGTAATTACAGAAGGTCACGAATATTGCTGGCCGAGACATTACAAAACTATTTAAGTGAGACGAAATGAAGTATGGTAATTGAGATATAGGTGGTCTATGAAGATGTCATAGGCGAAAAGAGCTATAAAGGAAGGAGTAAATAAGCAAAAAATAATTAATTAGACAGTTTGAAGGAAGACAGAAAGCGATCAATCAATATGTCAGCAATATAATCAGTGCCAACGAAGTAGATTTTAAGAACAGTATTCATTCAGTAAATAAAAAGTGCGTATTGATAGGTGAATAGCTGAAAGAGACAAAATTAACCACGAAATAAAGGAAATGGTGAAGAAATGTTTCGAAGTGATAGAATATTAAATATAGAAAAATTAGCTTCAAATTCGGAGTGTCTCATAAAATAAAGGAATGAGTATGAAATCCTGTAGAAATGACTTTTGTCTCTTGCTCCCGTAACAAGGACGAGATTTTATTTTCTAATGTGTGCTGACTATCTCTGGGATCCGAGCGCCGAATAGTTAGATTAATTATAGGATTTAAATGGTATCATAAAATTTCAGATGGCACGTTCTTTCCAATTTCTTACATTTTCGTTTTATAATCGACATCAATCACGTACAACATAAATTTTGTAGACTAATATACACAAAAGCGTGTCGTCTGAGCTGTGTCTGAATGGTCTTTGGTTTGAATAGTGGGACCATCTGGGATTTTCAAAGATCTTTGAGCAATCCTTCATCCCCTTCACCGTTTTGCTTGCTTCATGTGAAATCTTCGGTCGTTAAAAGTCCACCACAAACTGTAGTTTCATCCTAGACGGAGAAGATTAGACAGTTATATTAGGCGGCGACAGCATAGATGAAAAACACAGCCTGTATAAACTAGGGTAGTAAGACCACATCAGACTATTGTTATACTGGATCTCTGAGTCTGCTCCCCTCAAGCTCCAGATGTACAGTTAATGGACTTGGAAAATTATGTTAGAAGAGGTAGGAATTTTAATTTTGAAGCCACTGTTCTGGGGCTCATTACACAACCACCAACGTTTAGAGGATATGAGCAATACGGAAGCCAATTTTGAAGTCAAAACTATTAGCCAGCGTACGACAGTATCTACCTTCCAGGTCACATTACATTATATGTTATACACGAAGCATTATCTTTTTATCTGAACCAGATTTCTACCGCAGCAGTTCCCATATTACTAGAGTTTAAAACATGCTTGAAACATTCTAGTTGAAAGTCTGTAACCTTCCACCTTATTATTCGTAATTTTTTTATCTTTCTACTTTACTTTATTTTCTTTTATGACCCGATTATTCTTTTGTGTGCCATTGGACTTCTTAAAAAAAAAAAAGAAAAAAAAAGACTGCTCCCTAGATCTATTCACGCACAAGAAATCTTAATACGTGATTATGACTGGGGAGAACTGCAATAAAATCATTCATTAAAACACTTTCCACGTTCATTATTACTTTAAACTCGGCACTCCAATTGGCTAATACAATCTTATTATTCTTTGCTTCGAAATAGGTTTAACTATCTTCTCTTTTATCAGATTTGATAATTATGTTTACAATTACATTAATTTTAGGACTGCACATATATTATGAGAGAATAGGTTAAACACAAGGGGAGGGGGGAGAGAGAGAGAGAGTATAACTTATCTTACTTGAAGCATGGCGATTTTATCTTCATGGCGTAGCTTCGCCAAGAACTAACTGGACAATCCTGAACAAATTGAAACAGTAAACTGAGGGTGAGCTTTATAAAACAACCCGTGTAACGGGATTCCTAAGCGGGCACCAATCATCAGGTTTTTCTTTCGTCCAGCTCAAGACGGAGCAGCCACCCTCCACAAGTAAATCTGAAAGGTCTTAGCATAACATTTGACTTATGAGCACTAGTTACAAAAACCAGAGAAATAAGCCTCTTGCTCCCGTAACAAGGACCAGATTTTATTTTCTAATGTGTGCTGACTACCGCTGGGGTCCGAGTGCCGAATAGTTTGGCGATTGACGTCACGGCATCACCCAGCGAAAACCCTTAATGGCTGCCAGTTGATCTCAGCTTCTAAAAATGTCTTTCCTATTCTATTACGTTACTTCTCTTTCCAAGTATAGTAATTACTGATCTTAATTTATCCTTATTACTAATTTTACAGTTATCTAATAGTTTTGCATTTTCGTCTTTTTAAAGTTAATATTTATTATTAATTTTTCGCCGAACCGTCCACCACTTCCTCTTCACTATTCCCGTAATATCACAACACATAGAGCGACATTTCCCATATATCATTATAATGAAATACAGTGAAGCTACTTGTGAATTTAGAAAGAAAGCAAATTAAGTATATTTTATAAATTTTGTGGGTAATGTCCTAAACTAACTACACTGATAAAGAAGAATACTCTCATAATTTATCTACAGTGTGATCAATCGGCTATGTCATGAGAAGAGTAATTACCCCGGTCGGGATGCAACAGTTGGTAAGTGAAGTGGGTTGTAATAAATAAAATGTGTGAATGCCAGTAGAGTCCATCGACTAGAATGCAGCTACCGTTTATGACTCGGCGACCGTTGTTAATGGAACAACACGGAAGGGTTGCCTTATAGGCGCCGTGCTGGGGAAGCTACAGAAACATTTGCGACCCATTAGCATGAATGACGGGCCATGCAGATAAGTGATTATTGGAAATCGTAATTAAACGAAATTGTGTTGTAATTAATAATAATTTATCCTGGGAAATTTACAACCATTCAGTATTTTTCTAATTTTTATGCATTCCCTTCACTACTTTTTATTTAATTCATACAATAATCTATAAGTAATACGCCGTTAGTAATCATTTTGATAATGAACATATTCTAGATGCATAGTCTTATAAAATGTCTCTCTGGAATGTCTAATAACCTAAATGGTCACATCTCACTTCTAATAGCTTTTCTTGACCATCACTGTCGAGTGATTTCCAGTTGTTCGCATCCCACACACAGCTGTTGCTCATTCAGTCCTACGCGTAGGGTCAAAAACCAATAACATGGTGTTAGTGTTCAGCAATAACTCAAATTAGTTTATTTCTACTAGTTCATGGACCCCGTAAAAAAAAAAAAAAAAAAAAAAAAAAAAAAAAAAAAAAATTATTTTCATTAGTTACAAGTTCTAGTGGACTGGCAAATGGTTCCATATAGTCACAGTTCAGTTTTGAAATTATTGTTTCGATGTTGATTAGCACTCCACTCAAACGATAGCCCGAGAAGCTCCTAGATTAATAAAACATTTTAAGCATAAGGCATTTGCATGGATATATTAAATCAATTATTTATGTACAATGTGTTATTTGAAGACTTTTGCCCTTTCAGTGGAGTCTTACCCACACATTGTTTAATGTTACAATATACCGTAATTGTTAAACTTTTTCCGAATGGTTGTTGAAAAATAACGCCAATGCATCTATTTTTTATTTTTTTTTGGTCTCGTACGCGATTTACCTCTCATCGATGCATCATCAGCCACGACTCTGCGTTCAGGTTCACACGTAATTTTAGTAACTTCTTAAATTATATTTAATTTATTTCTAAACATGTAACATTTTTTGGTTGTTTACTACTTACAATTTAGATTATTATTTAGGGTCTTTAGCTGCATATCTCCTCTTTTCAAACTAAAACAGTATCAATCTAGCAAAAACAGTGTATATGAAAAAAGACAACTTTTAGTTCAGTGCTGCCAATTCTACGGATTTTATTAAAATATCTGCGGATTTTTTATACTTTTGATTATTTTTTGGTTTCTCCTTATATTGGTGTTTTTTAATGTTTGAAGGTATAGTGTTAATGCATTATAGAATTGTTAATATCTGAGAATCGTTCCCTTTCAACCGCTCGTGTGAACCAACGATTGAAATAAAGCTCATAATTTGTTTGATTATAGATTTTATGGATCTTAAAAGACTGCAATACAAAACTATCGGCGCACTCTTTATGCATGGCTTACAAAACAGTGCCTTCCGAGAAGGCCTAACCAATATCAGAGAATCAAAGAAGTCGCAGTTTTTAACATTTCCTGTTTCAGAAGATATGCTAAATTTAATGCCAACAACGAAAATGTGTGGTCTACCCCCTCCACTCCCCCCAAAAAAGTAAACACAGCAGCAGTAATGAAAGTGACGCTGTATTAAACATGTTCAGAGATATTTCTTACTTTCAACATAGAATATTATTTTGTAATTCGAAATTTAAAAACCTGCAAATAAAACGTATTCTTAATTTTGATTCTCTCTGTAATAAATATTGTTTCAGTCTTTCAGTTAGCAAGTCTCCGGATTTTTGTACCCAATCTACGGAAATTTTAGAGGCCATCTACGGATATTCAGAGCCAAGTGGATGGCAACACTGTTGACCTAGGACTTAGAAAGTAATTAAAATAACAGTATGTATGTAGCGAAGCATGGACTTGAGGAATACCAAAAAGAAGAAAAAGCTAAGCATTTGAAATGTGGTGTTATAGAAGGATACTGAAAATTAAGTGGAGAGATAAAGTAAGAAATGAACGTGTTTTGGAGATGATGGCTCTGGAAAGAATTCTGTTGAAGAATTTTACAGAAAGAAGAGACAGGATGGTTGGTAACATATTAAGATTTCCGGAACTGGTTAATTTATTAAGGGAGGAAATGCTTGAAGGTGGGAACTGTAGAGGAAGACAGAGATTATAGTATATGAAGCAGACAATTAAGGATGTTGGTTGCAAGGGTTATGTTGAAATGAAGAGGTTGGCGCAACATAGGAAGGAAAAATGTCTCCTGTTTAGGATTAGGTTTAATACAATTTAATAAGTTTTAAATCTATGTGTAAACTTTAACGAAGACGCATTGATCAGAGCGCGTTCGACAATAAACAAAATAAAAACAGATGTTTTGGCGTTATTTATCAACAATCAACTAACTTAGCAACTGCAGGAAAAATGGCCTGCAACAAAATTTCAAATGATTATTTTGCTGAAAAGTTTGTATTTCCCGTTTATAAACTTTTGACTGTTAATATAATCATTGTTTGTTCCTTCTATTTACGCACTAAGAAAGCAGTACGTTAGTAAAGCAATATCGCTTGAAAATTCAGAGGTCCTACCAGAGGGAATCAATTTTGTTCCTGTAAGCCATTGCAGCAATTGGCCCGCTAATGTATAAGTTCTGAAATAACACTATTCCGCCCTACTGTTATTTTAATTCTGAATAACAATAATAACAGATGAGGTTAAGACTTCATAAATACCAAACTTGTAAGGATTTAAATAAACTCAAAAACTGTTATTTAAGCATTTTTATCAATGCTTATAATTGTATATCTAATGTAGAAACAAAATATTGACTTACTGTGTGTGTATGCTAGCAGAATTTCTCTTATAACTTAAGCCCGCCAGGTAGTAACGTTCTCTGACAAACCGGACTCGAACCCTAGATCACTCAATTACATATTGGTTCTCCGTGGTTTCCTTAATCACTCAGTGCAACTATCTGACTGCTTAATTACGTGATATTCCCATAATATAACAGTCTTTTACTTGTATTGGCTTCGTCGACCCAAAGTGTGATGTCCAGATGAGATGCTCCAGATAGTGAAGATCGATACTATTTTTGTGACAGATCGACAGAAAGTACCAATATACTTTGATTTTCAGGTAAAACTTAACTGTATACATTGCAAATTAAAGTATTTTGAATCTGGTTTCAAAGAAAAACCACTTTTTATTATTCCAGGGTTTTAGAGTAAAACATTTATTGTAAGGCTATAAAATCAGCAATTCGTTAATTTATTCGACATATTATGGTCCTCTCCTTATCTTCTGATCGGTGAAAAGTAATTCCCTGGTTTAATCTTCGTTTCCAGCTAGGCACTAATTTTAACCAAGCCATAAATAAAAATAAGTTCCAAATTTAATTTTCATAGTAAGTTGCGATTTCCTCTAACGTTTTGTTGATTCTTTTTTTAAGCTCTTTAAGTCAATCTTTAAGTCCTATCATCATATTAATTATATGGTTGAATTTATTTTTAATCCATTGATCACGTTTATTAATATTAAACCATAGATTATAAGAATTATATGTTAATTTATCGATTAACAATGATTTTAATCTCATTCATCCTCCAACCAGATGGATTTCTAGGCGTCTCTAAAGTATCCTATGTAAATTTAATTCCTTCTTTTCTCTTATGATGTTACGCCTGGTTGACGTCGACTTAGAGATCATTGTAGGTGGTTAAGTACTTTAAGCAAGGAACGGAAAAGAATTCAGCAATGGCCTTTCGAAAGAATCATTCAGGCATTTGTTTGGAGTGATTTCAGTAAACATTGGAAAAGCGTTTTTTTTTTTTTTTTGGCTTTACGCTTCGTCGACATCATTAGAGGCGATAAAGGAATTAGGTTATGGCCTTTCAAAGGATGCATACCGGCATTCGCGAAGGGTGATTTGAGGAAACCACGGAAAACCAACATCTGGATGCCCGGACGGGGATTCCAGACTACCCACCACGCTCAGTTGCGTCCTCCCGCAGCATATTTAACATTCCTACAGAATTCGTGTCTAAGGTCAACAAACATAAGTCAAGTGAAATTAAATATGCTTTCATCAATAAGTTTTGGAATAGTGCAACCTGCAATCCATTTATTGTGTTTTCAGTTTAGAAATGGAAGTCGTAGAAAATAATGTGCCCTGTTGCCTCATTAGCAATTAGAACTAGTTCATAAATCATAGGATTGAACAACATTGAGCTTAAAATAGAATTTAAGAAAAATACCAATGGTTTATGAAAAACTTCAGAATAAGCAGAATAGAATTGAAGTTATCCTAGAAAAAGAGCCAATTAGAGAGAGAAGATTTGTGTTTTATAAATTATGTATAAATAAGTTCAAATTTCCTTGAGGGACTGAATAGATGACGGAATATTCTCTGGATTAATTTGAATTTACGTGAACAGTATTTTAAGATGAAAGAGGGATTCGCCTCTTGAAGATGTCAGTAATATCAGCGACGAAATCCAGGCTCTGATAGGGCAGTAATGCAGTGTTTATTGAGAGAGAATGGGGCTGGAACCTCTGAGTACGTCGTCTATATGCAAGAGAACTGCGAACTTCTATCAGTGTGTTAGGAGCCATCTTGCCGGCGTGTCTAAAATTCATAAAAGGATAGCAATGGCTGCGGCCTCGTGCAGCCCTTACAATACTGCTGCTCCGGTATGCGCTTTACACAGAGCGCGAGAAGAGAATTGCGAGAAATGTGAAGGCGTGGAAGAGGGGCATCCATTCAGAGTAGTGACTAATGTCGGGCGAGAAAACTTAATTCCCTGGGCCATTTCTAAAGTCCCTGAAATCTTCAACATTTACGCCTAATTGTGGCCGTTAGCACACTGGCAGTGAAAAGCATACTTCCTCAAAACGCGTTAACGATTCACAGAGGGGTTTCAAAACAGGGAGACGTTCGAAATGATCCACTCCATCTTATTGTTTTACGTTTAGCTGTGAGCAAATACGGTTTTTTTGCAAAGTAACTTGATTTATGCCCCCAAAATTTCTTTGAATGTTTAATCTATTGAAATCTGAATAAAGCGTTGGCTTACAATTATGGCTTTTGCAGATAACAACACTTATACCAAAGCGTTATGGGAAAATGATCGTTATAATACGAATCTACAATGAGCTTGCTCTGGTAATGATGATTACATTTGTTGGAATTCAATCACAGTCAAACCTTTGGTATTATTTTATTTTCAAATGTATCAGTAAGAAAAAACGAAACCTTTAACCCAAGTTATCCCACGTGATGACTAGATTAATTCCGCTCTTGTCAGAAATGGCTTTTCTCGGTATTATTTCTAACTATTCCCCGACTTCGTCACGCGGGATTTGAAAATTTGAATGTTTATTCACACATATACCACTAAACAAAGTATTTGATGGGTAGTAAAAATAGATTTTTTTCCAGATTTTTACTCGTTCCTTCCAGTATCCCCCTCTTTTCCTTCTGAATATTGTCGCGTTGGAACCGGGGCAGGTGTGAATTCGAAGGTTACTTGTCAATGAACACAGCACTTAAACTGAGAACAGGTTTATTGAGAACTCAAACATACACGCAGCACTGACTGCCTCTTGGGCAGAATGCTCTTCTATTTATACACAGATAGAACGTACTAGAGATTACAAGAGTAGTTAACAAGTGACCTTAGGAAACATGTAGAATCTTCTGGAAATAATAAACAGAATTTAATAATTTTTGTCAGTGGGCGGGATTGAACCGGCGACCTTCGGTACCGCAATTCGTGACGCTACCCGCTGCGCCATGCTGGCAGACGGTACACTGGTGTTCATGCGGCATTGCTCCCTCTCCTGAGGAAAACAGCGTCCCGCTGTTAGATTTCTTTTGGGGCACGCTGAAGTTTCCTGGATCTTGATCTTGTCGTGGGTCCTCTGTATGGCAGTTCTGGAGGGCCCCTCCTGTTTGTACTATTATCTTCCTGTCCGACTTCCTCAGTATCCAAACCGTCCTCAGAGTCCTTGAACAAGAAGCTGGTTGTGCCTAGCTGCTCGTCAGGATTGTAGTAAGGCTTCATGCGGAGGACGTGAACAATGTCCCTTCGCTTTCGTCGTTTCGAAGACGGCTCATAATCCTCGACTTCGTATGTGACGTCTGACCGGCGGCGTATGACACGATACGGACCAAAGTACCGCTTCAGTAACTTTTCTGATAGCCCAACCTTCCGGACAGGGGTAAAAAATCCATACGAGATCTCCTGGGTTGTACGCAACAGGTCGGTGCTTGCCGTCATACCGCTGACGGTCCCTCTCCTGGGTGGCCAGTGTTCGTATGCGAGCCAGCTGTCTTGCTTCTTCGACCCTGGTAATGAGCTGTTTTATATAGTCATCCTGAGTGTCGTCCGGCTGGAATGGGAACAGCGTATCCATTGTGGTCTCAGCTTCACGGCCATGGAGCAGAAATAACGGAGTGAAGCCTGTCGTATCTTGCCTTGCTGTATTATAAGCAAATGTGACCACTGGCAGTATTGTATCCCAATCCTTCTGCTCAACATCCACATACATCGACAGCATATCGGCTAATGTCTTGTTGAAGCGTTCTGTGAGACCGTTTGTCTGAGGGTGGTATGCAGTTGTCATCCTGTGGACAACGTCGCATCTTGACATGACCTCTGATACTAGTCTTGACTGGAATACCTTTCCACGATCGGATATCATCACACGTGGTGCTCCATGCTTCAAAATAATGTCTTCTACTAGAAATTTTGCAACCTCTGGAGCTTCTGCAGTCGGCACAGGTTTGGTGACAGCGTAGCGCGTGAGGTAGTCGGTGCAGACTATTATCCATCGGTTACCGGTTGTCGACTTCGGGAACCTCCCCAAAAGGTCGATCCCAATTCGGTGGAATGGAACCGCTGCAGGTGGAATTGGTACTAGATGACCTGGAGGTAATTGCGGCACATGTTTCCGTCGCTGGCACTCTTTACAGTGACTCACATAATGCTTGACAGATCGGTAGAGACCCTTCCAGTAATACCTGCGCCTGATTCGGTCCAGGGTCTTCACAAATCCCAGATGACCGGATATTGGAGCGTCGTGGAAATACTTGAGAATAGCTGGCTGGAGATGAGCTGGAACGACCAGAAGCCACTTGGGGCCTAGTGGATCGTAGTTGTTCTTATACAATGTCCCATCTATCAATTGAAACCCTCCTTTGGCCGGTTCTCCTTTCTCCAAGGCGTCTATGGTTCTTAATAACTCTGAATCTTCCCTCTGTTCAGCTGCAACGTCACCTAATTCAGCGAGGGCTGAAATTCCATTCATGCTGTTGTGTTCTATTAAAGGATTCCTTGAAAGGCTGTCGGCATCCTTGTGTTTGCGTCCATTTTTGAATACCACCGTGACGTCGTACTCTTGAAGTCTAAGTGCCCATCTTGCTAGTCGACCTGATGGATCCTTCAAGCTGGTTAGCCAACATAAAGAATGGTGGTCTGTCACGACGGTGAAAGGTTTGCCGAATAAATACGGACGAAACTTGTTGATAGCCCAGACAACTGCGAGGCATTCTTTCTCGGTTGTAGAGTAGTTTATCTCAGGCTTAGAGAATACTCTTGATGCATAGGCTATCACCTTCTCAGCACCTTCCTGAATTTGCACAAGCACTGCACCGATCCCATAACCGCTGGCGTCAGTGTGAAGTTCAGTTTCTGCATTCTCGTCGTATAAGGCTAGAACTGGTGCGGAAGTTAGAGCCTCCTTAAGTGCCTGGAAAGATCTTTCTTTAGTTTCATCCCAGTAAAACTTGGCGTCTCCCTGCAAAAGTTCTTGCAGTGGACGTGCCATGTTACAGAATCCTTTTATGAAACGCCGGAAGTATGAGCACAGCCCAAGAAAGCTTCTCACATCACGAATGTGCTGAGGAGTTGGAAATTCCATGACTGCCCTTACTTTATCTGGATCAGCGCGGACGCCATCTCCGTTGACCAGGTGCCCCAGGATTTTTATCTCTCTGGCGACGAAGAGGCACTTCTTCGGATTGAGGGCGGAGTCCTGCAGTCTGAACACACTTCAGCACCGTTGACAGGCGACTCTGTGTTACGTGTACCCGGCGCCTCCACCAAACTATGTCGCGTTGGAACCGGGGCAGGTGTGAATTCGAAGGTTACTTGTCAATGAACACAGCACTTAAACTGAGAACAGGTTTATTGAGAACTCAAACATACACGCAGCACTGACTGCCTCTTGGGCAGAATGCTCTTCTATTTATACACAGATAGAACGTACTAGAGATTACAAGAGTAGTTAACAAGTGACCTTAGGAAACATGTTGAATCTTCTGGAAATAATAAACAGAATTAAATAATTTTTGTCAGTGGGCGGGATTGAACCGGCGACCTTCGGTACCGCAATTCGTGACGCTACCCGCTGCGCCATGCTGGCAGACGGTACACTGTGTTCATGCGGCAATATGAGTGGTACATAATGAATTCTTATCTCATCATTACTTGCTGCATCTCCTTGAAACTTCCACTAATTAGTAAAGTTTATGTTTGTTGATGACCCACATCAATACTTCAGTGAAGCAGCAAGCAATGTTTGCAATGGTTGTTGTTAGCGATCAGATTGCTATATATATATATATGTTACGTTCAAAGATAAAAAAAACGAACACAGCACGTTTTGGCTTATCAGTCTCTAACTCTTTGTGTTCACAACGAATCGATCCAGGGTGCATTCAATATATATGATTCTTCTTATCCGTCGCGATATAAGCATCTTAAAAAAATGTGAGTCGTAATGTGTGGAGAATGGGACCTGGACCAGACTCGAATTTCACTTTGTGGCCTTTTTGAGTTAGCCTCCATATGTTCTGGCTGTTTTTTGCAAGTGCCAAACGCGAATAACGTGTTGTGGTCGTTTTCAAGAAACCATATATATGAACTCCTTAACAGAATCTTAAGGTCCAACATTTTTTTTTTCGCTGCCTCAACGGTTGTTTGCGCATTCCCATTGCCTTTAGCAACTTTACTGCTTCGTTTCAGGTTGGGTTGTTTTTGGGGCCGC